>CM040482.1:10648986-10661055 GCA_022758105.1 Pangasianodon gigas | reverse complement strand
TGGTCATTGGGACACACTGGTGATCAGTGAGTGGTCATTGGGACACACTGGTGATCAGTGATTGGTCATTGGGAACATCAGTTTGTGAAATTGCAACTCAGTCAGGCTGACACATTGGTGATTGGTCATTGGGACACACTGGTTATCATTGATTGGTCATTGGGACACATTTGTGATCAGTGATTGGTCATTGGGACACACTGGTGATCAGTGAGTGGTCATTGGGACACACTGGTTATCATTGATTGGTCATTGGGACACATTTGTGATCAGTGATTGGTCATTGGGACACATTTGTGATCAGTGATTGGTCATTGGGACAGACTGGTTATCATTGATTGGTCATTGGGACACATTGGTGATCAGTTTTACCCACTGGTGGTGAGTCAAGTGAACCTGCTTTGTCAACTCGTACCGCCAGCAGCTGTGATGTGAACGCGAGAACCATATCGCGAGCAGGCCAATCGCTAACATTTGCTCAAAAATTCTCTAGATTTGTTGCAAGATTCTTTTTTTTTTTTAAATAAAGTGGTCACTAAAGGGGTCTAAAAAGTCAAATACTTAGCTGTTTAGTTAGTTTTACTTTTGAGTATGTCACTTAATATAAGCTGTTAGCTATGTAATGAAGGAATGAGAAGTTAAATATCCCTGATTCTGTATCAAATTATCACTGACCACTTGACTTGACTTTTTTGACTTAAAGTACATTTGGCTGGATGAATGATGTTAGCTGTCATTTTCAAAGCTCTTGCAGAATACAGAAACATGGCAGGGATCTGATTAATAGAGGGGCAGGTTCTTTATCAGTACTAGAATAGTGAAAGCTACAGCTTATTCCTACAAAAACCATCAGCTATACAGTAGAATAGTCTTGAAATGTTTGTTACTCAGACACAGTCTAAATATTATGTTAAAAATCTCTTCTCTTAGATAATGATCCAGATCTGGGGGTTTATGAGAAAAGAGAGCTTTGGTACACTGGGATGTTTTCATGCTGTTGCAGATGGTGGGATTCTGGTGCCAAACCTTTACTCATGTTTGGTCTGAACACTGATTTAGCTGAAAAAAAGCAAAAAAGTTTAGTTTTCAGGTGTCTCCTGTATTAGTGGCTAAACCGTAGATTTTGGCACCTCTAGGTGCGCAATTATTACCTCTCACAAAGGGAATTCTTATGACATTGGCATATTTAAGGTGTGAATTCCACATCATTAGAGAAATAACTCCTCATAAACAGCTATGGCAATTTGAGTCCTTAAGTCTTTAAGAAATTTGCTATGGTGTCATTCAGATGCTGGTTATGTTCTATAGCTTATTTGTATGCGCATACCACACACAAGCCTTATTCCCTTAGCCCTGAGATGGCCCTGCTTATGATTCACAGATACAGCTAACACAATATTTCTGGTCATCCATCTTACTATCAATATAATATACTTAACTGAGTTTTATTTTAAATACAAAAATAACCATGAACATCGCAGAATTCACATTTCCTTCCATCAAGTGGCTAGAAATAGATAATGCTGACGAGCCATGAGCCGAGAGCTCAGCCTCCTGGAGGAGCTGAATACACTTTTCAGTCCCATCTACCTCTGACACTCAGGACTGGGCGCTATACCTTATTTTAAGGTATACCAGTATTGATATATTCACTTAAAGGTGTGCATTTTTATGGTACGCATACCTTTATGAATGGTATTTTTCCCTTACATTCTAAAAATTGCTCATTACAATTCAGCAAACAAATTTGCGCCATACTGTATACTTATATATGATATATGTAATTTCATATCCCAGTGTGGTGGCACATCGATAGACCAAATCAGCATTATGTCACAGCAAAAAAGAAGTTAATTCTGGGTGGATAACTCCAGTAGTACTGCACTGGTATAACGGTATTATATTTGCATTGGTATAACAGTTTTTTTTTACAATAGTTTTTCAACCAAGATAATGAAAAAAAGAACAATTTCAGTGATCTTGTATTAGATATCAAAATACATAGATATCATGCACCTGTAAATATTCATATTAAGAAACTCAATGGCCATAATGTTGTTTTTTGTTAATATTAGCAAACCTGTAAGTTATTATGGTTCAATTTGGCCATTAAAGTCTACTTTTATAAATTGTTCTTCCCATGTCGATCACAGTTAACAGGGCCATGTGTGTTTAGCATTGACACTTTACGACTTATTTTAAGCTATTAAAAACTGTCATTGATCTTGTTGTATTACTGTATTATAGAATAATGATAGTGATTTTAGAAAACTTGCTCATGCAGTCACGAGAGAGCTGGCTGCAGATAAAGGTCAACTCTGAATAAATATAAACAGTTTATTATGGGTGGATGATTTTTACACATGCAGTGAATCTACAATTTAACATGTCAAATGAGGGAGGAAGTAAGAGTGCATAGAGGACAAGATGTCATAAAAAAACAGCAAGAAAACAAGAAAACAAATCTCACTGCGGACAGACAGGGGGTAAAAGCTGGAAAAGAGAATGAAACTAAACCTAATCGGCTGTGTACAAGGATCTATTTGACATTGCAGCCTCAAACACAAGAAGATTTCACAATGTTTTGGTTCAGTCTCTTACACTCATATTTACTATGACCTAAACCACCTCCGCTGTTGAATGTGAAATCCTTCACCCTCCCGAGTTGGTAGCTGTCATATGATAGAAGAAAGTTCACTGGAATTGACCAAGACTAATTTTTTCTAATAAATAAATAAAATAAAAAATATATATTGTCGGCTGTGGTAATATAGCCCAGGGGGCAGTCGTGGCCTAATGGATAGCGAGTTGGACTTGCAACCCGAAGGTGAACCTGAAGGTTGTGGGTTCGAAAAAAAAAAGGCTGCCCACTGCTGTGTGTGTGCGTGTGTGTGTGTGCGCGCGCACTTGGATGGGTTAAATGCAGAGCACAAATCCCTAGTATGGGTCACCATACTTGGCCACAAGTCACTTCACTTCACTTCACTTCAGTTGTACCTACATAGGCATAGATTCATCAATCCTTTGGTTCTTATTCTAATAGGATATGAGGAGAAGAAAGAAGAGGAGCTAGAGTGAATCAAGAGAGAAGAAAAAAGTGGCATGTCTAGGCAGTTCTTCTGACTTGTGAGGGATGTTGCAGTGTTGTTTTGTGAAGGAGTATATAAATATACTGTAACATTGTAACATGAATCCAGACCGAGAAAAGAAACATCATATTAGACGAAAAAATTAAAACAGAATACATAAGCATAACATAATTGCACTATAAGTACGCCACAACATAAATTTATGACTTTTTTATAATGATGTTCTAATTTCCTTCATTAAAAGTTTAGAGATTAGACTAATTAAAAACAATAAAAAGAAGTCATTAACTCAAGTTTGAGACGAGTCTCAGCGAGATCCATCAAAAGTTCAGCTTCATGGGATGGGGTGAAATTTAATAACTATAGTTAATTATAATCATCATTTATATAGCACATTTCATGTTAAAATCCAAAATCTCAAAGTGTTTTGTACAGAAAAGATGAAAAGATTAAATGCATTGTTGATAATTGCTCATTAAAATAAAATCATAACATCTACAGTGAGATAACTATTAATAAAAAATAAATAAATAAATAAATAAAGTACCCAACATCTATGAATAGGCCATGTTAAGAAAGCATGTCTTGAACACTCCTCCAGGGTGAAGAGCTGGCATTTTAATGGTTAAAACATTGGACTACCAATCAGAAGGTCGTGAGTTCAAATCCCAGCGCTGCCGAGCTGCCGTTACTCTCTAGCAACAGGACGAGCAGATCATAAAAGAGCACTTCTCCATTCAGGTGGGTAACTTACTGCAGATGTCAGCGCTAAATGAAAATCATAGAGAGCAGTGATTTTTTTCCTCAAAATATATGTTGGGTTGAGTGTAACTGTTGACTCAAAACAATCGAAAAAGTGAGTGTAAAGTTCTAAAGTCTTGTCCTGACAATGGTAAAATCAATACATTGCACAAATTATATGACTACAATTTAGCATTTTACATATTAATTTATTAATAATGCTGTACTTACAACTTTGAGATTGCATTTGATGCACCATCTTAAGGTAACAGCTCTCAACATACACACTACTGCCTTGAAGCACGGGCGTGTCCATTAGCAATATGGGCAGATCCGAGACGGGCGCACTGTCCGATCCAGTGCACATGCATGGGCTCCAATTTTTTGCAAGATGCGATTTGCCATTAGACTAAAAAGACTTCAAAACCACATAACGGAAGTAAATAAAGCCATTGTCTTTATACACAGGCATTGTAACAGTAGGAATGCCACCACTGAGCAAAGTGTTTGTTATAGGCAGCACTTTATTGTCAGTGTGGGACTTAATACGGCAGCCAGTGTAGCTTGAGTAAGACTGGGGTAATGTGCCCTGACTTTCTTTTCCTGGTAAGGACACGGGCTGCTGAACTTAAAGTGGCAGTAGGGCAGCCAGCCAGCAACACATTGCAATAGTGCAACAAAGGTTATGAAAGCATGCACTAGTTTCTCAGCTAGAGTAAGTTTTATTTTGGATATGTTGGAGAAAAGCCAGCCTGACTGGTTGTATACATTTTGCATGTAGAGAAATTGCAGTGATTGAGTTTGCGGTTATTGAAAAATGACCCGTGTGTATTTGAAATATGTTACACTTATCCAAATGGGAAGATTCATGCTGTCTTGGTCAAATTTTTTTGCATACATACAGAATAACATATAAGGAAGCAATTCATCCTTCATCACTACTTGCGAAAACTGCTGCCTTTTGACAGGTTTAAGCCAGGTTCAAGTGCAAAAATATTCCGCTTAGTGTGAATTTCCAGCACACCACAGAGAGAAAGATTAGCAGTCACATCAGAAAGAGGGAAGAGAGTGAGAGAGAGACAGCATCAAGACTTTTAAGTCTTGAGACGTGCAGCTATGCATCGCTAAGCTTTGCTTTTCCAGCTACCTTTCAAAGAAAAGAGCAGTGGAAGCATTTTCATTGGTGTTTTGAATCAACATTTTTTTTTTTTATTTTATAAGCACTGGTTAGCAGTGTGACAGCTGGCCTGGGTGTAAATGCACCAGCTCGTGTGTTAAATCGGCCTTGAATAATCTATGTATGTCAGTTTATTTTCATTCTCTCCTCTCTTACTTTCTGCAAGTTTCTGTCCATCACAGACTCACAGAAAAACATCCCATTGTTTTCGGCTTTTGTCTTGCGTTTATTCATGACTTTCCTCGTAGCTATACTTAGATCAGATCATATTTGAAGGGCAGCACCATGCTGATGTGTATTAAGACAGAAAAGAACTCCTTGCCATTCTCTTTTCTTCTGTTCTATTGAATCTCTTACAAAATTAAGCTCCTGACATTTCCGCTTCCAGTTTTCAGCAAAAAAACAAGCAGTCTGGTTTTGCAGGGAAGATTAGGAAATGCGCCAGGCAATACCAACTGGTCATAAAATACAGTGCAGAGTCCTTCAATTAAACAGTGAGGTCCATTTTGTAGTAACTTCAAATCTAATTCCAAACTGCAGTCCTAAATAAAACAATTTCTTTAAAGGCCACTTCTAACCAGAAATTGAAAAGTGGGTGGGACTGGGTAAAAGAGGATGGGCAAGGGAGTGCAAAGAAAACTCAAATGCCAGCAGTCACTCAAAAGAACTTAAAATATTGCAGAACATGGCTGACAAGTTGAAAGGCTACTCAAGAGGTTCGTTGTTTTTCCAGGCCATTAAAATTAGAGATTTTTACTGTTCTACTGTTTTAAATGTGCTTTTGACATTTCGGGACGCCAACTAGAATTTAATTCCCTAGGACTCTTTTTACTCTCTTACTAACTACAGCTTAAGTGTTAACATTTGCAGGTCTATCAATTCCAATGTAACTTTCCTATAGGCTATGTAGGCTTATGACGTTAAATTGCGAGGGAACATCTAATCAGTGAAATTAGAACAAAATATTGTTTCAGAAGAAACAGAAAAATAGCACATTTTTAGGTAAGATTTCATTTAAAACTATTAGGAGAACCATGATAACAGTTTGTCAGATTAATCTTTGGCTCCAGCAACTTTTAAAATAGTGTTATTCAAAACTGCCTCATCAGATTTTTATTAAATCATTTAACTCACACACAAACCTACAGAAAAAGCCTTCAGATTTCTAACAAAAACTCTAATCGAAAAGAAAACTGGCCTCATGTAATACCTCTGAGTAAAAATAACGTGTACAGTACACAGCCATAATTTTGTCAAACGTTTATATTACAGTTAATTATTTTGTTGATTTTGTTTTATTGTTGCACCATGCATTCCTCCACGAACTGCAGTTCTTCAACTTTCGGATGTGTCCGATCTCCACTCTGACGGGGCATCTCAGTGTCACCAGAAACTGAAATACATTTCATGTTACTATATCCTCTGATCTTTGGTGAACGAGTGGCAGTGGGAAAAGGTACTGCATGGCATCCGGTCCAGGAAGGTAAACTCTTTACTGAACTAGCCTGTTACATGGCTACACATCCCACAGTTTACACCAGGTGCTGAGCAATGTCACTCAATGCAGCTACTTAAAGTTGAAGCACCTAGTTACAAGGTCGCTTTTGTGGGTGGGTCTGGGTGTACCCATTTGGATACCTGGCCCAAACAAAAAAGCGATCTTGTAGCTAGGGGCTACACTGCAGCCTTGTTAACACTAGTCGCAAAAAAAAAAAAAAAAAACGGTTCTCGCTTGCTAGGAGCTACAGCTTTAAGTAGACGCACTGAGTGACACTGCTCAGCAACTAGTGTATACTTTTCCAGGTCATCCTGTAGCTTTGCTACTGGTGAGCAGGATTAAAAAAACAGTCCATATCTCAAGTTGGAACCAATTTAGAACTCGAGTGTTGTAGCTGAGTTTGAGGAACTAAGAGAACAAGAATTCACAGACCATGCTGATGGTGTTTTCCAGTGTTTCTGGGGGCAGAATGGTAGCGTTTGTATTTAATTTAAAAAAAAATTCAATACTGAACACATACAGATGAATGAGACAATGACATTGCTACTATAAAGACTGAAATGCCAATTTGAAAACTCTGTACTCAAGTATGCTTTAGCCTACATAAATAACACTTATTGGCAAAAATCTTATTGGTAAACAAGCTGCTCATACAAAGGTATCCTCACCATGTTATACCAGACGTCCTGATGTCCTGTTACTACTTGTGTACTATTAGAATTGTTGAATCTGGATCCATTTTTGTATGAATATGTTCCTGAGATGCTGTGACCTTTACCACACTTTTGTTCCTTTTGCTTTGCTTTGCTAGATATGTTGCTGCTTGTTTATATTTTACTGGCGTACTGGCGCCCAGGTATCTGTGAGCATGTTCTGATTAAGTCAAGGTCAAGTGCAAATAAAGGCACGCTACAGCCAAACAAGTCATGTGTGGGTCACAGTTTATCTCTCTTTGGTTAATTAAAAAAGCAACCCCCACCACAGTGCTGATTGTCTGTCCATTTATAGAAGCACTGTAGATTTTATACATCAAACTCTAATCAATGGTGAGTCAGCCAAGGTGCTACAAAAGACCGGACCTGACTCAAGACATTTTCAAGCTGCAACTGTAGAAGAAGAAGATCGAAGCTGTCATTTTGATGAACCAATATCCAAGGTCCAAGCGTTTGTGAGTTTGGGCCCCTGTGATATCATTCACATACTCTGGTGAGTTGGTAAGTTTAAAGGGTTTAAAAGGTTTGGTTTTACTGTTTTGATGTATTACTTTGTGATTGATTACTCTTAATCACAGTGACACTAGCCAACTGTGGCCATCTGTGAAATCATGTATGCGGAAGAGGGTAGATAGCACTTTCCTTCAAGTGTGTTATGCCGTGACACTGCATGAGCAGCAGATCAAAAAGAAGTGGTTGGCTGGTTTGACATGACTCATAGGAAGCATGTGTTAGCCTTCTCACATGCTTTCTCAGAGACACATCAAGCCAGCCAACCACATCTTTCAGACCACACTATAAACTAGTGTTTAGCATGTAAGATCAGAAATGATCAGTGATTCATGGTAAAAGCGCATATGAAAGATCAACATCAGGAAAATCAAGCTAGAACTGAGGAGAAAGCTTTGCAGTCTAAAAAAATCGAATTAGCTGAAAACCACAGATATAACACAAAGGTTAGAGGAGAGCATTCAGATGTCAGAGAAAGAGAGATGGAGAGAGAGGATGTGTGCTCCCTCTAAGCCATGTCCAGAACTGAAACAAAACTGTTTTGAGGCTTTGGGACCCTATGCAAACACACTGAGAATCACTCTAGCCAATCAAAGAAGAACAATCTTTCAGTAATCCTGATGCTGAGGAAAACTTCAAGCAATCCACATGTGCTCCATGCAGACTCTCCACTGGTGTTCCACAAGGCTCAGTGCACGATCCTCTTGTATTCTATCTCTATACCTGCTCTCTCGGTGA
Organism: Pangasianodon gigas; assembly: GCA_022758105.1. NCBI lineage: Eukaryota > Metazoa > Chordata > Actinopteri > Siluriformes > Pangasiidae > Pangasianodon > Pangasianodon gigas. The sequence goes on along the minus strand of CM040482.1, from coordinate 10,652,589 downwards.
GGTTATCCTCACATGGGTTTTCATACCATGCCTATGCTAATGAAAGTAAATTTGGTGTTCCACAAGGCTCTGTTCCAGTTCCACTGCTTTTTTCCCTATATATGTTACTTCTGGGTATGGTAACTCTATGTCACTGATTTGTATGTTCTATTTTATGCTCTATGTTATGTCTTCTCTTCTCTTCTCTTTTTTTCTCTTCTCTTTTTTCTCTTCTCTTAGCACTATCTCCCTATCTTTTCTTGATCACTCTCGCTTAGTGATTTAACAGCTGGCTTTGGTAATGGGCCACCACCAGGGACATTCGAGCAGAGAAGTGGATTAATATTAGAAATTTGGAGAACAAAAGCACATAGATAAAGAGGGAAAAGGCAGCTGAATTACACATCTGTAAGCAGCTGAACTAAATATACACTAATCTGCAATCTGTCAACAGGGGCATAAAGTGTGCCAAAGAAAGAAAGGAAGACAGGATATATCTCATATTGTGTCATCCTTTCTTTCTTTGCTATGGGGAAAACTAGGAAGAAAGGGCAGTAGCTCCATGTGAGCTAAAAATCCATTAATATTCCAAGAGATAAGTGAAAAAATGTTCATGTAGACACCCAAATTGGAACAAAGCAAATTGATTAAAGCCAGGCTGAATTAAATTCCTATATGATCAAACAAAATTTAATTGCTATAATAAAAGAATAACAGCCTGATAAACTTTTGAATCCAATTTATAATCCAATTTATCAATTCAAGTATTTGCTCTATGAGGTTCATTTGAGATATTTTGAATGTTTTAAAAAGATCGGATGAGGAATGAGAAGGGTATCAAACTAATAGTACAAGGCAGAATCATGTGGGACACAATTATTCTCTTTAATAAGCACATCTGGAGTACATTGTGCTGACAGTGACATAATTTAAGACTTATTGACACAAAAACTGAGGTACTATGCCAAGAAAAACCTTGTAGGAATGTTATAAATGTTAAGGTATATGTACACGAGAGAGAAAAAAGAGCAAATGTAAAAAGAGAGCATGTGGGATGTGGTATAAGAAGATTTTTGGAATGCAGCAATGAGTTCCCGTCTGACTCTAAAGCCTCTGAAAGAGCAGCCAGAGCTTTAAAGGCTTCAGCAGTCACTCACAACAGGGGGGTTTAAGAATCTCCTTAATCCCTATTTCCACCATTAACAGGCTGCTCCATACAAGGCTAAAGACACAGACATAATCGCAAAATAACCTTTTCAAAAGAAAGTACAAATGGAATATGCAGCATGCACACACTTTCACACACACATAGGTAGGTGGATTGGCAACTGCTAATTGATCTTAAGTGTGAATGCATGTGCAAATGTGCATGTGTGTGTGTATTGCCCTATGATAGACTGGCATGCCATCCAGGGTGCATTCCTGCCTTGCGTCCCATGTTAGGATCTGGATCCACTGCATCCCTGACCAGCATAAAGCAGTTACTGAAGATGAATGAATGAGCGAATGATGATTTTCTCCATTTTAATGTGTTAGAAAGCAGCATCTACAAATAGCACACACAACCAACATCTTGTGCCTGCTAAACTCTACCCTTCTGGGCAAGCAGCAATCAAAATGTTCCAGCCTTGCAAGCAGAGAAGACAGCAAAAGGAAATGCAAGCTGGAGCTGAAAGGATGAATCAATACAGAAGTTCAGAGGGCTCTTCAGATGAAACAACACAAAACTCAAATGGTCTTGAAAAAAACACAAAATATTTCTGCACAGTGCAGATACAGGGGGAGAAAAATAAAAGTAAAAATCGAGCCAGTGACAATCCTAAAATGCGCAGCAAAATCACTGCAGCCATTAAAGATCTCAATTGAAGAGGACCTACAAAAGTAGTGTTTCACCTCATTGCATGAAACATTTTCTGTTCAATTTAACCTTAAGAGATTAGCTGCCTGTGGAAAGGATAATTTTCTATGGGAGAAAGTGAACTGAAAAGGATGAGTGGAGCGGGAGATGGATATCGCAGGACACATCTGGGATATGTAGAATGAGCGAATGGAGAAAAATATAGCTTCTTAAAGGACCAAGTGGACTGGACCAAAGCACAAACTCATCCTGCACAGGGCCAATATAGGAAATAAATATCCAAAAATAGCGCTGGAGACAATCTTAAACCCCACTAACTGCTGTTGCCATTAAAGATCTCATTTGAAGCAGACCATTTGAAGAGGACCTTTCTGGCTGGAGCCTCCTGAAAATCACCTGAAAATCATTCGCTGCTGCTGAGGATGGCCCACATAGATACCCTAAAAATCACCATTAAATTGCTGTGGATGGTACCACACGGACACCTTAAATATGGCTGTGGATGTTCTTCCTTGGATAGCCTAAAAACTGCACTTGCCAAAAACAGATTTCGCTCAAGCGTCAATCACTGAACAGTCAATAACTGAACAGTCAATAACTTCCCTTGGATATGATAGACGTAAATTTAAAACTCTAATGACTACAGAAATGACTCTGATACTCACACTGAAGTTCCTTTCAACACACATAGCACAGCCTGACTCTACAATATACAGTTATAGAAGAGTAATGATTCATTATTGCACTATCTGGTGTCACCCAGATGAGGATGGGTTCCCTTTTGAGTCTGGTTTCTTCCTCATGTCTTAGGGAGTTTTTCCTTGACACTGTCATCTCTGGCTTGCTCATTAGGGATAAATTTAAAATTTATATCCGGATTTCTGCAAAGCTGCTTTGTGACAATGTCCATTGGTATAAAAGCACTGTATAAATAAAATTGAATTGAACTTGCAAAAATGGTGTTTCACCTCATTGCGTGAAATGTTTTATGCTCAATTTATCCTAAAGACATTAGCTGCATCTGGAAGACTAAATCTTGATTCTCTAATTCTCAATGGTTATTATCAGCAGTTTTAAAATAAAAAATAACCACTACCCACAGCTTTTCTTTTCCTTTTCCTTTTCTTGTTCCATCAAAGAAAAGACTTTTTCACCAGGCAAATTATCTTCATGTTTGGCCCATCCACTGTTTAAACGATCTTATGATTGATTATGTATGATGTATGATTGATTTAATTGCTTAGACCATGCTGTAACCTTGCATGGTCACTTCATATTGAAATATATTGAATTAGGGAATGCTGGTGCTGTGAACAAAAAATATCATGACAAAGGGTGGTTGCTATAAATGGACTAGCATGGTTAAGCCCCTCGGCATCATCAATATAAGGTTTTTATGGGGATCCACATCAGATTATTTGCTGTTAACAAGTGTCTTGAGTCAGATTATTTTGGACTTTTGTGGAAGCAAACACAACAGCACCACTAATGGTCATAAGTAAATTACCCAGAATGGTATGAAGAAGCGAGGCTGGGGCTGATTTCTTTCTAGCCCAGACTGTAGTTTCATGCAGCCTATCAGTAAGAGTTCTGTACCTAAGCACACATTTTCCATTCAGTTACACAAAAGCACAGATGACAAAATCATAAGTTTAGGTGGTTTGAATGAAAGGGTTAATACATTTCTGTTTACCGGAACACGGAATGAACCCAGTAGAGCATTATGGACTTGAAATACTTCAAAAAAATTAGAAATCACAAATGTG
>CM040482.1:10600070-10648886 GCA_022758105.1 Pangasianodon gigas | reverse complement strand
CAGCTATTTTCCTAGCACCCCCCCCCCCCCACCCCATGATTACCTACAAATGAAATTTTTTGAAATACAAAAATAAATGAAGTACTCGTATTTTCACTAAACATAATACTATTACTTTTTTTTTATTTTTTTTTTTACTTTTTTGACGAGAAAAAGCATTAAATAGAAAGACACACACACACACACAAATAATATCAAAGAAGTTTGATGAACATGGAGAAGAAAGCACTCCCCCAGCAATCAGAGGAAACAATTTTCCAAAATCACCAGCTATATAGTGAGACACTGACCACCACTAGGTGGCACACATTTCTAACACAAGATTTAAAAAAAAAAAAAAAAAATCACAAAGCACCAGTTGGCAGGCTTACGTTCCAGGCCCCAAGCTGTGGACGGTTAGCTGATTGAATATGTTTAAATGCCCCCTTGTGAATAGCAGGACAACAGGTTAGCTAACAAAAGGGTCCCATGAGACAGCCAACGGTCCATCAGGCTGTTTACTTTTCAAATTCACTTTGTTAAGCACACTGGGCAGCCAAGAAGGTGGCCAATCAAAAACCTCAAAGCATGACTGAAATGAGACAAAGGACCTGCATAGGAAAGCCGACTGACTAATCTAGTGGTATTTCTAAACCGTTACTCATTAAAGAGGCTTTGTCATGCCTGTGTAGAATGAAAACGGTGCCTAAGCTTAATTCATGGTTGATTCTTAAAACAGAAAAACTGAAAATTACAATCAATACTAATAAATCATAATGAGAATCTGTTGGGAGACCTGGGGGGGTGGTTGATGTGGAGGGTTAATATACCCCGCTCTCATAAGACAGCCAAAGTCTATTAAATGTTGAAGAGCACAGTCTCTAATCCACCGATCCGTCTGCAGGGCCAAGTGGCAAATCAACTTTACCCACGGCAATTCAAATCTTCCCTTCTGGTCCAGTGCACAAGCTTTCATTAATTAAAATCCAAATCCAGGGTGTAATGAGAGTGCGTCGAGACAAATACAGAGAGAAAAGAAAGCTCAAAACTCCATCTTGGTTTATGAGGGATTATAGAGCACACATTATTAAGGTCAAATCCTGGATTTATTAAGGCTATAAGTGCACAGTAAAAATGTCACGGCATGAATAGGAAAGCAGTCCCGATAGCTCACTTCATCTTGAATTACGTCTAACTTTGAGTCCTTCCTGTTCAGAACAACATCCAATACTTCCTTTCTTAATATGACCCTGCTTCATGAAGACAAGGACAATGCTGTATTTGAAAATGGACCAGATATTTTAGTGTAGATCAGAGCAGAGGTATAAGCATGGCATGGGATTTTGTTTGCAACCTAAATTTGGGAATAGAAGATACAGTTTTTCTAACCCTAATGAAAGTGGGAAGCTTCTATTGAAGTGCATGTCTGACCACTTTTACACGGATTTCCTTTTCTGCTTGTGTCAGTTGCAGTGTGTGTGTGTGTGTGTGTGTTGTACTTGTCAACTGCGACCGTTGCCATGAATGCGACCGTTATAATTATGCATGCACACACGCAGTCTAGAGGCCCATAAATGCATCCAGACAGGGGAAATGGGGCGAACAATAGGGGCCACAGTTGGGAGCTGAGTCACCCAGTTCAATTAATCTACGACAGAAAGTGTGTGTGTGTGTGTGTGTGAGACAGAGAGAGAGAGAGAGAGAGAGAGAAAGGGAAGGTTACATATGTAACTAGAGGACCACCAGAGTGTTTTCCTTCAGAGCTAGTTGATTATTGCCACATGCTTGTTTCCTCTCTGTTTCCTCTCTAACAGTAGCAAAGTCATCACCTTGTGATCATTACCATAAACCAAAGTAGGTACCCTTTAAAAGGTCCTCACTATAAATACTCATCCTCTGGCCATTCTTGTCGATCTGAGTGACCCAGATGGCCTTGCAGTCCTGATAAACCCATAACCTTCTTTTCTACATTCCATTCATTTACATTCCAGACCGCAGCAGACATTTCCTTCCTAACTAGTGGAGGGTGTGTATCAAAGTCATCACAAGGTTCATAACACATCCTGATAGTGCACATCCCGACACAAACTCACTCATGAATAGTGCTGATACTGTACTTTATTGAGGATGAGAATCACTCAAGTGCTGGTACTGTCCTTTCCTGGGGGTGAGAATCAATTAAACTCACCACAGAGCACAGAGGGTGTAGCTCCACGTCATGGCTTCTACAAGTGACACTTATATTAGTGCCAACCAAGAGGGAGGCATACTACGTGTCGAATTCAGATATGCCTGCACAATCGCTTAATTTATTCAATGGGCTAACCTGTGATAAGACAGCAGGGCGCATAAACAGCTGGTTATTGACCTGCCAGCTGGCAATCACTTAGTGCTTGAGAGCCCTCACTGGGTCCAGGCTGGCCTGGGCACATTCCCAATTGCAAGAGCAGACAGACTGATAGGTTTATTAATATCGTTGTGGTGGTGCCAATACTTTTGGCAGGAATGCTGTGTTCTGGCACATTTGTCCTGTGCTGACTGATAATTGGTGCAATTTGCTGACTCATCTCCCCATAGTGATGGCCAGTGAAAAATCTATATTCAATAGTCACTTTATATTCATTTTATCTTTAATTTCTTCATATATTCTTTATTTTTTACACCAAGCCCAGATCTCACTGTGGGCCCATCTTTTTGTGTGGAAGTTGGAGATGTTTTGCACCCTTAACTCTTAGAACCCAGTGAACCTAATTTTCATATATTCTTTAACTCAAGAACCATTTTTCACTCAGAAATAAAAACTTCAGAACAAAAGAACTTGCCTTGCCTTTCCAACTATCGCATCATTACAGCTTTATTGTGCCATAAATTATCAGCGAGCATTCCAGTTTTAAAACAAATAAATGTCCTATATTGTGTACAAAACACACTCCTTACAATTGATATTATCCTTCCATTTTTCATTCACAATAGAGTCATCAAATCGCTAAATCAGACAATTTTGGGTTGGAGTGTTGAAAAGGATTGAGAAAGCCCACATGTCTTTTACATGGTCAGAGGCAGATGCTGCTGATTTGCAGCAGTTATTTCTGAGGTGAACTTTCAAAGAGAGACTAGTAAGAAAATGCATCTAGTTATGACTTCTTCAACTTCATTATCTTCTATTGTTGTGTAGAACATCCGTTTTTCAAGAAACATGTGGAAGAAAGTGGACAGAGTATAGATTAGTGAAGAAAGGCATCTTTGGCATTTTCCAGTGAGAAGAGAATGAGTCAGGATAAAGGGGCTGATTTGAGTGTGAAAGAGAGGAAATTCCATCCCACTGTTAATAAAATACAAATTAGCCCCCTACTGCCTTCCCTGTCCATCTCCCTTGAATTAATGCTGTAATTCAATATCACTGTTATTAATATTTTAATTGTAACCATATTTGAGATTTGCACACCTCGTTGCCACAGACAAATGGGGATTTCTTCGTGTAAAACCAATAAAATTAGGATCTGCAGAGGGGGTTGTTATGTGGAAATCAGGATAGAGAGTCTAAATTGGCAGTTTCTAATCCAATCTTGTTTTAACACTACAACCTATCTAGAACTGTGGCTAAATCACATGCACTAAATTATTTCTAAAGGGTATTTGCTCCCAGGCCAATGGGATTAAGGATATCCAATTTGTGTGACATGATCTTTCCACATAGGCTTTAAATTAGTAGGCTGGTTAGCTAACTAACTGGCTCTGGACTTGTTTGGCTTTTTTTTTTCCTGGATGCTTCTCAGGCAGTTCATATGGAGTTCCCACCAACCATCATTTGAGACCACTACCCTCCTTTAAATTAAAATTTGACCACTGAATGAAGCAGAGATTGCAAAGAGTGTTGTAATTGTATGAGCAGGCCAAGAAAGGGGAATGGGACAGAAATGGAGTTAATGTGATGTCCAGTGCCAGAGAAGGTCTACTGAATGTAACAGCCAAAGTTTGGAAGGAAGATATTCAAATTAATGGGGGTTAGTTACAGTAAGATGACAGATAAATTCCCAGAAGTGCATGTGCGCACCTCAGCACCATGTTTCCCATGAAACTGACCAAACATTACCATTTCCCTACAAATTTTGTTTACGTGCTGCTCCTCGACAGTTACATTATAATATTTTGCACATTCATATGCTGATATTTATAAGTGTACAAATTGTACAATTATGCTCTTATCTAGCACATTATGCCACCTACTCAATGTTGTCCTATTAAGTTAGTGGACACCATCTTATGCAAAGTCTACTGGATTTAATTTTATTGTTTTTGCACTGGAACATAGAAATATTTGACTTGACATGGCTTTTATAGAATTCCTATAAGTATTCAAAAAAATAGTTTACAATATCATACTAGGCTTGTTAGCAAATGCCAAAGCAGAGTAACTAAACACAAATTAGACTGTGAACATCTAACAAAAAAAAAAAAAAAAAATCTATGACATTGACAAATCCTGCCATGTATTGGTTTACCTGTTCAATCTAACCACAGAAACCTGACAAAATTCCAAAACAGAATAAGATATGTGGCCAGCATAAGACTCCTTCATTGTGAAAGAATGCAAAATGCTAAAAATGTATAGGGAGAGCAAGAGAAAGAGGAAGAAACACAGATAAATAAGTGGTAATAGCACAAAAGATTGTGATAAATGGCATACAGAAAACACCGCCTATGATGTAGACACTAAAATATAGAGAGGAGAAGACATCAGGAACAAGGGAGTATTCAAAGAAATAATTTGGCCAAAAAAAAAGAAGAGCTAACACACATACCATCTAATGTCTAACTGTAACACTACTTTAACTGTAAACTATTTCTCTGGATAGTTATTTAGAGACCCCATCAGTTTGCCTTGATGAGCTACAATAATCAAAGCACAATATGTCATATTGATTGAAGCTTTTGAGTTTGAGGTAGAAGTGTCAATTTTGGTCACCTCAATCATTTTTCAGCTTTTTGGATAAATAGCCTCTATAACATGTCTTCTCTTGAACTGTAGCAATATATTAAAACAATATATCAAAATATTCTTTAGAGACCCTATCAGTCTCTGTCAGACTATTTTTGTCCGCTAACAACCAAAGCACTTAATGATGGCTTTAAGCTCCGCCCACTTGGCACAATCATGCCAATCCTGATATATGTCAAATTATGTGTCATTATGATACACATGTCAGTTTCCTTTATAAACCTTATAACCCACAATAATTAGAGGGGAAACACATTAAATCACACTGTACTTTTAAAACCATTGTTCTTCCTTATTAAAAACCTAGAGATGACCTGCATTAATGAAATTTTACATGTTTAATCTTATCTCTAATTAGAAGGATATTAGAGGAGGTTTTAAAATGACAAATGGCATAAAATAATTATTTTTTATAACAGTGCATGGTATGTTCTTGATTAAACAAAAAAGAAAAAATATTCCAACAAGTTTTTCAGTCAAGTTCTTTGTCATGAGAGGGTATTCACAGTGGAAATACACATTTTAATTCTAACAACATCAGAAGATTAGATTTTTGGTTTTAATAAGTATGCAAATTTATGCGTATTTAATTAAACGAAGCCTCATTTGCAGAAACAAATGTACATTTTTGAACTGTTCCAATACAAAAAAATAAAAAATACTTGTAAGAAAATTGATTGTGATATCTATTGTGTTACAAATAATTACCCTATTCATCTAGAGTGTTCTGCCTTAAACGAAAAGCTGTAGATGTTCCATCAAAACCCATGACTGAATGAACACTTTTCTTGACTGAGAAAAGGCTTGTATATGGACAGTTATTTTATCTATATGACATGATTTAGACAAAATCTTGAATGGGCAGGTTTTACAGGGTCTGGTCTCCAGAAGTGACAGCTCAGTTCACTGGGAGGAGAAGTTAGAATAATCCATCATCTTTACTCCACTTTCTTTGAAGTTTCAGCCCATTTCTTTGAACTTCTGAACGGTGAGAGGAGTGGTGATAATAACGTCAGTTACCTGCTGCGATTCACGTACATTATGTTTTAGTTTAATTGATATGATCTGATTTTTAAAATGAAGAATAACTGTACTGCCCAATCATTTGTGAAGGTCACTAAACAAATGACAGTTGAGGATAACTTGTCCAACTCCACCATGGTTGCTTAAGTCACAGTGAATGCTCTAATTGCGTCTCTAAAGTCAATGACTACTATTTGAGCAGTGAGCATTGTCTGCATGTCTGCAATTTTTTTTTCCTTTTCTTTTCTGCTGGTAATTAGTGGCTGTAGCACACATGATTACCCCCAGCGCTATGTGATAGATTCAAGTGTGTGTGTGTGTGTATGTGTTAGTATAGAAAATCATATGTATGCATATGTCTGTTATAGTACATGTTTGTATGTCTTAATGACTCACAGTCGCAGTCATGTCTAATAAAAATCATTCTTTGACTATATTCTCCAAACATAAGAGGAAAAAAAGTTGCTGGCAGATAATGAGGCGTGTGGGCTGTTGCTATTTTTTATGTTTGGTGAGAAGTGCTGGTAGGATGGTGCTGCTGACATCACTCTTTTTGGATGAGTGCTGTGCTGTTTTATTTTTAAACACACTTTGGCTCATGCACACTCATCCTAGCAGGTAAACTAGTGAAGAGGCAACAGGGGGTAGTGACTCAGTCAGGCCAAAAATAAAATCAGCAGATTTCACCATTATGCTCCGAAAGTTCTGCAACAATTATATGTGAATTGATATCAAAGCAAAAGTGGGAGAAAATACTCATAACTCACTGATATCTGCATTGGTGATTATCATGATCAGTTATTTTAGAAGTGCCTTTCCTTTAGCATAGTCCAGTTTTGCAGACCAATGCACACGTTTGTCTTACTATCCTTGTGAGGACCTTCCACTGACATAATTATTAATGCAGCTAATGAATGTGATGCCTAAACCTAAATCTAGCCCTAACTTTAACCGCAGTAACCAGAAGGAAACATTTTTGGCTCTTTTAGTTTTTTTTTTTGTTGTTGTTCTTGTTAAATAAAATCCATCCCTATGTCCCTGGGAACAGAGTTCAAAACTATCAGATATTCCTATCCTTTTAGTGACATTTGGTCTCCGCCATGAAAAAAAGATTACTGAATTACGTAGATTAAGATTAAATTGATTTAATCTGTCCATATAATGGCCTGTAGAGAAAATTACACCCTAGGTGATAAATTCTAATCGCCATAAATTACCAGCTGATTTACACTGAGTGATGCCCATGAAATTTCATAAAGGGAAATTTAGCAAAAAGCAAAGCTCATAGGGAGCTGAAAATAACAAAATGATGAAACAGTGAAAGAGTGCCTCCTAGGTGTGACGTGTATGAAATCTTCCAATAATGCAGCTCAGCCATTGCAGCACATCAGCTATCATAGACACACCAACACTTCCTTGTGTTATAGGGTGCCATTACTTTTGTCCTAGTGCCTAGTCTTGTTTGTTTTGGATTGCTTTCTTTCAAGTTATTAATATGAAACGACTTTCCGAAATTCATTTATACAACTGAAATAAACAAGCTGTTTAAATTGACAGTGTAATCCGTCTATAAAATTACAATAACACTAGTATACAAGTTGAAGCCTATCAATCAAACTTCAAATTACTGTGTCTCCTTATGTGTAAATTTATATTCAGGAGCTCTCACAGGATACCTTTTTTTTTCCCAAACTCACTGTATATTCATGAATACCACATTTCTTGTGTAAATGTTCCTGCAAATGATTCACGTAATAAATAAATTTGTTCATATGCAGTCTGATAAATGAGGCCCAATGTGCTGATTGAGCAGCATCCCAATCGGAGGCCCTCTTGAGACATTAATTAAGATAGACACAACATTTGTATGTCAATTAGCTGATAAACAGCACTATCAGATATGAATGGTTGGAATGACTGGAACATGCGTTCTGCGAGCACAACATGTGGCAGTCGCACATTACCCAACGATAGACATTATTTATCATTTCCAGCAGTGATGAGAGAACAGCTGACTCAGACATAATGAAGAAATCACGTCTTTCATGCGAAGATGCTGTATGCAGCATATAGAGAAGAGTTTGAAGAAAGGCTTAATTTAAAGGGTGATAAATCACACATATATTTGTTGATGAGTGCAGAACTGGAGGCATTTTTTTGTGTGTAGAGGAATTCAATGTCAAGCAAGCTATTATTTAATATAGAACAGGAAAAAAAAAAACCTGTGTACTAATATGCAACACTGGCAAGGTACTGTCCTGCTGACCTTCTACTCTGCGACTCTATTTCCATATTTTTAGTTGAGCGGCAATGTTTTGTTTTTTTTTCCTAAGTCAACATTTTTCTCTTATATAGCTTGCCTCAGTCTTAATCATGGAACCATGCTGCTGCTGCTTCCAAGGAACAGTTGTGCTCCAAACCACGTTCGTAAATATAATAAAATAATGATAATACAATTTTAGTAATACACCATATGGTGGGCTTTCACTCCAAAGTGAACTACAGGGATCCAAACAAAAGAGGCACTTTCAAAACAACAAAAAAAAAAACTTATACTAAGTGTTGAAAGGTAGCATTTCTCAAAATACGAAATTCGCTACTTTAACTGCATCGTTCAGTGGTGAAGTGGTTGTAATTCGACTTTGTAAATCACATATCTTTTAACTAATTAAACTTTTTGGATCATAGAAATGCACTTTTTTTTTCCTTTTCACTCCTGGGGTGAACCATACTTTAAAATGCTGTAACTTGTGATTGAGATACATTATGTATATTATGACATCAAACTACAGGCTTCCTAATGTGAAATATGTTTCTCCTTTGCATGTATCTCAACCTCAAGTAAAGTTCTAGCACTTGAAACTCTGATTATCCCCCAAAAGTAAAAAGGATTATGAGCATTTAAAGATTCCAGTCAAGTCAAGTCAAGTCAAATGGGGTTTTTAATTGTCATTCCTGTATATAGTTGTATACATTGGAATGAAATGTCGTTTCTCCAGGACCATGTTGCAACACATAAGAGTCCACAAAACTGCTATTTATTTATTTAATTAGAATATAATTTAATATGTAACCAATAAGACAGTCCCATTAGAAACTTGGGAAGCATGGTGGCACACCAGGTGAAACACAACAATGAAAACTTTGTTGATCTTTAATTCAATTCAATTCAATTGTATTGTAAATTGTATAATGCTTTTAACAATGAATATTGGTCACAAAGCAGCTTTACAGAAACGTGGATATAAAATTTGTATATAATGGATATAATAAATTTACCCCTATTATTAATTGGGTGTTCTAAGTTTCAACAGATTTAAAGTTGCATGTAGAAAAGTGAAAGTGTACAGAGACATTGCTGAGTGTGGTGAGCATTTTTGAAGAGGCAATAACGGTAAAATAAATTTTCAGTAAAACAGATCTTTGTTCTGTTTGAACCAATCTTTACTCTTCTCTTTACTACATCTTGAGTATTCAGAAATCAGCCGAGAATCATTCCCTGTTTAATAACGTTATCCCTTATTTAATATAACCAGAGTCAACAACAATTATAAATTATTAGTAATCATTGTATTTGCATTATTAACTATTTTAAGAATCCTTAATATCTCTGATGTCATTTCTGAATTATCTATTTTGGGATTATTTGAACAGAAGCGTAATCCAGCTGCTCTAGTATTAACATACGAGGTAAAGTCATTCATGACATTTAAACACGAGTCTCCTCATCATCTCTTCACTCAACCGATCATTGTTTGCTCTTACATCGGTGCTAAAATAATTGCCGATTAATTCAGTGAGTTCTGTTGGCTATTTGTCAGCTGTCAGCTGTACAGAGTTTTGATGAGTGGGATTCTTGTTTAGGTGCATTGCGGACATTTTGACAGCCAGTCTGATTACCAACTGAATTGATTAGACTTATCTCTGTGTATCGCCATGGCACCTAGTTATCCAGCAACTTGTACAAATCATGCTATTCGTTCACTGTGTAAGGAAAGCACACTGGGTTAACAACATTTTTGAAATCAGGCAGACTGTTTTTTTCCCACCGTGTTAGTTAAATTGGTTGCTTACCCAATGTAATATTTGCATAAAGCCTAGGTAATATTATAAAGTAAGTAAAAACACTTCTACATAAATGTACGGTTTCTTAAAGTAGAGACATTAATGTATATTATTGGCAGAAAACCCCGATTTTGGTGTACAACTACAACTACAGTATATGCTGCATGATGTAGCACTACTACTAGCATGTTTAGCCTCTGAAGGATAGCTTTATTATAGCTGAGTTGTATTGTTTGTAGAGTGTAGCTTAGTTGAATGCATGTCTAAAGCAGCTTACCCAACACTGCTTTTATGTAAATGTACAACTCTTAACTAGACGTGCCTTTTCTATCTGTTCAACTGGCTAGATTTACCACTTACCACACTTGCCTATCTCGTCCTTAGGAAAACTTTGCAATGTTATTAAATTTTATATTTAGCAGTGTTTTGAGCCCCACTATCGCCTTCACTCTGATAAAGGAGATAAACCTACTTATCTCTTGAATAATTAATTGAAAAAGCCCAACGAGAGAGAGACTCTCACACAGATACTTCAGAGCAGTGCCAGCCAAATACGGTGAAGTCTAGAGTGATTAGCAGGCTTTAGGGGAATGACCTGAATAATGATATACAATTGACATTACACACGATGATTCACATTTTTCACTCAAACAATTGGAGGAAAGACTTCCTTTTAAATAATTATTAATAATTATAATTTCTGATAATGATCATTCATTTTTATAAGAATTTACTTTTTTTTAATCACTCACAGTCTCCAGGAACTTTACTGTTGCCTTAGACAGTTATAAATATCATTAAGCATAATCAGGACCATAATTAAAAAAAAAAATTCAAAATTTGCTAGGAATCAAATGTATGAGAACACTGCCCCCATGCACACAAAGGGAGAAATAGAAGGCAAGGAACAACTTAAAGACCATATTTTTAGAATTGCACAATTTAGTTGATTCTTAGGGTTTTCAAGTTTCAAAATCAAATAGACGCCACTTCCATAACAACAATAAGCTGTTCATCTGACCATATTCTTGGTAGCCTCAAATCTCATGTCAAGTCTCTGGGGCCACACCAGCAGTCTAGAACAGATTCCTTATTTTCACCATTCTCATCTTCTTCTCAGGGAGCCATTCGTGCCCAGGAATAAACAGCTCCTGTAAGGAGCTGGAGATGCCAAACCTTAACCATGCTTACATATAAAAAAAGAAGTCCCTCAGCGTTCTGTTCACAGAGTTTCATCAAGACAAGGGTCCTCTCCAGTCCCAGGCTGCCAGCCCTGTGGAAAATGTAACGCCATTCACCTCCACAGCAAAACTCCAGGGCCATATAAAACCCCTATAAAAACTACTGGGTAAAAGTTGCCTTTCTGATTCATCCCTCAATAAATATAAACCATCCTGCCGAACCCAGAAATAATTGCAATCCCTCAAAATTCCCTATAGAAGCTCAAGGACAGCTAGTCGATACAATTATATGCTATTAAGTTGTTTGTTACTAGAGTCTGTCTCCAAAAAGACATACAAGGTAGAAACTAATGCCATTTTCCTAGCCTATCTTGTACTGCTTCTAAAAGGCCCTTCTAGATTTTTGGACTATTGTCTCCTCACCCAAAACACCCCTAAGACCTTATTTATTTTCTCCTTGCAAGTACATCTTCTGTGATTATGTCTCAAACATACTTCAAGCCTTCCCATTTGCCACAACCCGTAGTACTACATGTAATTCCAGCTGTATCAATCTGTTACAGTTCTTCATTTTCTCCAGATGACACGTGAGTCCGGTAAAACTGTTGTTTTGAGAACTCCATGGTCCTCCCTCCTGACCATAGTCCATATAAATGCTAAAAACCTCAGAAACATTCTCAATATTCTAAAAACATCATCTGATCAATGCCACATGTGCTTCCAACCCCATAATATCCATTAACTAACTTGGCCATCACCCTCTGTGGATTCAGTGAAGAGTTTGAATCCCCACCTAGAATGCCATACTTGGGTCTCTCTTAGGTTATTTCAAGCGTGTTATGATGCTGGATCTAAAATATCTACAATCTGTAACATGCAGGAAAGAGAGTCAGGATGCAAGTGCGGGTAATCGATGTGAGGTTTATTAAGGGAAATCCAGGAATCATAGTCAGAAATGAAAGCAGGGTTCACAGCACAGACAAGCAGCAATAAACTAGGATAATCCATAACCATAAACAGTAATGCTGGCAAGGGTTGGAAAATGAAAGAGAAACTAGAAAACACAAGACTCATAACTGCATGATATATTCATTTGTAATGATACATAAGCCCTATTCGGATGGGATTAAATTTATATGGGATCCTGGGGGAATTTCATATTTTACAGATTCTCCTCAGTGATTGTATTTCCATCTGGATCAGCCATGTTGGTGTTTTTCTTCATCCTTCTCTGAGAAAATGACAGGCCTACTGTTTTTCGCCAAACTCAGCAGTCGTCAGATAATTTTAGTCCCGTCCAGATACACATCTGTGATTTTCTATGCAGATGCCAACTGCTTCTACTTGCCATATCTATTCTCATAGAGTGAGTATCAGTGACCAAATAGTAAACACCTCCAGAGTCGCAAAACAAAAAACGGATGCTTCTGTTATACTTTGTAATTGTGGTTTTCTTGGATTTTCAAATTGTTGCTGGAATCTTGGTTCGTCCCAATCTGAAATAAGAGCCAGCATCTCTTCTTTATCCCAGTGCCTCTTCGACCATTTGGATGCCATGTTGTGAATGGTGCATAATCATATGACCATGTGACGCAAACATCCAGGTTCATAGAAAATACAACCCAGTAGAAACTCACTCCTCCTGTGGTACTTTCATTGCTGTCCGGATGCGAGAGTTTTATCACTTAGGTGATGTGCAAAAAATTATTACAGACATCCCCCTAAAAAAACGAATCCAATCCGAACAGGGCTATAGACACAACCGGTATAAGTAGGCACCCTAATCAAGGGATAACACCAAACAGGTATTAAACAGACCAATGGCATGGCAGGGGTAGTTTGTGACATACAGTAGTCACAAACTAACAGCAAATATTTGCAGTGTCATACTCTGCAAACACACGTCTGTCTTGGACATGACTTTGTGATACCACTTTATCCTAATATTGTGAAGCTGTGCCTTGGAGTATCTTCTGGTAGAGGAAGACTACCACTGATTGAACTTTTTGAACTGATTGAACACAGTTCAGAGAAAAAAAACTTGATCTAGGACTTGCTATAATGTCCTGGGGCCATCTTGGACAGCTTTGTTTAAATTTGTTTTAAAATGAGATCATTTAACATAGTGTTTGATGCAAAATTTGGATATACAGTGACTTTATATACAAGTCTTAAGAGTGCCTTAAAAGTCATCAGTTTCCTCTGGATTACAAATGACACTTACACAAATTGTTCCAGACAGTATTTTTATTGCAAACCAACATGCTCTTAAAGTTAATTTTCAAAGTCAAAATTCATTATTTGTTAGCAGATCTTAAAAAAAATAAAAACTGAAAAATGCTGCTTGCATAATTGTTCAACCCCTTGAGATTAGTTTTTGGTAGAACCAGCTTTTGCGGCAGTAACAGCTTTAAGTCTGTTGGGGTAAGTTCCTATCAGCTTTGCACACTGTTTGGGAGAGACTTTCACCCATTCTTTTGCTCCGTTGCTCCAGGTTCTTCAGGTTGGTTGGATGTTGTTTAATGACTGCACTATTCAAGCAGTGCCACAGATTCTCAATGGGACTCAAATCTGGACTTTAACTTGGCTATTGTAGAACATTCACCTTTTTGTCACCTTTTTGTGTTTAACCACTCCTATGCTGCTTTGGCCTTGTGTTTGGGACTGTTGTCCTGCTGAAAGGTCTCCCAAGCTTTTAGTTGCAGGTTTTCTTGTAATTTCTCCCTGTACTTTGTTCCATCCATTCTCCCTACAATTTTGACAAGAGGACCATGTCCCGAGGATAAAAAGCATCCCCAGAGCATGCTGCTGCCACCACCATATTTCACTGTAGGGATTATGTTAAGTGAGGTATGGCCTGTGTTAAGTTTGCGCCACACATAGCACTTTGAAACTAATCTCAAAATAAATATCTCAATCTTGGTTTCATCACACCAAAAAAATGGCTCCTCTTCAGCATTGGTTTCTTTCTAGCCACCCTCCCATACAGTTCTCAATTATGCAGAGCTCATGAAATGGTTGTCTGTTGCACCTTCACTCCACTTTCAGCCACTGCACACCATCAGAGTGTCTTTTGGCCTCACTGTGGCTTCCCTCACCAGTCTCTGTCCTGATTTTGCACTGAGTTTCCAGCACCCTGTTCCTAAATTATGAAATTCTATTACCTTATCTTTAACTTCCTTCAAATGCTCCTTAGTCTTCATTTACACTCATTTCCTTCAGACTGACAATCTCTTCAATGACACTTCAACTGAGGGGGGCTTTGTTCAGAAAACAGCAGCTGTTTTAATATTTCACAGGAGAAGGTCAAATATCAGTCAATTATGTCCTCATTAAGAGAATATCTTTCATCTGGGGGGTTGAATACTTATGCAACCAATAATTAATTTTGACTTTGAAAATTCACTATAAGAGAACATGAGTTTGCAATAAAAATACTGACAGGAAAGGAGGGGGGATACTTCTGCAAGCCACTGTATGTTTATGAGAAATATTATTTATTAACACTATCATTTCATATAAAAAATAGGGAATTGCTCCCAGTGACACCTAGTTCCCCTGCCTGACAGCCCACTATATTAGTGACAACGCACTAATTCACTTATTCGTTTTCATCTCTTTTCTGTGACATCATTGCTATATTCTGTTTGTTTTAGTTTTAACACATTGATTCAAATTTCCACTGTCTAGTCCACTGTCTAATCTCCTCCATACTTCCCGAGCAGAAATTTCAGTAACTGAACCCTCACTAGTAGAGGCTTCAAAAACCTTACAGAACAACCTCAGAAACATTATTCAGTAGGCAAGTTGCCCTCATTCTCTGTTATTAACACATTTTACCAAGAGAAAGATTTGTTCTCAGTAGCAGCCTCACACTTTTGTCATTCAGAAAATCCTCTGAGGCCAGTTGCACCAACAGAGCTTACACCTGATAATCTAAATAGGTCAGAACCTTCCGGGTGTAAATTTACACCATTGCACCAACTGGGACTAAACTGAATTTTCGCTAAAAGCAGATGTACAAAGGAGTAAACTCAGTTCTAGACAGGAGTATTCAACAAAAACATCTGTAACGGTCCAGCTAGAATAAAAGTGATTGCTTACAAAGGTCCAAATAAGCAATAAAACATGACTGAATGGTGAAAGGTGTTTTGTTGTTGCTGTTGTTGGTGGTGGTGGTGGTAGTAGAGTGGGTCTGATTAAAAAAAAAAGATCTGTTGAAACTCTTCCAAATCTTCTCTTTTTAAACTGACAAGAATAGATACTACACTTAATATCTCTTCCTTTTCTTGAAAAGATTTTTTTTCAGATAATTAATTTATATAAATCCAAGTGTCCACTGCAACTGGGGTTGCTGAACTACCAGCACTTTCTTAAATACTTTAATTGGCTCTGCCACAGTATCTTTTTCTTTCTTTTTTTTTTTTTTTGAGAGCAATGAAATACTTTGCTGGGTCCGCAAGTGCCTATGTAAGAGCTGCTACTATAGAAACAATAACTGAGCCATGCTGTTATATGAAAATAATGCACACCTTCTGACCAACTAGATGCAAGCACTCAACCACGCTGTGGTATAAAAGACATTAAATGCTTCAGTGGCGGACCTGATCTACCATATTTACAATGAGTAGTGTTTGGAATAAAAAGTGGTTATTAGAGACTGATCCTCTAATCCTATATATTGTCATTCTGAATCCATAGAATCCATGCATATGTCATATACTTACATGCTTCTTCATTCCAGGGATTTTAGTTCCATTATTGAAAGTAACCATCAAGCATGTTGGAATGAAACAGTAGTGACAATTAGAATAAACCTCTGAAGAACTTTTGAGCGATGAGAGATAACGAGAGATGAACACGCAACTAAATATAGGTCTGAGGTGCTAGAACCTGAGAGAGGAGAGATAGAAAATCCACACCTTCCACTTGAGTAGATTGACATGCTTCCTTTTGGACAATAAGCAAAAGAGACAGGACGCCAAGGGGTAGGGGGTTCTAGGACATCCTGCTGTTCATGAAAGCAGTGATAGAAGGCTTGAGTGTAATGCTAATTTATCACTGTTGCAACCACGGAGTGACTAAAACAGACGTACAGCAGAAATGCAATCAGCTAATAGCAAGACCCATACTAAATAAACAAACAGGACAATACAATAGAAAGCTGTCTACCGCGAAGTGTCTGTCTATCTCTTGACAGATCAGGTATGGTGCCTTATTCAAAGACTTGTCTCTCTTTGTGAAGATTATTATAAAAGAAGAACACAGCTTTTCTTCAGCTCTTTTCTCAAGGGATGTCTCAGCACAGCCATGCCCAGTATGTATCAATTACAGTGACAGCTCCATCTTTTCTGTACACCTCTCTATTTATGCCACTGGTTTCATCAGAAAATAATCTCTAGCTTCTCCTTCCCTCTTCACAAATAGCACAAATAAGAAAAACACATCAGGTACCGTATACAATGCAGGGCTGTAATGCAGTCCCAGCCTATATACACATCAACAATTATTCCACATCTGTATAAGCATTGTGGTTGCAGACAAATTGTTCAAAGAAATTTCATACAAACTATATGATAAACCAAGGTACAAATGCATGCAGGTCTTTAATAATAAACATACTGTATATTAATTAAAGAACTCATGAAATAACTAGATGGAGAGAAACTAGAACACAAGAGAAGCAAGAACACCAAGGACCAAAAGCAGAAACTGGAAATATACAGTATATGCATCATGATAAACTTGAAACAAACTGCAGGAGACATAATAGACTGAAAACACAAAACCAAAACAATATTTAAAAAAAACAAAAGCATATTTAAAACTAAGAACCAGATGTGAAAGTAGCGCATGTCTTACTGGAAACCGCAAAGATGGGGTCTCTCATTGTGTTCACGCAAAATTCACACTAAACACAAATGTCATTGCACTATATTGTATTTTTGTAGGTTAGTTATGTCTCTGGGGTATTGTGGTGGCACAGTGGGTTTCATTGCTGCCTCACAGCACCAGGGTCTCTGGTTCGATCCTGAGCTTGGGTTACTGTTTGTGTGGAGCTTCTAAACATGTTTTCCCTGTGTCACCATGGGTTTCCTCCAGTCCCTAGAGGACTAGTGGTTAGGCCTCTGTGCTCTCACCGCTGTGGCCTGGGTTCAGTACTTCCAGTGCCGGTCCCAAGCCCGGATAAAATTATGGAGGGTTGCGTCAGGAAGGGCATCCCGCATATAAACTGCACTAAATCAAATATGCGGATCAATGATCCACTGTGGTGACCCCTAACGGGAGCAGCCGAAAGAAGAACAACCACCATGGGGTTTTCTCCAGATTCTCCAGTTTCCACCCACCTCCCAAAAATATACCGTTAGGAGGAGTGGCTATGCCCGTAAGTGTAAGAGTGTATGAATGTGTGTTTGTGTGTGCATGGTGCCCAACAATGGACTCCTACAATGGACAGGTGTACTCCTGGGATAGGCTACATATCCACCACGATCCTGACCAGGATTATTAAATGTAAGTGAAAGAGAAAGTGAGTGAGTTATGTCCATCACCATTATGTTAAACAATAGCACGCAGTAATGTGCAGTAAAAATGCGTTCATACAAAAACAAAGGACCTGCATGATTCCAGTGAGTCACTTCTCCAGTACATTTATGGCAATTTAAAAAGCATTAGTGCACGTCTGCTCTCAGAACACAGGTGTAAAATGTTCAAATAAAAGCACATGTATATATGAATCTTAAGGGGCAAGAGACTGTGGAAGAGGGAGAAGTGTACAAACCTGTGGTGATATATATAAATGGGAAGAGTAGTACACAGAGGACAGAAGCTGTCTGAATACTTCAAATTTCATCAAATGATATGTGGGTCATTGCCTAAGTATGGATGAGGTTGAAGGTTGTAGCCTCCACTGAACCTTCTGCAGTATTGATAATATGCAAGGCAATAAAACTTGGTGTGTGAGTACTATCACATAAACAACAATGCATATTACTGTATAGCGGTAATCTTAATCCGAGTATGCTGTTACAGACTGTTCTGTAGAAACCATGGAGCTATATTTACACTCTGATGGTCAAGGATTACACATCACACCTCACACCAGAACAAGAGACACCAAAAGTCAAAGTGGTGTATGCAAACCATTCCATTTGAATCAGAGATTCAGAATGCTATTTCACAAGATGGCACCATCTTTCAGAACATCGTCCCTGTAAGTCTTTCTGAACAGGCACATAACGCCAATAAAGCAATTGTATATGGTTGCATCTGAAGCAGGAAGGTGCAGAGATATCTGTTGAGTAATGTGTTTCCTTTCTATAATTTACAGTATATCTGTGTTTGATGTGAAGTATGTTGTTTTTGTGTCATTTGAAGTGAACACATTTGTATATGAACACATTTGTGTATGTAAATGATGCAGGATTCAGCCTGAACAAAGTCAGGCAACGTATCATAAGTATCGAACATCACTTCAATTCACTTTTACTTGTATAGAACTTTAGCAGCTGTACAGCAGAAATGCAGAATTAGGATGCAGATTTAGATCCCTAATGAGCAAGCCTGAGGCGCCAAGAACATCATAAAGCCACAGTGAATGCATAAGGGTAACACTACAGCATGTGTTGCAATCTCAGGAAATAGTGTCATGCACCATGTTCCGACCACTGGCCTGTACAAAACAGACTGTCTTCTTGATTTCTTGGGGCCTTTACACTGCTCTAATTACTGATTATGGAAAATGAGTGGTGAGACAAGACATGCCAAATTACATCAGGGAATGGTTCGCTGCCCACTAACTAATATCAAGAAAGGAATAAAACATGACAGGGTGTGCTGTTGTAGAATAAGAATCCACAATGTTACCACCCTAATGTGGATCACTTTCCTATAATATCACTTCCCAAAGTGTTTTATTCCTCTTATACTTCAGCAAATAGAATTTCCATATTAATAAATAAAATGGTTCTTTTTAACCGGTTATACAGGGTGTCACAAAAGCCCCCATACATGGGGAAAAAAAAATATATATATATATATATATATATATATATATATATATATATATATATATATATATATATATATAAGCTGTTGCAAGGTTGTGATGTACTTTAACAGGAAATATGCACATCAATCACACCACACATCAAGCACATCACACACGACACTGTTCCCAAACTTATTGACAAATTCAAAAAGACTGGAGGTGTTACAGACCAACCAAGAAGCGGACATGAACATCCACTGACCAACCAAGAAGACCAACCAAGAAGCAGACATGAACATCCACTGACGAAGGCACAAACGACCGCGTGGTGCTGGCATACAATAAATTCCAATAACCTAATTTATAATCGCACTATCTGTTGCACCCAGATGAGGATGGGTTCCCTTTTGAGCCTGGTTCCTCTCAAGGTTTCTTCCTCATATCATCTCAGGGAGTTTTTCCTTGCCACCGTCGCCACTGGCTTGCTCATTAGGGATAAATTCACAGCAATAAATTCAAATATTTACAATATATTTTTGTGAATCCATTTATTTCTGTAAAGCTGCTTTGTGACAATGTCCATTGTTAAAAGCGCTATACAAATAAAATTGAATTGAATTGAATTGAATACATAGTCCCCTTTGTATGGAGACTTTTGGGACACCCTGTAGTTACATTTAATGTTGTGGAATGTTTGCAAGACAAGACAGTTTCTGTTATGACTTACAGCGTTCCCTCACCAGCCTCTTTTTTTTCTCTCTTGAAGTTAATAAGACAAACAAAGTTTGTCACATTACTGAGAAACCAGAAAGCGCAAAGTCCTCTGTGCTGAAGCAGAAAAGTCTGAAGCTGAAAAACCTTTCAACCGTTGCAAAGCACTAGAGACTACTTCTATAAATGTTCAATTCAATTCAATTCATTTTTTATTTATATAGTGCTTTTACCAATGGACATTATCACAAAGCAGCTTTACAGAAACCCAGATATAGATTTAGATCCCTAATGAGCAAGCCAGAGGCAACGGTGGCAAGGAAAAACTCACTGAGATGACATGAAAAAGAAACCTTGAGAGGAACCAGACTCAAAAGTGAACTTATCTTCTTCTGTGTGACACCAGATAGTGAGATTATGAGTCATTACTCTTCCATAACTGTATTCTATAAGGTCATACAGTATTGAGTATGTTGAAATCTTCAGGAAGAGTTCTTAGCTCTATTGTATCCAAGTGAAGTTATCTACTGAAGAATGAGTGAGACCTGGGTAGAGACTATTCATGTGTGTCATGTCAATGCCAGAATCTGCGTCAAACTCCATCTTCCAGAATACACCGCGGCCTACAAACATGACCGCCCAAGACTCCATTCCCCAACACACATCTACGTTCAAGATCACATGACTTCTAATCACCTGAACTCAATACACATGCACACTATAAATACTGACTCCAAACACTCACACAATGAGAAGTAGTGCTCAGTGTTGTTCTCGCCTCCTGTAGCAGGCCTTGTTTCTCAGGCATGTTAGTCTGGTTCATGATCTTGTTTTTGTTTTCTGGTATAGGGATTCTAGTTTTTGCCCTGTGTAGCCTGTTTGCTAATCGCCTGACCTTTTGAGCATTTTTTGACTTTTCTATTGCTTCACATTTTGGATTTGTTTGTCTGACTGCTTTAAATAAAGCGTATTTTGTAACTGCATCACATCTGCCACGTGACAAAGTGAAACAATCCATAGCAACCTTTAGGGATACTGTGTGGTAACATTCACAGCAATCTCCTGGCAATCCTCATCAAATGTTAAATAAACCTCTTCCATAAAGCTTCTCCATATCAACAATTATGTGTTTTTCTTTGCTATATAACAACACGTTTTAACCTGTTTATGATTAGCCTTAGATTATTGTGGAACGTCCACCATAAAAGTTCCTGTGTTACATTAAAAACAATATCGTATTAGAATGATCGCATTAATAAAAACTTATCAACCAAAAGCTATCAATAGGAGAACGACATAGAAAAACTCATGGGCCAGCTACAAAGGTTTATGTTTGAGCAAGTGATCGTTTAAAATACTGGCTTGCTCACATTAAATAATATAACATTACCAGCACATATGCCAGGCCCCTCGTACAGTGAGTTGCAAAGCTAGCATGCAAGCGAATGGATAGAAAAATACCCTTATCACATCAAGCTAACCTTGAAGAATGGCATTCCATATTTTCCTCGTTTACCCATCTACAAATGGCTCCGAACTTCTATTCTTCACCTTTTAAATTGTGTTTACTCTAGGCACGAAAATGCTGTCACATAAATACAGGTCTATCGTTAGAGGATCTTCATTCTATAATCTGACATGGAGAACACATTATCGCATCCAAGATTACCTCGGCCAAGATTTAATTGGGATCATCTCGTACAGTGTAACAAGTGATAACGGCTGAAATCGGACAGCTTGAAATCAGCTTTAGTCAATTCAGTTCTGATATAAATGTTTAGCATTTGTTGTTTCAATGTTTACACAATATTCAGAATGCTATTGGTGACATTGTTGTACTGATTGACTGTGTTTTGATGTATGAGGCAAATGTTTTAAATGCTTAAGGTCCTTCTGCACAGGTGGTAAAGTGCGAAATGTTTCTACGGTTCCCAGAATTGTGCTTATGTTTTGCACTTATGAGTTCTGAGAATTAGATTAGTGGTTCATGGAAATGCGTCAGAGAAATTGAGGGGGGGAAAAAACCTGTAAGTGACTCTGGCAAAGCAAAACATTCAACTGTTGTGAAAAAAAAAGAGTTATAGCAAAAATAGCAACTCATAGGTGTGTGTGTGTGTGTGTGTGTGTGTGTGTGTGTGTGAGAGAGAGAGAGAGAGAGAGAGAGAGACAAAAGTACTGTAAATTGAATCTGAAACTGAAAGCCACAGTTTATATGATGGAACGTCTTTCAGTGAAAATCATTCTACCCTTTATGAATCTCTCAAAATTGCCATTGTTGTTTTGATGATTTCTTTCAGGCAGTCAGGTGCAAACGTACTAAGTGAGTAAGTGAGTATGCAGGTAGAAAGTGAATAAGTAACAGGGCTCGTGAAAGGGTAAGGGACAAGAGTGAGTAAATGACAGGGTGAGTGAGTGAACAAATGTGTGTATAAGTGAGTGGGTAAATAAGTGCATGACAGGGTCAAAGTAAAGCTGGTGATGAAGATCAAATGACAAACAAATGAACCACCGCTTAACGATCAGGTCATTGGTATGTTCAAAAACATGTCAGTGTATATCTTCTTAGGACAATCTGCACTGCTGGGGGTTTGCCGTGGGCTAAACTTCTTTGAAAACTCTGCTGTTTGTCCCCTGCTGGTTGGGAGCAGAAGCAATGTGTCGCCTCTTGCTCTGATTCTCAACATTATGTCTGTACATTACTGCATGAATGTATATTGTTGTGCAGCAGAAATTTGATCTACTAATTCTCATAGCTAATCTTTATTTATATCAATATCATTCTAGGACCTTGGTGAAACAACTGTTTAGGGAAATTGTGTGCACAAAAATGTGCAATATATCTTATGCTGTTATTCTAAATAGGATTTATACATATTATATACAACAGCAGCCATTCTGTTATACTTTGATTAGCATATAATGTTTGGAAGGGGAATATTTTGACTTACAACACTAACCCTAACCCTAGCCAAAATTATGTGGACATATGATCATCACACCCATATGTGGGTCTTCCTCAAACTTTTCCCAGAAAGTTGGAAGCACATAATTGTATAGGATCTTATGGGTATGCTGAAGCATTTTCCCTTAAACTTCCCTTCACTGTAACTACGAGACCCAAACCTTTTCCAGCATGTGCACAAAGCAAGCTCCATGAAGACATGGTGTGTGAAGGTTGGAGTGGAAGAACTCGAGTGTCCTGCCCAGAGCCCTGACCTCAAGCCCACTGAACACCTTTGGGATGAACCGGAACACCGACTGCACCCCAGACCTCCTCACCCAACATCAGTGCCTGATCTCACTAATGCTCTTGTGGCTGAATGAACACAAATCCTCACAGCCATGATCCAAAATCTAGTGGAAAGCCTTCCCAGAAGAGTGGAGGACATTATAACAGGTAGGGGGGACTAAATCTGGAATGGGATGTTCAAAAAGTGCATACGGGTGTGATGGTCAGGTGTCCACAAACTTTTGGCCATAGAGTTCTCAGTTGTTCCCCCTGTTGCTTCCATGACCAAAGGCATATGAGCAAAGAAATGACCTGGAAATCCAACTGCTGCTCCAAGAAGTGATGCAAGTTGCTGATGTTCTTCTCCTTTCGGCTGCTCCCGTTAGGGGTCGCCACAGTGGATCACTGGTCTGCATATTTGATTTGGCACAGTTTTTAAGCCAGATTCCCTTCCTGATGCAAGCATCCCTAATTTTATCCAGGCTTGGAACCGGCATTGGGAGTGCACTGTCGTGTGCAACCCCAGTGGCTGGGGTTGGTTCCCTGGCCGGGAATCGAACCAGGGCTGCAGCAGTTCCAAGGAGTGATGTAAGTAACCATGTGATATTTAGACCAATCACAGACAGGAACAGATTTTAAAACAAAACACATGGTGAATAGGGGTTCTGTTTGGCTGATGCTTTTGTCCAAAGTGACTTATAATTGAGACAGTACACAACTGGAGCAGTTGCGGATTAAGAGATTTGCTCAAAGGACACAACAGTGGCAGCTTGGCATTGCTGGGATGAACTCACAACCTTCTAATCAGTAGCCTAAAGTCTTAACCACTGTTTCCCATCCTGTTTCTCCACATTGAAGGGTGCCTTCAAAAAGCTTTATTTTCACTGACCCAGAACACAGTTTTTGTGTGGACAGGAGGCCAAAATGCAGAGAAAGAAAACTGCTTTTTTTCTGTATATCTGTATATGTGTGGAAGGAGCCTGAATGATGAGTATGTGAAGTAGTGAGAGAATGCACACAATTTGATGCCCTTTTAATTCCCAGGTACGCAACGCTCAGCCTCCGATGGGCAGCAGGATTCATCCACATTAGTTAGGTAGCTAGCTAACTTTCTATTTATTAGCTAAACACATAGATTTACACCTCATGGATCAAGACCCCATCACAAAACCCATTTCTTGCTTACTATCATGGCCTTCTTTATCTTTGGTACTGCAGTTATCTAATCTAGATACCTTACATAAACCGTAAAAGCCTTCTTTTTAATTGTACTAACCACTCCAACTTAGCATGTTAACATGCTAATCAGTGTAGTCACACACAAACACACACACAAAGCTTATTCTATCAACCAAAGTCTATATTTTGCCACTGGCTGTGCAACAAAATAATAATTTCTAGCTAGACACTATGAAATACAGTACAATATGAATTCTATATTGTTCTTAAAGGCCAGTGTTTGGATTTAAAAGAGGTGGGCTAGTTAATGTTGAAACCCCATCTCGTACACCTTTACTGAAGAAAAATCTGGTAATCTTGGAGGCCTGGACTAATAATAACATGAATGGAGCACCCAGAAAAACAAGTTAAGTAACTGTGTAACTCGACTCTGAATACGGGGAACTTTTACTGCCTTAACGTTATTGAATTTTAATTGACTTAACTAAAGTCGCAGACGTGGCAACTCTGAATACGACCCCGTGTCATTTGCACATTTAATGATTTCCGTTGGCTTCAAAGGTTACATCAATAAAGTTTTCCTCCTTCAATTTAGGATCTGAGTTAATTGCACTATTAATGCATATTGAGTCCTTGGTTTTTACGATTATAGTCAGTGTTTCTTAAAAATGAGAGAACAGGAGCCCACAAGCTGCTTCTTTTATTATACTTCAACATCAACGATGCCAACCCAGCGTCATTCGAATGAGCATGAGTGGTAAATAAACACATATTAACATGCCATTATGCCTTTTATTGATTTTTTTCCTCAGTTATTCCTTTTTTTTATCATCAGTATTATGGATTATGGTGAACCCCTTTTAGCAAATCATTTCTGGCTCATTTAAAGTCAACAGTGTGGAAATCACAGGAATATATTATCAAGGGATACATTATATATTGTTTTTTAGATATTGATAATTAAAGTTTTAGGTATTTTTGATTAAATGAACACTGCTGTCAAATATGAAGAACATTAGCGAAGAACAGAAATGGAGTTAAAGAGAAGCTGAGCAGTATTAAAATGTAAACTCACCACAGCACCTTGGCTTAACTCCTGCGTAAAGCCCCTCATAAAATAAACACATATATTCTCTGATCTTCTCCTGTAAAAAGTAATTCCTTGTTCTTTTGCTTTGAAGTGTGCCAGCATTTTCGCAAAAAAATCTTCATGGATGCTCTGAATTCAACTCAACTCAATGGGGAAAGTTGCTTCCAAAAAAGTTACTATACCTATGTACATTACCAGTCAAAGTTTGGACACATTCAATTAAACAGATATATTTCATTGTCTAAAAGACATTCTGAGAACGGCTTATTGTTGAAATTCATTTTTTTTAAAACAAATCTTCATTATTATTCTAATACACTATATGGCCAAAAGTTTGTGGACACCTGACCTTCACAATCATATGTGGTTCTTCCCCAAACTGTTGCCACAAATTTGGAAACACACAATTGTATAGAATGTCTTTGTGTGCTGTAGCATTCCAGTTTCCCTTCACTGGAACTAAGAGGCCCAAACCTGTTCTAGCATGACACTGCTGAAACAACTGTTTAGGGAAATTGTGTGTTTGCCATGTGTAATACATTTTATGCTGTTATTCTGAATAGGTTTATACATATTATATACAACAGCAGCCATTTTGTTAGACTTTGATTAGCATATAATGTTTGGGAGGGGAATATTTTGACTTATACGACACTATACGGCCATAGTATAAAGTATGTGGACACCTGATCATCACACCCATATGTGGGTCTTCCTCAAACTGTTCCCACAAAGCTGGAAGCACACAATTGTATAGGATCTTTGTATGCTGGAGAATTTTCCCTTTAATTTCCCTTCACTGGAACTACAAGGCCCAAACCTGTTCCAGCATGTGCACAAAGCGAGCTCCATGAAGACGTGGTGTGCCAAGGTTGGAGTGGAAGAACTCGAGTGTCCTGCCCAGAGTCCTGACCTCAAGCCCACTGAACACCTTTGGGATGAACACCGACTGCACCCCAGACCTCCTCACCAAACATCAGTGCCTGATCTCACTAATGCTCTTGTGGCTGAATGATCACAAATCCCCACAGCCACACTCCAAAATCTAGTGGAAAGCCTTCACAGAAGAGTGAAGGTTATTATAACAACAAAGGGGTACTAACTCTGGAATGGGAAGTTCAGCAAAAACATATGAGTGTGATGGTCAGGTGTCCACAAACTTTTGGCCATAGAGTGTATAATAGAAAAAAGAAAAGAAAAATTAAAATGGTAGTTGGTTATATAATATGATTAAAGGTGAATGTAAAGCTGAATGCACAGTCTCTCTCTCTCTCTCTCTCTCTCTCTCCCCCTGTATTTCTTGACCACCATAAAATAAAGGCTGCTGTGTCCTCACCTGATAACTGTTATGGGTATACCCATTGTTTCACTATAAGCACACTTAGCAGTAAAAGTGAATATAGACACAGGAACAACTCTGTCTCTGGACTGTTTTTTTCTCTCACTGCAGTTCAACCTCATTCACATGACAGCAGAATCTCACTGAGGATCAATACTATTGAGCCAGCAGCTCCCAATGCACTAAGCTATTGTCTCATTTGGTATCTCATTAGAAGCTTTCAAGGAATTTAACACACCAGATAAGTGTAAGTTTTTAAGATCTGGCTAACAACTCTGCATGCTCTTTTGACCAAGCCAAGAACATAGAAAAAAGCCCCAGGAACAGAACTGCTTGGACTGTAAACACAAATAATACACAGAGAAGGGGAGTGACTCTCTGTCAGCTTATCTGCTATGCCTCGTCTAATGATTGCAGGTTTCTGGAGGTCTTGTATAAAACCAGACAATAGGCCTCGACAAAAAGAGAGACCCACCAATCAAACACTGTGAATGTGTGTTTGTGTGTGGGTGTGTGGATCCCCAAAAGGCCCATGAGGACAGAGTTAAAGTATTGCACTTTTTTGCACCTCAGCAGAATAGGCGGAAATGTAATCAGCACAGGCCCATGCTGAGCCCTAGAGACTGGGGTGAAACTGGCTGAAGAGGAAACGATTGTCATCAAGCTCAGGACAATCTTCTTTTGAGGCTGAGATTAAACAAAAAGAAAGCTACAAACAGTAAATGAAAAAAAAGGAACTGCTGTGACTTGCTGACACTTGTTTATGCATGCAAATAACCTATTAATTATATCTCATATCATTTTCTGCTTGGATGTTTAAAGCTTACATTCACACTACATACAGTATCAATGGTGCATGTTCACACAAACAAATAATATGATCCAGAACTCTGATATAATAAGAACTATTTCAGGAATAATCGATTTATAGACGAACCATGAATAATCAATTGATATCAACTGATTAACCAGATTAGCTGAGTAGAGATTCTAAGCTCCTTTACTTCACACTATTGACATCTGGGCAACGTTGTCCTATTTTCTCAGTTGCTGAAGCCGGAGCACCAGATGCCCCGCACAGAGAGATGCATTGTGGGAAACAGGTGGCAAGACTGAAAGAGGCTCATTCTGTAGAACTCACCCCACGTGAGGTCAGAGGGCAGTGAAGGCCAGCTGGAGGTTCGCACCAACTGCCAGTCAAAGTCATCCTCCTGTTCCTGTCTGTACTCGCACAGGTCGGCATTTGAATCCTCCTCAAATGTGCAACCTGCTTCAAAGAGAGAACAACATGATTACAATCACTGCTAAGTTTTAAAACATAACACATTGCTGGGTTATCCTATTACAAAATATGCACCCCAGTGCATTTAGCCTTAATAAAGAGCATTCCTAAAGTGATTTGTTTCACAAACAAATGCTTTTTTCTTCGGGCTCAGTTTCTCTAATGAACAATGAAACTAATATTTCTATTAGACAGATTATGTTGCTCTGAGAATAAATAGGTGGAATAAATATGCTGAACATGACTGGCCTTTGTAAATCTGAAGAAAAATTCATTTTAGTTCATGTCATATTACATCCATCATCAGCTACCATCAGAGTCTCTGCATAATCCACTGCTAAGTATTAAACAGAACAGAGGGTAGAGGTGTGCAATGGACGGTTTGTTGTTGTTGTTGTTTTGGGGTTTTTTTGTAGTTGTTGCCCACTCCTGTAGAAACTTCACCTAATCCTGCCGACTCCTGCAGTTATTTTTGTTTGTCCTCATTGTGATATTTTCTAATGAACTTAGTTCCACAAAATATGAAGAAATAATAATTTGAACCACAGCATCCCTAACCAGGATAAAACATATTTTGAATATGAATGAGTAACTGCAATTAAACGTGTCAGGCATTGCTGCACAAGCACCTCACCGCATCCAATACACTTCCTGAGATTTGTCCCACAAGCTTTATATCTGACGGTCAAACTCTGACTGCATGACAGTGAACACCACCTGCTTCCCCAGTTATTCTGCTAGGTTCTTTGGGTTCTGCAGAATCCCGTTCCCGACGCAACCCCTACATGTGGGTTAAAATAGTAACTTAATTCCTTTCTCGCAAAGTCAGTTCTATTTCACAAAACCTAACCACCAGGGGCAGTGAGAATCACCAGGATGCCTTCCTGTGCATGTGTATGCCTGCAGAGACCTTGTGACTGTAACAATGTAGTATTTGTTATAAATGCCATTGTCAATCGTTCCCTTATTTCTTCTCACCTTGTGCACATCAGACCTCGGGTACCTTGTTGCTATCTGTGTAAAAGCTTGTGACTATGGTCGGAGATACATCCTCCAAAGCTGGTGACAGAGGTAGGAAGTAACAAATTATGATTACTTTGTAACAGTTTGGAGTTCAATCCAATCCAACCCAAGTGCTGCAGCCAAATCAACCTGCTAATCTTTAAAGTTCTTACCTAATGACAACTGATAAACAGAGTAAAAAAGTCAAGGAAGTGATCATAGTCTCTTTCTAGGAATGTACACTACACCTTTGTGACACTGGTCATTGAAACTTTATTTCTGGCAGATGGACAACTAGGCCTGGATGCAGGACAGCTCTCCAATAATCTGGTTTGCATTGTCACTATTCTTCAGAAATTAGAAAACAGCACAGCCAAATGGAATGACTACATGACACTCTCAAACCACCACAGCTAATGCCTACATAAAGTTTAGAATACAAACCCTAAATGGACAGAGTCGTGCTCTTAGGTCCCTAGCAGGCACATGAGTGACCACAATTTTTGTGGGTCAGACTCCAAATAGTGCAGCACTAACCAATTGTGGAGCCTGCCCATTAAAGAGGGGGAGTGGACCTGTTAGAAATAAAGAAACATCAGAAGCGTGGTGTAATCCTGCAACCCCAAATACCACTGAAAGAGACATCTTCATCTCAGCAAGAGAAGCAAGAGTTCTAACTCACTGGAGGCACAAGGCTTTTCTTACAAGAGTGTTCGGTCTTGAAGTGGTGCCCCACTGGAGAGAGTTAGGCACCTCAGACACCTCCCTCACACGCTGGGGGCAATTTAGTGCCACAGAAGCCCAGAAGGCATGTGGGGCCCCAGTGTGAGAGTAGAACACATCAACCAGCTGAAACTGAGTCTATCTGGCCCTCAAGTTCTTCTTACTGGTTCTAAGACACAACCACATGCTGAGACATTCAGACAACATTGTGATAAATGGTTCGATACCTAAAAAAATGTTCAGTACTTTCAAGTGTGCACAAATTACACATGCTAATTTGGTTCACATGACTGAGGCTTGCACTACTTGTGGAATAGATGACCTCAAAGAGTGGGATCTGGGCATATTTTTCTTACCTTGCACACACAAAAAAAACAGTATGCAACGGCTGTAATAAATCCCTCTAATGCAAAAAAAAGGCTGCCATGAGCAACTTGGCTAGAAATCTTACTGACAGGAATCCCAACCTCTGCAGGTTAGATGACTAAATTTTATTGAGGGTTTAATTCAAGCCTATGATTATCTGCTTTTCCTGTGCAGTGACTCATAATGCTCATGACACTGAATTCACTTCTTTGTAACTGCCATCACAAATTAATTGACTAATTTTTAAGAAGGCTATTTTTTGAAGGAGGGGTAAAATACTGGTGTTCAAAACAGAGATGTGTTAAAAACGCAAAACCAGTTTACCCTTATGAACTGGTGCTACATACACACAGCACACAGCTAAGTGTGTCAGATGCTCCCTGCGCCTTTACTTATCACTTATTAAGCTATTTTTATGGTCTAATATTTTATAGATTTTACTTGACTCCTGAGTCATCTGGCTCTAACCCATGAATTCAGATGATATTAAATGAAACCATGCTTGAATTATTTAGTTACTTAATTGAAGCATATGAAAGTGGAAGAATAATACTACTGGATTTTTTTCATCAAGTTAACCATTTTTTTTTTACTTATTTGATATTATGGTTGGTTCAGTGGGACATCATTTGCTAAGTAATAAATAGAACCAATAGGAGGCTAAAAGTAGGGTCTATAGATGGCGAACTGCCTGATTTTAGCTCACTGCAGAGCAAAAAATTGTTTATATCATTATTATACCTAATCTGCCACTCACCAACTTCCAACCAGAGCAAGAGGAAGAAGTCACTATGTTCATTTCAATCCCTCAGTCAATGAGCTCTAGTCAGAGGGTTTAAGTGTTCTTTCAAGTATAAGACGGAAAGTAATTGTTTGACATGCTAGACAAGAGTGCTACATTCAGTGCTCTCAAAGCAATTAGTTTTGCTACAAATGTCATGATATCCAATAGTACACACTACTAAAACTACTAAGTATGGGTAATTGCAAGGTACACTGGTTTATATCAGATAGGTAATCACTAAATCACCTGGAAATGAAAGCCATTTTCCTAGGTAGACTTATCTAAACATACAATACACTTAGTGGGAGAGAGAATTATGTGGTATCATGTGGCCAAACACTGTGTCATCAGGTGACATTTGAAGGTTTTTGAAGGTTGTGAGGCACTCTACAGCACAAACAGTGGTGAGCAGGTTGTCTCCCCCTTGCAGAATGACAGACTGAGTCTCGTTTTAGTCTAGTTCAGTGAATGGAGCCTGGAAAAAATCCCATGCTGAAATCAGATTACGCTGCCTTCAAATCAGGCATTATACTGTATCTGCACTGTCAACTGTCAACCCACACTATACAGCTGTACCATCTGATCAAAATCCCACTATCTGGTGTCATCCAGAAGAGGATGGGTCCATTCTGAGTCTGGTTCCTCTCAAGGTTTCTTTCTCATGTCGTCTCAGGGCATTTTTCCTTGCTAACTCAGATACCTCTGGCTTGATCTGAATTTTTGTAAAGCTACTATGTAAGAATGTTAAAAGAGTTATAAATATACAAATAAAATTGAATACTGTATACCACATGCCTTGTGTGACTATTGTGTGTTGCAATATGCCTTTGGATAAACAATATTTCTGCCTCTGTATAGTCTACAGATTTTAATAGGATGATAAGAAAAAGATGAATTGATATATATATATATATATATATATATATATATATATATATATATATATATATATATATATATATATATATATATTGGACAAAAGATTCTCAACCACAACTAAATTTCTGTTTATGCATACAGGGCCATAATATGTACAATAATTATTGTTCCATCTAATTACTGTACCAGCTTGTATATGTCTTGTCTTTTTGCATATGTTTAATGCTTTTAGGTGTCTCATTTTAGCGTTTTTTTTTTAACCTCCATGTTTTTTTATTGGTTATAAAAAAAGTAATAACCAGTTGCTAATTGTTTTAGAGCTTCCTTACTAGTTAACTACTGTTTTTTTTTATTTGAACTGGCTGACTTTATTCTATCTTTCTAAACAAAAACAAAAAATGATTTACCTGCTGAGCAAGAAAAAAACTCAAACTCTATCCATCCTTATTTCTCTCATAGAGTATCAAATTCTTTCACTCATTTGCTTTGTTTAAACTCTCACGCTCTCTCTAGCGCTCCGTCTCTCCTGATTGGCTGCCAGCTCCTGCCAGTCAATGGGTAGTCGAACTTCTTTCATGTCTGATGTTCAGGTGTTATAACCTTTGACGTTTCTGAGCTAGTGTACGACATATGCATGCAAATTTCCCGCATACAGTAAGTGTGAATTACTACTACAGGATTGTCAGGATGACTCACAACAGCTCAATAACTGCATATTATAAAGTATTTTTTCCTCCCATGAGTCAATAATGTTTCTTTCTTTCAGGAAAAAGTAAATCCTACATCATACACACTGTAGCTTTTTACAAAATTTAATTAAGGTACCCCATTGATTCTACTACTACTAGAATAATATACAGTAGATTATAGAATAATATAATATAATAAAAATTCACACACCTACTACTTGTTATATCTGTCAGTAAGTTCACTCTGAAGATGAATCCTCTGTGGGAAGATTATAGCAAACTGCAAAAGTGACTCATAGGGCAAGTAAGCGAGCATGATAAATTTATAATAAGCACGGCCATGGTCAGATCACCCAAGAGACGCATTAGTAACATTACACCACTGATGTTGACTATTAATAAATGGCTGTTTGTTAGCTATCCTAGAGATGATAATGAATTGTGTTTCTAAATAATATCCATTACTTTGGAAGCTACCACATTTTTAACAATACATTTTTGTGACCAACGAAATGAAAGATTGTAGTTATTTATATACATATTTACATATACATATTATATATATATTTATATATTCATACATCTTGAGTGCTATGCTAGTCCACTGCAGTGCACCACGCACACACACACACACACACACACATACACTGAACCAATTTAGAACAGCAGAAAATACACAAATAAACCAAATATAGTGAAAAACTAATAGTACTGCATGACATTAGCTACAGCCCCAAATAACTTCAGTGAGCTTGTTTGTGTATTTATTTCTCAGTCATGTGGTTGGGGCAGAATGAAGAAAGCAAATATGTCTGCTGTGAGTTTAAAGCTTAAGGCAATTAAACAAAAAATTAACAATAAAAAAAAAAATAAATAAAAAAAACGAGATTTCATAATGTAATTGGTTTACGTTAATACTAAGTGAACTGGTCACGCTCACTGCATAATTTATTCTAGTAATTAGAAACATGTTTAGATTAGTTTAGTTTAGATGTTTAGTTTAGATTAAGTTTAGTATAAGCAATGAAATCACATTTTGATAATGTTTGTATCTAAGCTATATGTAATATGGTCTCTTAAATCTGACTGACCACATATTACATTTTTTTCCATGTAGGTGGAAAAAGGTGATGACATCTACCATCCAGTGGGCTAGTCTCTGTTTAGACAGGGGATCTTCTTTTCTCTTTCTCCAGTGACAGACGGGCAGTTGACCTGATGATCCAATCAATGCCTTCTGGTCCTAGTTGTACCAGAGGGCATATGCTGGGCATAGCAAGGAGCACTCAGCAGGTTGCCTATCATGGAGTGTTGCAAGGTCAATAGTTTGGTGAGATGACTTTGGGCTTCAACCACAAGCTCACTCTGTACACAAATCTAGTAAGGAGCGGGAGGGAGAATTTTCTCTCAGGTTATAAAGAGGACTGAGCTAAAGAGCAAATGCCGCTTCATTTCCAGTATCAACAAAAAGCCATGTCTGTCGTCAAGTCCTACACATGGCTCCATCATCATTGGGCAAGGCCATTTACTATCAGTAGGCTGTTTACTTGGGTCAGATTCAAATTAAGGTCTACCAGTCTGCCAACCAGCCATCCTGCCTTCTCTAGGATGTCCACTGGTCAATTTCAAGGCAGTGGACATACAGTTGGTGTTCATCTTCAGCTTCCAGGAAGCTTAGACATTGGCGACCATGAACCTGGAAGGCCCACTGGTTGGCTATGTGGCGAGGAATGGGAAGATACAGCAGAGTTTTTCTCATCAGTTTTGTCAGTTTTCCTGAATCTAGCTGTTCTGACTTCTGACAATTTTTCAAGTCTATTGTTCTCAGGTTTTTTTGGGGTTTTTTTTTTTGACATCTTGCAATTCTTTTATTTTTTTCTTTAATCCATTTCTTATGTAATTTGGTGAAATGCTTGCATTCACTGTACTTGTATATACTTTGTATGGACTTTTTATTGGCATGTAAATAGTGGCCTACACTGTAAATAATAAACTACCAGCAATAAAATGCTATTTTATTTTATTTTATTTTATTAATTTTTTTTTATTTGATTTTAAAATAAGTGCATACTGAGCTTACAACTGGTTAACTGCCTACTTTCTTTTGGTTGAGTTTATTTCCTCTGTCTCTGTTTCTCTCAGTTGATTTCATTCTTCAGTATAATGTCAAGGACTATGGAAAAACGAAGGAAGTGACAGTTATCCCAGACAGTGTTAGAGGCTATGTCTAGCCTCTCCTTCATCGTTCATGCCATACCTCTTTCTTGGTATGGTGGGTTCAGATTGGCACTGCAGGGTGTAGGGTGTTGTGTGAAATTGTTTCATTACAACTCCTCGTCCACACACACACACACACACACACACACACATAACCCATCACTTACACAACCCACCTGCAGGACCACAAACACTCTCTCTCCTTGGAGTCAGTAGGATAAATGAACTGCTTGAGAGAAGGTTGAAAACAGAGAGAAAAATAAAAAAAAAAACTACAGAACGTGGCAGTTGAAGGCTTACAAGCTAAAGTAAAACCAGGTTGGTGAAAGGTTGGAAAGAAGAGCTTTTAATGTATCTTATTTAATAGAGGAACAGACAGGTTGTTCAATTACTCTCGCCAATTTGCTAGGATAAGACGAGATACCCAGAGTACCAATTCCTCCAATTTAATTTATGCGGCTTTTCCCTTATACAGCAACATCAGTTAAATGACCACCTTCTTCACCTGAAATATTTACATCTCTGCCATACAAACATGCTTTTGACTGTATTACTGTGTAATATAGGAGTAAGAGATTGGCACTCAGGTGGGCTGAACAGAGTCTTGATCAATAGAAAATAGTGCTCGCTTCAGCAATCTGAATTATTACGGCTAGACCACATCTTTTAAAAGGAAAGAAGGGTGAGGGAGAATGGATAGGAGTGAAAGAGGTGTCAATGCTGCTGGAATGTATGAAAATTTAATTTAGCCTCCTGGAGAAGAGATTTGTTTTTCTCCGGAGAGAGAGAAGCTGAAGGGTTATGTCAAAGCTCGCACCATCAGGGCGAAAAACATGCACTCACAATGTTGATTCATCTGCCAGTGTGGCTACAAACACAACAGTTTGAATTTTTAGTGTGCAGCTATCTGTGCACATTCCACCTAGAGAAACTTGTGTTTTGTTAAAAAAAATAGAACAATACCACAATACCAAAAATCCCTCATGTGGTTGGTGCAATTTTTCTAATGGTGAAAAAGAATCAATTTCAGATTTCAGATTTCAGAGATTATATTTAGATGAGTTGGTTTTGACAAGGTGAATTAAAGTGTTAAAAGGATTTAGCTCTGTCATATCACTTCAATCTCTTCTTTGCACTCATACCTTCATGCCCACACCTTTTGAATGGCAAATGCTATCAAAAAAATGCAGCTTAATTCTAAATGAAAGAGGAGTGGCAACTTTTTGAAGTGCCCCTGATAACCATATTGTTCATAATAAATATCACAGTACAATGTATAACGGATTATCGCCACCTATTAAATGTCTTTCCCTACATACGGTAATAAATGAGATGAAAATGAGATGTATCAGGTTGTTATTTTAAAATATATTTGACAATTGAATTACTATAAAAACCAGAAATCAACAGAATGCCCATGATAAAGTAGTAAAGAAAACATTTGAGGCTTTATTGTGCAGAGCCTGTTGAGTTATACCTGTAAACTCTAGAGAAACTCTGAAGTCATTCCATTTGTTTTCTCTGTATAAAAAGCAGCATGGATGATAGTATGGCTGGAATACCAAGTGAGGGGATGCAGAGGGCAGTGAAAATCTCCCTGCTTCTGCCTCCTCACCCTGCCATGTTCTCAGACGCACACACACACACACGCACACTCACACAAAGTCCTGAGAGACGTAGCTGCTGGCAGGTGCTTGACCCCCATTACTGAGAAAAAAATCACGCAATCCCATCAGGAATCACAAGACCAGCACAGACCTCGTAGAAGGTTTGCAGAGCAAAGCCAACAATAAACACACACACACACACACACACACACACACACTTACATTCACACACGCATACCATGCTGTCATACTAACCTGTCATTTACAACAGTTCCATGATCTTTGCTGAAACAGAATTCACTCTCAATAGTAAACATGTCACACAGTGTCATTTCCTATAATCTTTGAAATTCCCAAATGGGGACACTCACACACACACACACACACACACACAAGCTATCCTTATACCTAAAACTGAGCCTAACCTTAACCTCAGAAACCAAAAGGAAATGTTTAGGTTCTTTTTATTTTTTTTTTAAATAAAAGCTACAAAAAAAAAAATAAATAATTCCTCATGGGGACCAGCCAAATTTTATAGCTTGGGGCCAAATGTCCCCATAAGGATGGGAATGTATTTATACCCCACTAAGATGAAAACATAACACCCCCTACACACACACACACACACACACACGCACACATACTATTCCATTTACTAGTCATGAATACAGTATCTCAGTGTTAACTGCATATATTTGACCTAAACTTTTCTATTGAAAATCATTAGATTAGGATTATTCATCCATCCATTCTCTGTACTGCTTATCCTACACTGGGTCATGGGGAACCTGGAGCCTATCCCAGGGGACTCAGGGCACAAGGTGGGAGACACCCTGGACAGGGTGCCAACCCATCACAGGGCACAATCACACACACATTCACACACCCCAGACAATTTGGAAACACCAATCAGCCTACAACGTGTGTCTTTGGACTGGGGAGGAGACTGGAGTACTTAGAGGAAACCCCTGAATCACGGAGAGAACATCCACGCACACATGGAGGATGCAGGATTTGAACATCTAACCCCAGAGGTGCGAGGCAAATGCACTAACCATTAAGCCACCTTTCCCCCTAGATTAATTAAGGATTTATTGGAGGTCTCTTCATGAGCTCTTTCAACTGATAAAACACTTTTCACTTTTTGTGATTTTATATGTAAAGCAGGTTAACAACATTCACTAGCCAAGTACGACAAGTAACTACCCAGAGTTACTTAACAGAATTTGAATTCGAGACCCTGGCGAATATTAGAGAGTACATTAGTTTATTTTGTGAGTGAACAGCCTGTTTAGTATCTATACTGAACAT
The DNA here is from genome assembly GCA_022758105.1 of Pangasianodon gigas. Lineage (NCBI taxonomy): Eukaryota > Metazoa > Chordata > Actinopteri > Siluriformes > Pangasiidae > Pangasianodon > Pangasianodon gigas. Next base: position 10,611,241 of record CM040482.1, on the reverse strand, counting down.
CTATACTGTAAATGGTCTTTTAAATAGGAAGTATTTCATCATTCATCCCTTAGATGAATATTACCTGCTTAGAATGTAATATATTCTACATCAGTAGTATGGATGGAATTTTCTAATTAAAGTAGGTGGTAAGCATGGAGAAACTAAAGAATGTTACGAGAGTAGATATGTGAGGTGTGATTCATCTGCAGCTACATTTGAGTGCCACCAAGAGCAAATTTTTCCAATTGTTGCTTCAAGGCTCACATGTGAGCGAATGTATACTCATAATACCCCAAAGCAATTAAGTAAATGTGCTGTTAATTTGAAAACAAGATGTGTGAATAATTGAAGAGCCATAATGGTGCTTCCATATTCCCTGCCTCTTCAAATAAGTGCCTTGCATTAAAGCAAAGAACTTTTAATGGTCCTTATGAGATCCTCATGTGGCATTAAATTATATCTTGTGGCAAATAAATGGCAAAAACAAGTGTCCGCACAAGAGTAATCCCTTATGGAAGGGTTAAGCAGAGCATTTACATAGTTTAATGGTTCTATTTTGCTAATGTTGTTTATTTTAAGAATACTTTTTTCTCCCCAAGGTTGTGAATGCCTGCACTTAACAAAATGGCAATAACATAAACAAGTCACAAACATGGAGCCACTTGAGTGAGTATAATGTCCCAGGGGACATTCACATTAGCTCTGTTGGACAGAAAAGACAATGTGCATTTACTTTTTATCACCACATTCAGAATACTGGCTCTTATTCTTCAAAGATGGGTACAGTCAATTTAATCGTAAAACAACGTAAACCTAATCGTACGCAAATTCCGCAGTGTGACCGAAGTCATGGACGGGGTGTGTGTGTAAATTTGAGTTTTAACAACCTGAAAAAGGCTTGATTTGATCAATAGTTTTAGTAAGTATAACTATTAAATAAAAATGATAATAACCAAACAATATTTATTAAATCATATCTATGAAATAACCAAATAATAATTGTTAATTGGTAACCTTGTAGTAAAATATAAATAATGGATTTTAGTGTCAACGTGTATTTTGTCAGTGTGAATAAGAGGCACAGAAGTAGATCTTTATCAGATCCGTAGTCTTTGTGTAATTGTGTAATAGTTGTGTTTATGCACAAGAGGCACCATGAAGTGCTGACATGGATGCACAGTCTTATTGGGCAGATGTGGATATAATCACACTAATTATTACATGATATTGTATCAATAATAAAAGTTAATAATAATAAATTAATAATTATGAATCAATTAATTTATTTCAGAATTTTATTTACATGAAATAAGGTTTTTTGTTGTTGTTGTTTATTTGTTCAGGATAGAAACGTATGTATAACGTATGTATACGTATATCGCAGGGTCACTTTAATACTGTTGTGTGTTTGTGTTTTTGTGCATTCTTGGTGTGTCGCTTTTGTATTTTTATCCTTTTTATAAGTATTATGTCTCCTATCCCTTGCTGCTGTAACAATGTAAATTTCCCCAATGGGGGACGATGAAGGATTATCTTATCTTATCTTATAACTCAACATTTATAAATAAAGCTTTAATTAAATCTGACTTCTGATAAATTTCATCTGTTTACATACTAAATGAATATAAACCTAGTTATAAATAGAGTTCCCATAACTACCTGCAGGTGAGGCTAGAAAATGCTTCAATTTTCTATTTAGATTTTTCAGGCTCAAAAGAATCTTTTTTTTTTTTTTTTTTTACAGCAATCTCAGACACAAGCACCTCTAACTCAGCTTCCCTGAAATATATTTTTCTCCACTCCATGTACATCCTCGGATCTTGGATAACTATTAGCTGAATGCTTTCCTTTTATTGGCACACTGCCTCACAACACCTGCATTAATTAGGCCGTGTTTCATGTAAATTAGATGTATGCAAGGATAAATTGGGATGTGTTATATACATGTGAAATGTAAACAAGAGACTTGTAGGTGGCAGCTTTAGGTGAAGGATTCGTTATTTGAGATTAAATCGCTGCTCATTTTGACGATGTACGACTGTTTCATGAATCTGACAGAGATTCGGTCATATGCTGTCCCTGGCGCTCAAGACCTTGATTGTTTCTATGCAAGATGTTTGCTATGGTGTCACAGGTTCACAGTTATTCATGGTGTAATGATCAGATAGTTACTTCACCACTGACTTTTTCAAAATACACATTAAAATGCATTTCCTTCAAGCTCTTTTGCTGTATAATCTTCTAATTCTGTAAACACGTTACATTGCTACCTCAGCTGCCACTCCTAGCATGTTCATAATTTGGCATTGCTGACCATAACTAAACGAAACAACTCTATTTTTGGCTACGCAACCCTGCATACTGCCTCACAGTCACTCTCTCTTTTACCTCATAACTACAACATGATAAACACTGACAATGTAAGAGATTTTATGGAAACGTTCTTCTCAAATATATTTTCCCAAAAGATCACAATTAAGGGATTTGATCTTTTTGTTTCGGTTTTTGTTATGAACTTTATTCTAGTATGTGCAGAAAGACATTACAAAGATTTCATAATAATTTTTTCCCTTTAATGTTCACCACTAGCTTGTATGTATTAACTTGTCGATTAATACTGTGATACCGTGATATTTTTATACTAGGTTATATCACAGTGAAAATTTTAAAAAGCAACACGCCTACGATGTAACCTTGATGAATAAGGGCTATTGTGCTTCGATAATTTGGAAGATTTAATAATGCCTTTCAACAAAACAAGCACAAAGAATCAAATGTAAACCACAGAAAACAGGATTATAAAACCAGACACTTAGCATCAGACAGAGAGAAAAACTAGCTTTTTTCTCTCTCCACTTAGAACCCTCTGAGAGATGAGAGACTTATATGTGCTAAGGCCCTCTTTCAGAGTGCAATTTCAATTTAGTTTAATGTGAATGTGCTTCATTTTACATTCCAGCTAAGTCTGCTGAGCAGCAACTCCCCCAGATTCCCCATTCATGGCAAATCTTTTGAAGATGTTAATTGCGCTACTTCTTCCTTCCTCCCTTTTCTGTACACAACTGTAATTCATTTTATTCCAATAAAAAGGCGCATGGGATGTAGTAAAAAGGTTCGGGCTGATGAATGAGCAATTGAGGTGGAGAGAGGGATGAAGTAAATAAGAGTTGGGACTGGCGGCAGGGATCATAAACACACACACACACACATAGACGTATACACATACTGCATACTGAAAGAGCTACAAACTAAAGGTTAGTGGTGGACACTTCATTTCCAGTCCCTGCTCACTCTCACTGCCTAATAGGCTTCCATTTTTCTCCTTGGCTCCCTCTCTTTTTATCACTACTTTCCATTTCTATTTCAACAGAACACTTGGCTTTCATCTTCTTATCGCTGTGTGAATCTTATACATCAGTGTAGCTCCTGTTATTTTACTGCCCTGTAGTACAATATAAATTTCCCTACTGGTCAATGTGTGTGCGTGTGCGTATGCGTGTGTGTGTGTGTGTGTGTGTGTGTGTGTGTGTAGCCCTTTGTGAGGACCAAATGTCACCCAGTCCTCACAAAATAAATTGTTTTTATGAAAAATGCAGATTTTTAAAATATCCAAAACATTGTAATATAATGTACCACTAAAACAATAATAATAATGTCAATAGAATGTCCCACAAAGGTAAAACCACCATGTGCGTGTGTGTATGCAGTAGATAACGAGTGTGGTGGACATTCAGCTCTATATAACTACGCGCTCTGTTTTAGTTTTAGCCAATACTGCACCTCTGCAGTGTGTCCACCTGAAACACACAACACACACACACAAGTGTGAGCATACTCATTTTGCCATCTCTGTAAAGACCATTCCATTAATACTATACCTACATCTTTATCTAATATTTAGTTAGATATAGTTTAGTCTTTTAGTTCTTTAAAAATAAAAGCTGTAAAACACTATTTTGTGAAGTATCATGTTAGCATGGAATTCAGAGTGGGACTACACTACCCATCAGGCCCTGCACATCACATGACCCCACTGATCCCACACACCTGTTTCCTATTGCACCTAATGAGCACTGTTATTTAAGTCCTGGATTTTGTGTTTCTTTGTGTACTGTGTGTTACTTGCTGTCTGTATGTTGCTCACCTCATATCCATAGTTCATGTTTCGTGGCTGTAGTTCAAGCTTAGACTTCTAGTCTTTATTTTGTTTGGTTTTTTGTTTTATTTGTTCGTGTTTCACTTAAAATTAAAATTGCTTGTGCTTGCATCCGACTCCCAATCCTCTCATGAAGACATTTGATATTATACATTCTGAAGACACTTGGTCCTAATCACAAAGTGCTGAATATGTGTAGTGTGTGTGTGTGTGTGTGTGTGTGTGTGGGTATGGCAGTGTGGGTGCTATTGTATTCCTTGTTTAGTGTAATCATTATCCTGAGGGCGTGTGTGTAGGTGCATGTTAAAAGCTATGAATGCAGACATGGTGCTGCTCTTCTCAATGTGGGAGCCAGTAAAAGGGCAAGCTGAGAACTAAAACACACTTTTCACAAAATCTGTGCATTCGTACTAATTTGTTAATGTAATTTAAAGAAATAGCTTGTTTTCCATATCAGTCAATATCAGGGTGCAATCCCAGAGACTGATTGTTTTGTGCGCACCTGAGTACGCGAGGAGTGTTGACATCTGTCAAAACAAACCGGACTAAAAGAAAAATCATTACATCCACAACAAACAAGGTGGGTGTCAAGCCACACTTAAACTCACACAGGCATCAGTCCGTGTGTCAGGGCTGCTTTATTCAAGTGAATTACATAAGCAATATTCTAGCGTAAATAATAAAAGCTAATTTGTGGATATACTTAATGGAATGACAGTCATTTCGGGTTTCATAACACTCTTTATTGGGGTATTATACAATATCCATTATTCATATCCACAATATCCATTAAACTCTACAGCCACTTAAATAGCCTGATTCTCACTGTTGAAACTGAGAGAGAGAGAGAATGGGAGAGAGACAGTTGGGGTGTCAGTATATTTGATCACACTGAAGCATTGGTAAGTACCTCAAAGCTGAATTGACTATGCAATTGACTCTCCAGTTTTTTTGTTTTTTTTCTGGCTTAATTTTTTGGATACACAAATAACTGCAAAAATATTACATCTTAGCAAGTGAGAATATCTTGAATATTGTCAAATGTATCTAGTATTTCCTATTATAGACTCACCATAAACCAAAATGTAAGATAATTAATCCTATTTCTAGGCATTTTTATAAATAAATGTGTGAAACAAAAGTGTAAAATCAGCAAATGTAGTAAATAATTAGTCTTGAATAGCCTCACAGTCAGCAAACTCAATCAAATGAGTTTTCAAAAATGTAACTTTTAAAATGCATATCATTATACTGACAATTCTGAACTGCAAACAACCCCATGAACCTGGATTGCAACTCATTCAGTCACTCACTCACTCATGCAGTCACTCCCTCACTCACTCACTTGGTCACTCAGTCACTCACTCAGTCCCTCATTCACTCAGTCCCTCACTCACTCACTCCCTCACTCAGTCCCTCACTCACTCAATCAGTCCCTCACTCACTCAATCAGTCCCTCACTCACTCACTCCCTCACTCAGTCCCTCACTCACTCAATCAGTCCCTCACTCACTCAATCAGTCCCTCACTCACTGACTCAGTCCCTCACTCACTCACTCACTCACTCCCTCAGTCACTCAGTCCCTCACTCACTCAATCAGTCCCTCACTCACTCACTCCCTCACTCACTCACTCGCTCACTCACTCACTCAGTCCCTCAGTCCCTCACTCACTCACTCACTCAGTCACTCCCTCACTTAGTCCCTTACTCACTCACCAACTCCCACATGCAGTCACTCCATCACTCACTCGTTTACTCCCTCACGCAGTCACTCTCTCATTCACTCCCTCACTCATTCAGTCACTCAGTCACTCCCTCACTCATTCAGTCACTCAGTCACTCCCTCACTCAGGCACTCACTCACTCATACATGCATGTTTAACAAGTTGAAGATTCTCCACAAGGTGAAGCTTTTAATCAGGTAATGTTTTTGTGCTTCATTATATAAAGGGAGAAACTGGCATCACACACACACACCCCCCCTCCCACCATGGCGAATGCACATATTTTTGAATGCACATATGCACATACAATATGTATCCCTTTCATCCGTTAATGTTCCTTATGGCCATATGGTTAGGTGTCTTATCTGTCTCGTTCTCTTTGCTGCAGTATGAGGGGTGTCATCACCGGCCACACAGGGGCGCTCTGTCTATAAAAGTCGAGAGAAACGTTCTAGAGAGAAGCGAGATGTACAGGACTCTCCTTACGCTTCCGACATATCTAAATATGCCACCCATGTAAACAAAATCGACCCTCGCTTCAGCCTTAATATGACTTTATTCTTCTACACTATTGTTGAAGTACTAGCTAATGTGTGTTTGGAGTGCCATGTTTTTTTATTTCCGTGTTTCTCCTGCTTTCAAGGATAGGAAGGCAGAGTAGATTATGTTTTTAGGTTAGATGGTGGCTCAAAAATCTTTAGTGATTTGGTTATTTTGTTTGTTATTTTGCTCATCCTGAATTGAACATCCACCGCGAGAGTGGAGTGAGAATACAACTATATCAATAAAACTAGATCGTCTATTGATCTTTTAATAAGTGCTCAGTGTGTTGGTCTGGCAGAGGGCTCAGGGCAGGAGAGGAGTCCACTTTCTCTTTCTTGTTGTCAACCCTAGACGTGCTGTAACAGTATCCTACATATTTGAACAAGGGCAGTTATTTAATGTAGAAATACTCAGGTCAGACACCCCAGCATTCAGTCCAGACCTCTGTAGTTTTTCAGGATTGTTGAGATAAATTCAGGCTACAAAACAACACAGGGCATCACTGACACTGTTGGCCTGATCTACTAAGCTGTTTGTGCCTTGTTATTTTATGTACAAAGCTGGCATATGAGCCTAAGACATGCAGTTTATGTGCCATACAAGTAGCAACATAAAAGGACACTTTTCTCTCTCATACATATGCATTTGAGGGAGAATTGAGCAAAAACTGGAATGTCAGCACAAAGGGTGAAAAAAGGAAGTGCAGTCGATTACATACAGTATTCCGTTGTATGCACTAAACTCTGTGCTATCCGGTTTTGCACATGGTTTTGTCCACATCACAAAATTCAGAATAGTACAGTGTTATTGTTACCACATGCATGGTTGTCTCACAATGGGCCTCATTTATCAAGCTAGACACAAACAAATTTATTCATAAACACTACTTATATGCATTTACACAAGAAATGTGGTATAAACTAGGAAAATCGTTCGTATCCTACTCATGCTCCTGAGTGTATGTAAATTTATGCATAAGAATACCTAATTTAAACCTCGACTTGATTGATCAAATCATATAATTTGCATTGATTACTGCACTTTTATATCTGGATTATTCTATCGAGCTTATTTTTATAACGTTTACAGCATTTAGCAGACGCCCTTATCTAGAGCTACTTTGGAGTCTTTATCAAAAACACATCCTCATGCTAGTTCACTAGGTCAGGGACTAAGAGTGCCATTGAGAACATTTGTGAAAACCAGTCATTTTATATTATTAGCATCAATTAAAGAACATGAAAAATAAAGATAGTGAGCCAACAAAAACCCATACATTAAGAACAGTAAAACTAATAACTTAATTATGACAAAAGAAATGGCGCTGTAAAAATGGAGGACAGGCCGGTCTGTCTATGTCCATAAACAAAGCTCGATAATTATTATTAATAACATTTATTATTAAATATTTTTATTGGCATAGAAGTGAGTCAAAATAACATGCATTTTAGCCTTTACCCTGATCGTTTTTCTTCTTTTTTTTTTTTTTCGTGCTCCCAGCTGTCTGTGCACTTGAAGTTTGTGGGCGTCACTAAATGCAAATGAGCTGAATGAGCTTTGCACTTTACGGTGATCAACATGCGCACACAAGTCAAAACATTTTAGCTCGGTTTGGATTACGCAAACATTTACACACATTTTGTGTTCATTTTTTAAGAAAAATCATTTCTTAAATTTAGATCACTACTAAACTAACCATTTCCTCTTTCTTCACAAGCTTTTTGGAAGCTCTCTGGTTTACCATGTCCGCCACTTCACGGCAACTTTTATCCCATAATTTGTACCTCACACAGAGCACATTTAGTAGGCGCATTTCTTTGTGTGATGAGCTACAGCCTTAGTAAACTGAATGTCAAGTACACTGCAAGGGCATTTGGCGGCAGCATTAAGTCACGATTCCTGCTGCGCCTCCTCATGTGCATGCGTACTGTATCCTTGTCTTTTATAAATACATAAAATCTTTATCTCAGGATTATTAGAAATGATCTTTATAGTCTTCAGTTCACAAAAGTGGACAACTGACAGAGTTAAAAACTATATTTTAACCTGAACAGAAAATGTGTGGAGGACAAAAACGAGTAAAGCCCTTTATTCAACCCAGCGCAAACAAACTTATCACAACACACACACACACACACACATACACACACCCTCCATTTTGCCCTGAGCCCTCACTTTGTCACATGGGAACATCAAGGTAGAATAAAAATGAGAGGGGGAAAGCTGGTGGGCATCAGCATGGCCATATGCAGCTTTTCACACTGACATACAGGCACAAGAGCAAGGGCAGCACTCTATGATCAGGCCAGAGGCAAAAATAAATAAAAAGATAAAAGACCAACCCTACAGACATATATAGACACAAACCGGAAGCGCCCAAGATTCAGGGACCAGGACTAAAATGTGTTCTAAATGTGTTCTGTGTTCACATTTTGTGTAAATCATGATTAAATGTTACATAAGGAAGGCTAAGTTATGTTACACTTACTTAGCATCAAGATTATGCATATGAGCATATACACAATAGTAAATTCACTCACTAGCTACTTTAATAGGTACACCTGCTCTTTCATGCAGTTATCCAATCAGTCAATCATGTGGCAGCAGCACAATGCATAAAATCATGCAGATACAGGTCAAGAGCTTCAGGTAATTTTCACATCAATCATCAGAATGAGAAAAATTTTATCTCTGTGACTTTGACTGTGGCATGGTTGTTGGTGCCAGACAGGCTGGTTTGAGTATTTCAGAAGCTGCTGATCTCCTGGGATTTTCATAAACACACTATATTCTATAGGGTTTATCCAGAATGGTGTGAAAAACAAAAAAGGTCCAGTGAGCGGCAGATCTGTAGGTGGAAACACCTTGTTGATGAGAGAGGGACTGAGGAGAATGGCCAGTTTAGTACGAGCTGACACGAAGGCTAAGGTAACTCAAATAACCGCTCTTTACAACCGTGGTGAGCAGAAAAGCATCTCAGAATGCAGAACATATTGAACCTTGAGGCAGATGGGCTACAACAACAGAAAAGTGCATGAGGTTCCACTCCTATAAGCTAAAAACAGGAATATGAGGCTTCAGTGCTACAGGTTTACAAAAACTGGACAATAACACATGGTGTTTTTCTAATCATCAATTGCCTAGTTCCTAATAAAGTGGCTAGTGAGTGTATAAGCCTACAGGTGAATATGTAAATACACGAGTATCTAAATATTGCAGTAATACTTGTCAGCTGTATGCTTTGACTGTTTATAGTTACACAATAGTCAAGTAATTTCATTAGAATCCAAGAAGCCAAACATGTGGCTTTTCAGGCAAAGATTACCTCTGCGAAAAGAAAACAATATGTAATTTTATTATAACTATTGTTGGCTGCATTATTATTTGCATTGTCTGCATGATTTCATGATCAAATCTCTTACCACTACAAATAAAATTGGCAAAATTTCCACAAAATAATGTGCATACATTTATATGTGCCGGCCCGTGAAAACTCTTCACATGGTCCAATTTTGACAATTTCTATCATATGCAGTTGTGAAAACTACAGCGTTTCCTGAACTAAAACAGGTGTCTTAGAGGCACATACAGTCAGGTCCGGCTGACAGAGTTTTTGTGATTTTGCCTTTATACACCACCACAATGGATTTGAAATAAAACAATCAAGATGTGATCGAAGTGTAGACTTTCAGCATTATTTTAAGAGGTTCCACAAAAATATGGCATTTACCATTTAGGAATTACAGCCATTTTAAGCAAAGTACTTCCATTTTCAGGGGCTCAAAGGTATTTCGGCAATTGACTGACAAGAAGTTAATTGACCAGGTGCGGTCCATTCCCTCATTATTTCAAGACAAATGAAGCAGATTAAAAGGTCTGGAGATGATATCAGGTATTGAGTTGGCATTTGGCAGCTGTTCGACTGGAGCTACCAATATGAAGTCCAAGGAGATCTCAATGCAAGTGAAAGAGGCCATCATTAGGCTGAAAAAACAACATAAATCTATAAGAGAGATAGCAAAAACCTTAGGTGTGGCCAAATCAACAGTTGGGTACATTCTTAAAAAGAAAGAAAGCACTGGTGAGCTCAACAACATCGAAAGGCCTGGAAGACCACAGAAGACAACTAAAGTGGATGATCGCAGAATCCTTTCCTTGGTGAAGGAAAACCCCTTCACAACATCAGCAGAAGTCAAGAATACTCTGGAGAAGGTAAGCGTATCAATGTCAAAATCTACAATCAAGAGATGCCTTCATGAATGTAAATACAGAGGGTTTACAACAAGGTGCAAACCGCTGGTAACATTCAAGAACAGGAAAGCCAGATTAGACTTTGCCAGAAAACATCTAAAAAAAGCCTCCCATGTTCTGGAATAAGATTCTTTGGACTGATGAAACCAAGATTAACTTGTACCAGAATGATGGGAACAGAAAAGTATGGTGAAAGAAAGGAACAGCTCATGATTCAAAGTATACCACATCATGTGTCAAACATGGTGGAGGAAGTGTTATGGCATGGGCATGCATGGCTGCCAGTGGAATGGGCTCACTGGTGTTCATCGATGATGTGACTGCTGATAGAAGTAGCAAGATGAATTGTGAGGTGTATAGGGCTATACTCTCTGCTCACATTCAGCCAAATGCTACAAAACTGATAGGACGCCACTTCACAGTGCAGGTGGATAATGACCCTAAACATACTGCGAAAGCAACTCAAGACTTTTTGAAGGCAAAGAAATGGACTATTCTTCAATGGCCAAGTCAC
>CM040482.1:10581126-10599970 GCA_022758105.1 Pangasianodon gigas | reverse complement strand
AGAAAGACCCACAAACAAGCAGCAACTGAAGGTGGCTGCAGTGAAGGCCTGGCAAAGCATCTCCAGGGAGGAAACTCAGAATTTGAGTTTTGAGAACATGGGCTCCAGACTTCAGGCAGTCATTGACTGCAAAGGATTTTCATCCAAGTATTAAAATTATGGTTATATTTACAATTATGTCACTTTGTCCAAATACCTTCGAGCCCCTGAAAATGGAAGTACTTTGCTGAAAACGGCTGTAATTCCTAAATGGTAAATGCCATATTTTTGTGGAACCTCTTAAAATAAAGCTGAAAGTCTACACTTCGATCACATCTTGATTGTTTTATTTCAAATCCATTGTGGTGGTGTATGAAGGCAAAATCACAAAAACTCTGTCATTGTCCAAATACTTCTGTACCCGACTGTATCTCAAGACGCACATATTTTAGTAAGTCATATTATAGCATTTATAAAGATATAGCATTTTAAATGTGTTTATCCCCAGAAGTGAAAAGACAGAAAATGGATTCCATTCTTTATATCTTTATAACAGCCTTTATTTTTCAATTACTGATTGTCAAGCTTTTCAGAAGTGTAAATAATTACATATATTTACACCATAAACTATTTTAAGAGTCTTTAATTACTCTGGTGTTCTCTGTATATTATCTCAGTTGGAATGATCTTAATCTGATTTCGAGCTGACAGGCAAGCAAACACATCATTTGTAACCTAATGTACTTATGGAAAAACAACATTAACTGCCATTTTTTAAAAGAATTATAAGTTTATAATGGAAAATAAGTCATCATTTTGATTATCATTATCATCCATTAAATGAGTTCATTAAATCCATTATCATGATTAGCTTCTGTCTCATCACCTGAGGTCAAAGTCACTCGTGGTAGTTGAAGCCTCAATGGCTACGTTTACCTGCATATCAGATTCCGTTTAAGGTCTATATTCGGGTCGCAGCCATAATACGACGTTTATGTGCGTACAGGTATCGGAATATTCCTGTATACATGGTTGTTGTAAGTATGCCTGTGTTGCCATTCCTAAATACCTAATTAGCACTTTACGGTGATCCACATGCGCACACAAGTACGAGTCTGGCAAAATATTTTAGTTTGGTTTGACTTACGCAAACATTTACACACATTTTGTCTTCATTTTAAAAATCATTTCTTAACAAATTTAGATCATTACTAAACTAAGCATTTCCTCTTTATTCGCAAGCTTTTTGGAAGCTCTCTGGTTTACCATGTCCACCATTTCACTGCAAATTTTATCCTACAATTTGTACCTCACACAGAGCTCATTTAGTAGGTGCATTTTTTTTGTGTGAGGAGATACAGCCTTAGTAATCTGAATGTTTACTAAACTAAATACCTAGCCTACAACTAAGCATCTGTTAGAACCCACAATTCCTTGCGGACTGAGCGTGCACATATATCTCTTTTCAGTGGATTTTGTAAATAAGGTGTTTGCATGCAACAAATTTCCGAATACAACAGGCATATTCCAGGGGTGAGAATCTGAATTTGGGGAATCAGAATATTGTCTTAATCTGAATCTGCGGTGTTTACATGACTCAATACTGATTAGACTACTGTCAAATTCTGATTAATATCGGAATATTGATGTGCATGTGAACGTAGCCAATGTCATCTCTAATCTCGACTGATCACTGTTCGCGCTAACATCGGTGAGGAAATAATCATTGATTAATTCAGTTCTTTTGTGTTGGCTGAATTTCTTTTTGGTCATTTAATCATTTTAAAACATTGTCTTCTGTCATCTGTACAGAGTATGTAAACACTCTTCTCTGTTTTGACGGTACAGGAACATCCCAGACATTTTGACAGCCATTATCTGATTACAACCTGAAATGATTAGGCTGTCCTAATCATTGTCCATTTTGCTATGGCACACAGCTATCCAAAAAAATCTTGACATTCATTTCTTGAGAAAAACAGACTTAGCTAGTAAGATTTTAGACACCTTTAGGATGAATGACTGTATGTACAGCATGATTTGGGTCATGAATTCTCCCTCTCAGCATGGCAAACACTGCTTATGCTTGTTCTTTCTTCTCTATGTGTTTTTGTTTTATTTTGTGCCTTTGTTCTAGTCTATGCCCCTGTCTTGTCATTGGATTGTTCCCTAAATGTGTGCGCCTATGTTGTGTTAGTCCTGGATTCATTCATCTATGTCTACCCTGCTGTTTCTTTGTTCGCTGCCAAATCATTTCATGCACTTTTGTACCTTCAAGTTTGAGTCTCATTTTCCGGGTCGTTCTGGTTTTGAGTCTCTCCGGTCAGTTGACTTTGATTATGGATTACCCTATTTTGATGGTGCCTGCCTGTGTTCTGACCCCCACGATGATTATGATTGCCGGATTCACCCTAATAAATATTACGCCGAACACCCACGCTTGCGTCCCGCCTCATCAACCTGCTTGTTACAGTTTGTTAAACTGGCTCCTTACCCAACATGCTCTTTGCAGGCAGATGAGGCAAGGCATGCACTGCAAAAATTACAGCTTAACAAAGTGGAAATATCTTGAATATAGTCAAATATATCTTGTATTTCTTATAATAAGATCTTAATAAATTAAATATATGATTATTAAGCATATTCTAGTCATTTTTTACTCATTTAAGCAAGCTTGCAATAGTCTTGTTCTATTAGCAGATAATTTTACTAATTTTAAGCATTTATTTCTAGAAAGAAGCAAAATTATCTGGCAGAAAAACGAATTTTTTTGGCACAGATACTGCACATATAAATATATATTTGCATCTGCTATCAGTAGACATGTGTGGACCTCTTTTAAAGGCCCTGTGTGTGTGTGTGTGTGTGTGTGTGTGTTTGTGTGTGTGTGTGTGTGTGAAGCATGAGACAGAGGGAGCCTATTCATCCACAGGAAGGAAGGAGAAAGGAGGAAGGTGGTAGGAGGCATTTGTGGGGTTACACACCACTGAATTTGGAGAATTACCAACCACACACACATTCACACACTGCACCAAGCTTTATGGGACAGAAGTGCGAATAGATGGAGTTGGCACATGCTTTTGTCCTTTCAGAAATGATATGACTTTCCTTGGGACTGTGCTGTAATCATTCTCACACTGAACTCTTTCCAAGTCTTTCGAATCCACAGAAAAGTGCACCTCTGTTGTTACTATTTAAACACAACGCAGATTTAAATAGTTCTTTTGGGAGCCATGAGGATGCAATACACAAAACTGGCATACAAGCGTTTAAGAAAACACAGCAAGTCCTAATTTATGTAGGTTTCTATCACGTACGCTGTTGTTGTTAGATGATGTAGTACCTCCTCTTGATTTTTTTTTTCACAGAACGCAGTTTGCAGCCTGCTATACTTTGATTGCCATCATTAATCATGAAATACGTCTCCATCATGCTGTATGCTCAATAACATGGCACTGTACACTAGCTTTATGTCACATTATATACCATGGTATAACGGATATAGGTATCAGTGCATTTTTTTTTTTTTTTGAGTACATGTATATACGTTGAGTAAATATAGTTTTTATATAAACCAAGGTTGCTACCCAGGATGTGTCCGTCTTGTTCCAAACATGATCTCCTGAACCAGAAAGCCTGGAAAATCTGCATCTATAATACAGGTTGGGGTGTGCATTCCCCCTGTGGCTAATGCTCAAACAGTACACCAGCAGCTGGCTGACCAGATTATGGTGTGGAACAGGAATAATCTGACTCCCCAATCATATCAGGAGACTTTATACGTACTAACATTAACCACCCCAAAACAGGCAAAAATATAAAGATCTCAAGCCAAAGGCAAAATCAGTGAAGATGGTCTGCTGATACCTGGGAGCTGAAGCTGCTGATGATCATCCCATAAACAACTATTTACAATGCAACAATAAACCTTGGTTCACCTGAAGCCTGGCGAAACTGTGTGCTGTAAAGGACCCACAGGAGTAGTGACAGAGATGCATACAGAAGGGCGAAGTGTGCACTTAACAGTGGAGTCAGAGCTGCCAAACTTCAATACAGAGACAAACTGGAACAATCAAAGGACCATTCTTCTATTTGGAAAGAACTGCAGACTGCAAATTATACACTAACATCCTCTAATGCTGCAGCAGACCCTCTATTTCCTAATCAAGATTTGAAAGACAAAGGATTTCTGCCTCCAGCTCTGCCCTCTCACGGCAGCCCATTCACAGTCTCACTTTCTGAAGATTAAGCGGCCAGCCCTGACCGTGTCTCGCCAGCAGCACTCTCACTGATCAATTCAATTAGGGCCGAGTTGCCTACTTAAGTACGAAAGTTATGTGGGGAAGTTTCTCCATATTCCATATAGTTTCTTCATATTCAGTTGGTTTACACAGGTGCTAAAGTTGATTTTCCCATTCAGTTTAATAAAATGACCTGTGTGTAGTTCATGCTTCCAATGATGTTTGCGATGGGGCGTCTCAAAAGCATCTAGACAAACACTTGCCCGAAGAATACTGTCAGATAGAAAATGCTGACTGAAAAAGCAAATCTTGTGGGTTTTTTTTAATTTGCTGTCAACTTCAATATGACGTAACATTAAAAGTAATTTAAAAACAAACAAATACAAAGAAAGACTAATATGATGATACATGAATGAGATGGCAAGCATTCAAATCTAACTCAAACATCTAATACAAGTCTAGTAAATTGTCAATATATTGCTGCATGAATATTCCTAGTTGTAATTATCATATTGAAAATTTGTCTTAATTTAACAATATGGCTTCCATCTTTGTTTGTAAAATAGAAACTGTTCTAAAGCCTTTCATAAAAATGACCATAATTAGCATAAAAATACCAAATAAAGACTCAAAAAAAAACAAAGAGAGAAATGTAGATTTAAAGATGAAATAAGTAAGAATGTTTTTTACATTATCTTGGAAGTTATTCTTCCAAGAGACAAAACAATAACTTCTTTTGTGACGTATTCGTGATTGTATTGAAGTATTGTGATCGTATTGAGACCTTATTTCTGAAGTGTCATGGTGGAGTATTTACTGTACATATTTTTTGCATGGAACTGAATGTTCCTTAATAAATTTAATTGCAAATGCACTTCATTTAAGAAGCACCATTCCATACAACTTCACTTATTTATGAAGCCCATATGCCACCCAATGAGTCATTTTAATACCCTCAAAGTAAAGCGGTAATCAAATTTGCAGTTACAATACTGTCATGAAACACTACGTGAAACTACTGCAACATTCTCAAAGAGCCATGAATGCGAATGTGCCGTAAGTTTTTATCACAATCTGACGCTTACATCTCAAGACACGATTTGCACACAGTGTATGATTTATTTTTCTCTAAATAAAATCAACTCCAGGACGAGGCCAAATAACCTGTCCCATACAAACAGCCACAGACACATATGCAGATGTTGTGTGTGATAGGCCGTGATGATACAGCAGGGGGTCTCAATGGGGAGCACATCACTAATCCTGATATGATATGCCTGGCTGTTTAAGCCTGGGAGCCTTGCAGGACACAATTATGTCATTGTCATCTCTCATGTAGATTCCATTGGTCTACTTTTCTACATGAACTTTACAAAACATCCACTTTCTGATTATATAACCCACAAAGTCTGATTACCTACAGATGTGAAAAGGGAGAAAAACACTAATCCACTGACTGTCATAAAGCAGCGGATATGTATAGATGCTATTTGCATTTAATTTATAAATAAAATATAAAATCAATAAATATGACCACTCGATTTGGCAAAGTTTATAAGTTCTTGATGAAAAATGAGCAATCACTTTTATCACAAGTATAATCCACATCGGTCTCTCTAGTTTCATCTCCTGAGGTAAATGTCAGTCACCAGATTTGATGCTAGCAATTAAAGCTAGCAATTAAAACACCTTTAGACAGACTTACATATTTTTACGTGTGTTAAACTGACTCCATCCTCAACGTTAATAAAAGTTAAAGTTAATAAAAGTTAAAGTTAATAAAAGCATTTCTACATTGCTTTAGGGAGAAATATAGTAATGTTTTCTTAAAGCAGAGATGTAAAAGTATGTTAGAGACAGAAAAACCTGTTCTGAATTCAGCCACAAGAACATCCAATGGGTTTTCCCAGTCTGCCACATATATGGAGTTCATAATGAGCAATTTATAAGTACTAAGTATGTTGTAAATTGTTATTATATAATTACTAAGTAATTAACTAGCTAGTATTTAATAGTGAAGTTCATGATAAGTATATTTTATGGAAAAGGTAAATATATAGCAATTACAATTGTCCATTACACACCAATTAACACTTTAATTTTATTCAAATACATAGTAACTTACGTGAAAACTAACAGGTTTCTGTAGAAATATTTTGTGCTATAAGACAAGAAATGCCCAATAATTAATAGGTAATGATGTAGTACTTACAAGTAACAGCTGGTGCATACTTTGCAAGTTGGAAATATATGAACATGGTAACTAATGTGGAAATAGATCAGGTAGCATATGGCAGTATTTGATTAAAAATAATTAATCAATCAATCAATTAATTAATTAATTAAAGAACAGTACAGGCACCTTTCTTTACTCCATTGTATCCTTATTTCCATAGACTGCAGTTCTTTCAAAAAATTCATTCCATTGTTATTATTGGACCACTTACTAGTACATTCTCTGTAATAGTGTTATAATAAGACTGTAAAATTAAATGCATTTTGGTAATTAATCAGTAAATATTCTCATCTTTGTGGTATTCAGACCATTACCAGATACAATCAGTATTACTAGATGCATACTGTACACAAGTAATTCCTGTGAGGTGCCACAAATATAGGGCCATAAAATAAAGTGTAATTTGTACATGGTCATTAAATAGTCATTATTCTATTTGTCTTTGTCATAACAAGTAAGTAACCAGACAATGTTACCAGGTACATACTGTATGCTAGTAAGTATTTGTAATGCAACAGACATAGAACTGTAAAAATAAATAAATAAATAAATAAATAAATAAACAAAGTTTAAAAAAAATTTAAATTAATAGTCATTATTCTCTTTGTCAAAATCAGAACAAAACAAACATTTTATATAGATTATTTATATAGAGTAATTTATATAATAATAATTTATATATAAAGTATATATAATAATTTATATATACTTTATTTATATAGAGATTATTTATATAAAGTAAATTAGTAATTAGAAATTTGTCAAAAAGCAAAACGTAACCAATTGTAGACAGTACGATGCATTCCCTCACATGCAAGTCCTTGTAACACTTTGAAAACATGCAGACTATTTTCTAGTCACCACAATGAGCGGACAATAAGGACATGGACAGATTGCAAACAGACAGATTTCTCGATTCCCTTCTGGTGTCCATTTCATTGACGTTTGTTTGGATTTGTTTATGGCCATTTGAAAGTCTTCCTCTTTGTGAAGCCCTGGCAGAGCTCTCAGTGGAAATGAACAGCTTGCACCATATTTAACTATTACCATGAATAGCACGCAACATACTGTACTAACCCAAAGTCACAATTTTTTTTATTTAAAGTTTACATAGAGCAGTCATTTTTTATTTTATCTTGATCATTATTTTATCTCTCAGTCCAAAATAATCTGATCTCTGGAATATAAATATTACTAAGTGAGGAAAAAGAAGGTTTCAAGTTGCAAAAGTTAGTTACAGGATTGCTTCTTTAAGTTAAAAGATTTTATATATATGAAAAAAAAGATAATGAAACCTCACCCTCTCCTCTTTCAATTCTATAAATTCTACTTTCTCTCTGTTAGAAGGTGCTTTTGGAGTCAGGAAGTGTCCAGATCCGTAAATTACCACTATGGGAAATAAGAAGTTATTTAAAGTCTTCCTCCTAAAAGCATACTCATGCATGCAGCAGAAATCCCTGTCATTTGCCAACTAGTGCATTATGACATATAAGAGGTTATAAAGCAGTCACTGGATTGATGACAGAAGGCATGTGTTTTCAGTACCTGCAACATATGTCATGTCAGTAAGATGACAAGTAGTGCTTTAAGCTGTGTTTCTACAAATACCTTTTTCTTTATGTAATTGTCCCCCATTTAGTCTAAACATCAAAATAAAATGTGCACTTAAAGCTGCGGAAGCCATTTTGGAAGAACATTTTGTAATGGCTTTGTCCTTCTTCACTGTGCAAATAATCTCACGAGAAAGTCCTGAGTAATACAACAAGTAAAACAAAGAGAATTCAACACTTTCTTCCAAACAGCACACAAGTAGTATGCCTAAATATTAAGAACACCAGTGGAGTACTGGCATACCATTTACACCTTGCAGTCCAAGTGTTTGTATCTCTGAGAATATAAATAATCTGGTACCACTGCTTTTACAGAAGTGTCATGAGAATAACAGATTTATCAGCGTGATTGTTAAAAGTACTGAGTATTAGATAAAAATTCGATTTTTTAACAACAGCTTGTCTTTTAGCTGCCATCAGCCAGTTAGATCTCAATGTGGCTGCCTAGTTCATCATTGCTGATGATGCAGGGAAAAGGTTGCTCAGGTGTAATCTCACTGCTTGCTGCTTAATGGTATGGCAAGTTGAATGTTGGCACTTTCTCTGAGTCTGTACACATCTCTGGAGCTAATAATAGTTCTAATGAGCTAGCTAAAATACTGTGTAGAGAACAAAACTAGGCTGTCTGCTCACTAAAAGACGGATCAGTGGATAACCTACACATAACAATACAGAAGACTTTGAAGTACTAAGATATACAAAAACACAACAAATGCAACTAGTTATTCACGTTTGTTATCTCTTACCTACGTAACTGTTTAACATTGCAACTGATACTAATTCCACAAGGAGAAATCAAATGAATTCAAATGAATTTCCTTCACTAGCTTTCCAACAAAAATGCCTTGTTTAGCAAGAAAAAAAAAGCTAAATCCATTTTTCCTAATTCTCACGCTCTCAGACTCTTATTCACGCTCTCTCCCTTGATTGGCTGTCTGTCAGTAGAGGTGGACCTCTTTGGCAAATGATGTATATGTACAAATTTCACACCAAATTTCCATATTGAAAGTATTTCATTGTCTTAACTGTTTTTTTTATTATTATTTTCAACAAAAATCGTACACAGTGTAGCTTTAAATGATATTTAAATGCCTGCATGTAAAATCCAGCACACAAACACACATGCATGAACAGACCAAAAAGCGCATGTTAGAAATTGGATATAATGATGAATGTTCTGTCAGGCCCCATCCATTACTGAGCAGTGGACATTCAACAGCTTGATAGACTAAACAGACTAATAAGTTACATTCACATCCAGACACACACATATTCAGGCACGTGCTGGCGGTAATGGAGAGTGCTGAGAGAGGTGGGAGAATGAGCATCCAGCATCCTTATCTACTCCTGAGCCATGCCCTTCACTAAGCATTAGTGTTGAAGACTTGCACTGAAAAGTGGATAGGGAACAAGAAAGGACAGAGGTATCAGGAGTGTGTGCGTGCTTGTGTGTGGAATACAGATAACCATGAGTCACTTTCTATTTCTTGGCAGAACCTTAAACGGGGATATTTTAAATAAGGTTGAAAAATATCCATGTGTCCAGGCATTGTTGCTCTAAATACACTTGTGCGTTTGTGCTGTATGTCGACAAACTAGCATGTAAGGTTTAACTTCATCCAGACTTCTTCCTGTAAGCTTCTTGCATTCCGTAGGCTTATAACTATTATTATAAATGTTAGCTAGCACAAAAAGATGTATTCATAAGTATATGCAAAGATACGTTTAAAAACAAAATTAATATGGAAAAAAGTATTCAAACACTTTAAAAAATACATAGAAATAAATTATGTTCTAGATATAAATGCTCCAAAAAAATATGTTCTCATGCAAATTGCACCTGGTGCCATTATATAAGACATTGCCATTGGTTGGAAAGATTTCACACAAGAAGTAGCACTCAGGTTGAAGGTGAAAGAGCTTCCTAAAGTTCTCAGGAACAAAATTATGAAAAACATTTAAGTGGAAAAAGTTCCAAAGCCATAGCAAAGACCTTAAACATATGCTGGTGGAAATTTCATGGAACCACAACTAATAATCCTTGGACAAGCATGCCATGCAAGATTTCATAACAAGCCCTCTGACTAATGCTAATGTAGCTTAAGGTAAGAGAGACGCCAGCAGTCACTTAAAACAGAGTTGCAGGATGGCCTGAAAGCAGTGGGTTTAATCTCATCAGCCAAGAAACATAATCTGAGGAGAAGATGGATGCTTCAACAAGACAACGACCCCAAACATACAGCCAAAATAACTCAACAAGGCCTTGCATGACCTAGCCATCTCCTGACTTGAATCCTATTGAAAATTTATGGAGAATTTTGAAACTGCGAGTCTATTTGAGGGACTCTCATAAGGGTGGGAGCTGAAGATGATCTGTGGTGTCTGAAAACCTTTTTCCCTATCAATTTAATTTTTTTAAACATATCTTTGTTTATGCTTATGAATACACACTTTTTTGTTAATATTCATAAGTACAAAGTCAAAACACAAAATTCGAAGTGTATATATGCACTGGAAGTATATAAAATAAAATAAATTTAATAAAAAACAAGTGTCCAAATACCTATTTTTTCACTCACCATGAAGTCTTTACAAGTTTTCATGTGTGCATTTCATGTGTGCATTTCTGTGTGTTATTTTCTCCGTTTTTCTTTTCCTGGTTTAACTTTGCTTCTGTACTTCATATTTCATTGCCCTGCATTGTTCTGGATATTTGATCAATTAACCCCTGCCTGGTTTCCGTTTACAATTTTGTCTGCCGATTTGTTTTTTCAAATAAAACTATTCCGCTTCACAACACACAATTTAAGGCATAAATCTAGAGCAGAAGGAGCACTTTCACATTCCAGTCATTACTTCATGCACATAAAGACAAGAGCAGCAGATAATTGGCAAAATACAGCTACTCTAATGGGTACAATACTGGAGCTGCTGACAAGTCTCTACTCACTGCTGCGGCACGCACATCAACAAAAGAATAGGCAGCTTGCTTCTGGCCACTACAATCATTTCTCTTTTCGCTTTCAAAAAAGACAAGAGCAGTAGATAAATGGCAATCTAGTCACATTAGAGGAAGTTCAGTAGAGGAAGTTCAATGTTAAAAAGAGAGAAAAAGAGAGAAAGATAGCTCTATTACCACTCATCTTGTCATCTTGCATACATTGTGTACTGAAATTGCCATCAATTAGGGGAATTCAAGCATACTAATTTAAGAACTTATGTGTTTCATATCAGGTTACTCCAGAGATGGATGGAGAAGTGGAAAACTCCACTGTACTGAGTATTCCTGCCCTATTGGCATACCACATAAAACACACATGCTGCCACACCTTATTGAGATATAGAACTAGGTTCCTGAACCCAAGATTTTTTTAATGGTCTCTGATCAGTGCTAAAGACCTTGTTGCAACCTTGTTCAACATGTAGTGTAGCCTCAGAAATTCCCTCAACCTTTAACACTAAATGTGTGATTTGGTTTGAGACAGTGTGATCGCTCTCTCTTCTCTGTCTCTCTTTACTTTTCTCTGAGATGAGGGGAAATTCTTCAGTTTCTCCTCCAGTAGCAGTCATCATCAACAGGATGGAGGTAAGAGCAGAGGCAACCTGTGTTGTTCCTATTTATCTTTAAGAACAAAGGGTACATAAAAAGTGTCATGGTATAACACAGATCATACATCCACATTTACAGAATGTTCATATCCATTCAGATGGCATTGTTTGATATTACTGAACAAATATTACACTATTAATTTTCATAATAGTGGCACTAAATAACTTTCTTCTTGGATTTGAAGCATAAAATTCATTATCACATAGGAAGACAACAAATAAGTATTTAAGAAAGCTCTAGCGCTTTGTCGTAAAGAGCCTCATTGAGACCTGACCCCATTGATTTAGCATGATTATGAAGAGAAAGTGAGGTGGTGAGCCTCCTGCTGCACAGTAAGCCAATAATAGTATTAGAAACCTGGTAAACAAAGGCACTGAAGAGTCCCAGAGCTAGGTTGATTAGCGTAGCTGAAGTAGACTAATAATGACTGTTAGCTCCCTGCTAATCTTCTCCAACACTCTCCATACCTCTTGTGCTCATTCTCAACTAAGTTTTTGGTCCAACGATAAAAGACAAATGAATAGCAATTAAATTAATGAATTCCAATGCTGAGCAGCATTGTATTAATATTCAGGCTATTGTTACGCTAATGCGCAGATCCTTCTGGTGTGAAATGAATCTTTTCTATACACACATAATTGAAATACATTGGTGAAACAGTTCATGGGATTGATCCGAAGACAATAGTGGAATGATTGAAATGTGACATAATTTGCATTATTCTGTACAATGGGATAGAAGAACTGCATTCTTTAGTCATCAGTTTCACATAGACTTTTCTTTATGGGCTAATTAATCAGAATGACTTCAGATTTTGTAAAACTAAGTGACACTACAAACACAGAGCACAGACAACAGGTCAAGTGATTAGCTGCAAATCAAGGTGATGCAATTCATATATTAAAAGTCATTCCTGCCTTTGGTTAATATTCCAGCTTTTCCCATTTTTTTCATTCTAAAGTTCTAAAATGATCTAATATATTCTCATTACAGTCTTGACTGTCAGAAGGTGGGGGCATGTCTCTTAATCTTACTTCTTTGGGCACAATCCAGTGGACCAAGTGGTCCAGTATAGGCCCAGAAATTTAAGCTTACACACCCATAGATAAAACCCCATACCGAAATAAACTAAATCTTAGCTCATGATTGTTTGGGAAGCACATTGCCAGAATACTTAAAATATGCTGTGAATATTTATAAAGACTTGGCCAGCTTATAGCAGTATTATGTTCTTTTCAACTCACATTAATGATATTGTTGTGACGTTCCTGCTGATGTTTTTGCCTTCTGTTAGGCAACAGGCTAGCAACCTGCCCTACCCATGCTGCACTTCACGCAGACCTCAGTGAAGGCTTTGCTGACAGGACTTGTAATTAGACAATCTAGTTACTCTAATAGGTTCAATGCTGGGGCTACAAGGAAGTCTCTACTGACTGCTGCAGCTTGTGCTGTCCCTCATACAGACAAGTTGTCCCATCTGATATACCATCCAAGGTTTCCACAAACTCAGCAGGAGAGGCCCTTGGGCCATCAAGGTCAGTCACACAAAGGGAGATGCCTTGTGTCTGGTTCACTTGTTGTCATAGCATCATTCAGTTAGGGTGCATAATTGCTGTAAGCAGCTGTAAGTAATTGTAGGTGCTCATCCTAGTTATGCTGGTTTCCATCCACATAGCATCTACTCATCTTTGGAAGCACCTCTTTAACCTCTCCCATTTGAAGACAGATGATATGGAGTGGTCCTGTTTTTTGTTTCGTGGAGTAGGTGACAAACGTCTGAGAAAAGGTCACTCCTGAAATTCCTGCCCTGATCACTTTGAGAGGGGAATGGGTCCAATAATATCAAACCAGCAATGGACCTCTTCCTATCAGTTCAACTGGTTTTTGTGCTTTCTTTACATTGTGGACACTTTTTTTCTAAGGAGCCAAGGAATTGTTACGCTCAATGAAGTGTCGTTCCTACACCTAGTTACACAGTACCATTGCTGGGTGCTTTGAAGGTGAGAGCTTGTTGTGCTGGAACTTTCTCATTTCCATTCTGAATCTAGAACAGGATGCTGTCAGCCACTTTTTAGCTCCTCAATAGCTTTCTGCTGGGACTAAGAGTAGGACATTGTAGAGCAAAATGTCCATGGTAGCTGCAGAGCCAGGTCTGGAGCTGCAGGAGATTTTTCAGAGGACTTCAGGCACGGACATCCTGGACAAGCCTAGGGTTTGAGCTGATATCTTTGCAAATGATGATGTGGCAGAACTTCATTCTTCATCCAATGACATTTGGATTGAGCTTCAATTCATATTGGCCCATGCACTTAATGACCATTTCAGGATTGTTCCAAGGATGATTGTCAGCAAGGCAAATCAGAAGATGTTGCCACTGCAACCCTTTAAGCACAACCCCCATCACCCTCTGACAAATGCTGGGGCTTTACCGAGCCTGGAAGGCATCACCGTGTACTCATACAACTCACAGTTTGTGACAATGTCAGTTTTATACCTGTCCTGTTTGTGTACTTCAATCTGCCAATACCAACTAGTGTAGAGAAGACTGCTGATACCTCTATTGTATTGAGGCACTCCTCAATCTTTGGAAGTGGGTAGGCATCCTTCAGGTTGAGCTCATTAAGATGCCAATAGTCTGTGCATCACCTGACTCCACCTTTTTTTGTGGACAAGGACTACAGATGATGCCCACTCAGAAGCTGAAGGACTTTTTTGAGATCAAACTACGTCTTTAAGGTGCTTCTCTTCTTCTACCTGAAATTCAAATGTTGTTCATTATTTTGCCTTTCTGAGAGGTCATCCATCACCAGTGTCTATGCAGTGAGCTGCAGCACTGAAATCACCAAGATCTTCAGGAGTAGAAGGAGAAGATTTTCTGCTGATCAATTAGGATGGTGTTTGCAGATGTGAATAATTCTCAAAGGTAGGACACCAGGTCCAGGGCACTTTAAGGCTAAGGTTAGTCACTGTACCAACAGTAGGGTGAACATATGTCTGTCTGCTCATAGTAAATGTGATCAAACTTGTTACCTTGTTTGGTCATTTGTAGTCATAGGTGCCTTCCAGGCATTTGGGGTTTTTTTGGGTGCTGGACATCACATAGTCTTTCAAAATGTAGTTTCCTGTGAGGTGGATATGTCATTTGCAAAGCCGATATGTTCAAGAACCTGGTATTACTCCAGGCCTTAGTTCTTCAACAAGTCCCCAGACATCACAATTTTAGATCCCTTTTGAATGGATACATTGGTTTCCAACATGAAAATTGATATCCAAGAGTAGGGAGTTATAGATGGGATCTATATATACAAGTCTAAATTTTTACTGTCCACACTGAGTCTCACATCACACCCCATAGAAATGCCATTTCCCATTCTCTGCATTCTGTAACTAAGCCCCTTTGTTTCCCAACTGATTTTTTAAAATGAAGTCGCATGAACATTACAGTGGATTCTGGTCTTGTTTCAATAACACACGTAATGAGCAACTGTCTGTTCTGAACAGGAATATGCAAATTTGCCCCAATGATAGCTCTGCTTGCTGCAATAACTGGTGTATTAATTTTGTTTCTACCTTCTGCAGGTTTAGTTGCATTGCCACCTTGACTAGTTTCATTCTAGTGTCCCTGGACCTTTGGGCTTTGGTATCCAGAACAATGCCATTTGCAGTTTTGCCACAGTGAATGTACACAGCCTTGCTGCTGGTAGAGAAGACTTATTCTCTTTGGCATAGCATTCTGGCTTTGCTGGTGTGCTCGTCTGTCTCGCTAATCAATTACAGGTGCATCGTTGGATAGCATGCCAATGACTGAATTAGTGGAAAAGGCATCAGAGATAAAAGAGAAATGTCAGTACATGTCATGGCTCCTCCTTCTTTCTTTGAATTACCACCAACCAGACCTGCATGCAACAGCGCTGTTTGAAGCTGTGTGTATTTCCATCTCATGTGTGAGATGAAGTGTATCCTACCACAAAAGTGACCAGAGTACATCCCATGAAGGACAGGGGTTCTTGATGGGTTGCTTTATAGTCAAAAACCTCACTCATTGGGCAGTGACTACATCTGATGATTGGGTCTTGATTATAATGTTGCAGAGGTGCAATCTCCAGCTCCAGGCTCAGGGCCCCATCTATATCAATCCCCAACAAAGTTACTGCTCTGAGCGAAGAAGTTCTTATTTTGATAATTAACTACTAAGAGCATGTCAGTTAAGGTGTTATTTCAGATTGGTCTCTCTGGAGTTCTAACTGTTTTTACATACAAGTGTTAATTATTTTAACATTATTATTATTTTTATTACTGCTTAGGTTCATGTTTGCTAATGATTATGTTTGTGAACTAATGCTGTAACTAATGTTACTTAATGGAAAACATTTTTATATTACAACCATGGTTCATAGTCAGAACAGTCATTTTGGGGAAAAGGCAGGCCTCTGTGATTTAACAGAAAGCTTTTTATGAAACCCATCATCTTTACACTAGTCATCAAACTGTCTTAACTGTGACAGAGCCTAATGAACAGTGAGGATTTTTATGAGGATTTTCTTGAACCTTTCAGGACCAATTTAGACTGCAAATCATTTTGCAAGCATTTCCTCAGTTACATCAGTTCTAATTTCTTCAGCAAGTAGAATTCTAAGTGGAAAGCTGAGGCAAGAAGTTTGTCCCTGTGGCCTATAGCTGGGGGTTTATCTGTAGAATACCTAGAGTAGATTGATAGTGAGGGGGGAAAAACTGAGAAGAAAATAAGATGCAAGATACAATGGTCTCCAACAAGAGACAAGGGGCAAAAATGTCCAACGGTCTGAGCCCAGGCAGAAAATAAAGATGATCCGAAGAAGTAATACAGATGAAGAGTGAAATCAAATGGCAAATGGGAGAGGAGTGAAATGACTGTCTGTGTGGATCGATGGCAACAAACATGCTGTTAAAGAGCATGATCCTGGAGGAGTGTGGCCTCGTCTGCCATGGGAACATCGTCTTGCCACTCGGCCACTATTGATTCATGGATCATTTACTCAGTCTTTCAAACACAGAGAGAGAGAGAGAGAGAGAGAGAGAGAGAGAGAGAGAGAACTAGTCAGATCTTTAACAGTGATGTGGAGGGTATGAGGACACAAGGCACACAAGAAAGATCTCCAATTAGACTACAATTCAAAATTTTCAAGGGAACAGTGGAAGATTTGAAAAAGGAACTGTATCTTTGACAGTTATTTATTCTTCTTTATCCTTTACACAGTAAAGAAGTAATAATATATAGTAGCCTTTAAAAGCAATACAATCTACTGAGGATTTGCTTTGCAAAAGCAATAACAGGTCATTGTCCAGGGAGACAGACAATGGTCAATGGTCTAATGATACCTCAGCATTATCAGCACATCACCTGAATGATCTACCACTGCTGTAATAGTCTGAAAAATTATTCACCCTGGAGGCAAAATGATCTATTCTGTCTGTCTTGGCTTGAATTTGCTTTCATGACAAGCATCCATTTACAAGCTTAGAACCTTACAGCATGTCAGAGATAGTGAGCCATAAAACTGTCCAGATATGGATCAGTGCAAGGTCTATTCTCATCTTGCTCTGTCTCATCTCAATAATAGAGGTGATTAGTAACACATTTCTCTGCTTTTTTATACTGTAGAAGAATGGATCTGTGATCTGGGCATTTGTGTTACAGCAGAGTTTTTCTTGTTAAAAAATGAATATATATACATATATATATATATATATATATATATATATATATATATATATATATATATATATATATATATATGTATATAAGATTTACAAATATAGGCAGTAAAATTGGTGGTGAACCCAGGCTTTAACTGCTACTCTGAGAAACCATTTTCCAAGTACTGGATGTTATTTAACATAAGTGAAGTTATTGAATATGAAGGTTTCCACAAAGTTGTTTAAAGTTGTGCAAAAACATTCTCTTGAGCATAGAGCTCTGCTCTTGCTACACATATCCTCCATCATTAAAGCAAATGCATAATGAAGATAAGTCACCACTCTTTCCATTTGGATATGATAAATCACAGCTCTGGAATATGCTCTTAGTAAGTGGAACAACTCTCTGCAAGCTTCTGTTGCCGAGTTATGCATCAGAGGCACAATGGCGGCAGGCTTTAAAAGTTTTAAGAGTTTTTGTCTTGTGTTCATCACATTAAGGTGGTAAACATCAGCAGGGATCTTGACCTAGATGCATTAGGGTTAAAGCTTGGTGTAACAAATAGGACTCATGAGAGTTGAGAATCCATGTGCAGGGGGTTTAATAAAAAAAACAGTCCACAATCCAAAAATCAATGCAAGTAAGGGCAGGGTCAAACACAATAATCCACAGTATTATCAAACCAAAGGGCCAATCCAAAGAGTAGTCATATAAGCAAGACAAGGGTCAAACACGATGATGCAAAACACCGATCAAAAGGCTCAAAACATAAACAAATATGATCATTGGTAAGGCTTCACAAAAACGATGATAATCTATTTGCTTTATATAGTCTCAAAACAGGAAATGAGTAACAACCAAAAAAGATTCCTTAGTATTCGTGGAGGGGCCCTGTGGTGGCTTGGTGGTGAATTATCCCTGACGGATGTGACACTGGGCTGGGCGATATTGATTACCTCCAGTTGGAATACAACTTTCAGATCCATTCAAGATAAACACTAAAGATGAAGTAAGTTTAATGTTAAAACATAATGAAACTAAGGCCTATTGTCTAATATTGGAAATTTCAGTGACAGCATTCATAGACTTGACCTGCTACAAAGAAGGAGAAAGAGAGTTAGAAAAACGAATGGGCATAGGACAAGTGGTGCACTGTGTGATGAGGCAAAAGCTCAGTGCACAGATTTGGCTGCTGCTAATTGCTTTGGTAAACTGTACTTGAAACAATCATGCCAATGAAGCATTTCTGAATTGAATTAGTTGAGATGCTATGTGAATAATAACACACAGAATGGTGATGATGGTGAAAATTGTGCACTTGGCACATCTGCCAATTGTACACACTCTCTCAACCACCCACACACCATCACATACACACTCCCATGAACACAGGGCTGTCAGTTGCAGCTGAACACACTGGCCCTGCTGTGCGCTTCTGATACAAGGATCCTAGTGTTGCCATTGCTGTGGCATGTCCACACAGACAAATAC
>CM040482.1:10521462-10581026 GCA_022758105.1 Pangasianodon gigas | reverse complement strand
TATATATATATATATATATATATATATATATATATATATATATATATATATATATATATATGTGTGTGTGTGTGTGTGTATATATATGTATGTATGTATGTATACACACACACACACACACAGAGGAATCCCGTACCACAGTCTCAGACCTAGATGAGGTGGCATCTCCAGTCAATTGATCTGAATAAATCACGGTGCTGCATTGGGTGTTGAGACAGTGACGGAGGCAGAAAATGGAAAAAGATTGAAAAATAGACAGCATGTGTCCCAATTAAAGAAATAGTTCAGGGAAAAAATCAAATTCATGTAATTTTCCATTTTCCCCAAATGTAGTCAGTCAGTAAAGAATGTTTGGTTTCCAAAGTAGGGACTGAATGAAATGTCAGTTGGCTGAGCT
Organism: Pangasianodon gigas; assembly: GCA_022758105.1. Lineage (NCBI taxonomy): Eukaryota > Metazoa > Chordata > Actinopteri > Siluriformes > Pangasiidae > Pangasianodon > Pangasianodon gigas. Next base: position 10,580,629 of record CM040482.1, on the reverse strand, counting down.
GATATTAACGTTTCAGTATCAAAGGAAGTCAAGCCGATATAAAGTTGAGACCAAAAGTTTACATACAACTAGGCTAAAGATATTCAAACTCAATTTTTACCAACTCCACACATTTCCTGTTACCATATGTTTCTTTTGGCAAGTCAGGGCATCTAGTTTGTTCACATCAGAGGTTATTTTAAAACAATCAATTAGAAAAAGATTTATTTCAGTTTTAGTTCACTATGTCAGAACTCCGGTGGGTAAAAGGTTTACCTATGGCAAGTTGACAGGTAGACTGGGAAGATTTTTGTGACTATTCCCATCCACTTTCTCAGCTTCTGAATGTTGTCCTTCAACAGTCTTCTAATGTCATGTCTGACCCACAGCTTGCGCTCAGAGACCAGTTCACTGAAGGGGTGTGAGACCCTACTCTTTGCAGAGAACTGTGCAGGTTTGTGAGAGAGAGGCCACACTGTACTCTGTTTGGTGTCCATAGTGAGGCTATGATGTGGTGCATGGAAGACTGAGCCTGCAGTGCTAATATTGCTCGAAGTAGGAAAATCGTGGGGGCAGGGCCGGTTGAGCTTCCAAGCAGGCCAACTCGGCCTGTAGGGTGCCCACTGAGCTAGCTGTAATCCTGCAGGAAGTGGTTAAAGTTTTTACTTAGCAGGGCAAAGCCATTGGCGAACTTACTAATGCAGTGCGTGAACTTGCCATACAGAAAGCCAGTGTTATTCCTGACAAGAACACAAAGCCTAAATTCAGGCCAAAGTATACCGATTATGGTCAACCAATGCCGCATCAGTGTCTGCAATACATCTCATAGTTGATTGTTTCCTGTCCAGGTGGTAAACTTTTCATCAGAGGATGTTTGGCTGCTCCTAAGGCCTGGTTGAGTGGACTTATCCATTGTCAATGTGCTGAGAGTAACCCCTGCAAAGTGAGGTTTCAGTGCATGTCTACTGAACCGGAAGAGGTGACTGAGGATTGGGAGGTTAGACCAGAGTCTGACAGTGACATATAAAACCTGTTAAGTGGACTGTGGATAGGAGGTACATTAGAGCAACAGGCAGAGCTAGGTTTACACTTGAGGGAATATGCAGATGTGTTTGCAGTCTGTGATGAAGACCTCTGGTACACAGGCAGGGTAAAGCATGAGATCCCTTTGGTGTACGATACTCCCATCTCCCAGCCATACCGATGTATACCACCAAACCAGTTTGAAGAAGTCAGGGAGCACATTTACAAGCTGCTCAGAAAAGGCATCATTCCAGTTCCTATGCCTCACTGATTGTGTTAGTGTGCAAAACATATGGGGGTCTCAGGCTTTGTGTGGACTATAGGAACTTAAATGCTAAGACCAGGCGTGATGCTTTCCCATTACCACACATAGATGTGAGCCTGGATGTGTTGGGTGGAGCAGAGATTTTTTTGACAATAAACGTTGCCAGTGGGTATCATCAAGTTGCTGTACATGAGAAAGACTGCCACAAGAGAGCATTTATCACCCCGTTTGGACTGTATGAGTATCACCAAATGACTTTTGGGCTGGGAAAACGCGCCCGCGATGTTCCAGCATCTCACGCAGGCCATCATGAGTGACCTGGTGTTTCACATTGCCCTTGTTTACCTAGATGTCTTGCTCATGTACTTGTCTACCTTCCCAGATAATCTGGTGAGACTTGAGACAGTGTTTAAAAGGTTGAGAGAAACTGGAATAAAAATTAAGATGGAGAAATGTCATTTCCTGCAATTGGAGGTCAGGTTCCTTGGACATCCAGTCACAGCTCAAGGAGTGAGTATGGACCCTGAAAAAAAGTCCAGTAAAGCGGTGGCTAGTTCCTAGCACCCTTAAGGAGCTCAGGTCATTCCTGGGGTTCTGGAGTTATTACCAGTGATTCATTGAGGGTTTGTCCCAGGTAGCAGGTCCGTTGCACGATGTAGTTAATGTGTGTCTCTGAGAGAGTAGTCCTTTCAAGGCAGACCAGTTGTTTAAGTGCTCTTGGACTCCTCTCTATCAATCGGCCTTTGTGCAACTTAAAGATAAGTTGACTGGTGTTCCAACTCTGGGGTATGCAGACTTTACCCTCCCATTTGTAGTAGAGACAGACACTAGCAACCTTGGGTTGGGTGCCATCTTGTACCAGAAGGGAAGAAAGACCGTGATAGCTTACATGAGCAGGTTATATGTGGCTGAAAAAAAATGATCAAAACAATAGCAGTATGAAGTTAGAGCTCTTCGCACTTAAGTGGGCGGTGACAGAAAAGTTCCAGAGTTACCTGTTGGGGTCTAAGTTCACCACCATCATCACCGACAATAACCACTTCTGTCACCTTACAACCTCTAAGTTAGGGGCCATTGAACAGCGATGGGTAGCTGTCAACTTGCTGGTTTCGATTTTGATGTGAAGTACCATCCTGGGCAGTATGGCGGATGCCCTTTCTAGGAGAACAGGATCAGATGAACTGGAGCCTCAAAGTGAAGACACAGAGTATAATGGCTGCATAGCTATCACTAACTCACTTAGGGCAGGAACAGCTAGTGTCCACGGCGAGTGGAGATCACGCTGGTTGTGGCAATATCCCTACTTTGCCAGGACACTCAAAGGCAGAACAGTTTCAGGAGACCGATCTGACACTCTGAGTGTTCAGGAAGTTCTGGAGTAGGACAAAGAAGCCAACTCACCAAGAGAGGATAGGGTTGTCCAAACTGATGCTGCCCCTATTGAAACAGTGGCAGAAAATCAGAGAGAAGGAAGGACTTCTATACCGTGCAGCGGAAGATGTTCACACTGGGGAGAGCCACCAGTTGCTGTTACCTATGTGTCTGTCTGAGCAAGTTCTGAAAAGTGTTCATGATCAAATGGGTCATCAGGGCATAGAGCAAATGCTGAGCCTGTTAGCAAAGGTGCCACAGCCTAAGATTCAAGCACCCTGGACACCAGCTTCTTAGCTTCTCAGCCACTGGAAGTTGCTGCAGTAGATTTCACCACCCTAGAGCCAGCCAAGGATGGGCATGAAAATGTCCTTGTGGTGACTGATGTATTCACCAAATTTAGTCAGGCATTTCCCACCTGTGATCAGAAGGCAGAGACCACTGCTAAGATCCTCCTAAGAGAATGGTTTCTGATGTATGGAGTGCCTCAATGCCTGCATTCTGACCAGGGCAGAAATTTCGAGGATGCTGTGATTGCTGAGCTTTGCAAGCTGTACGGAGTGAAGAAAACTCACACCACGCCACATCACCCTCAAGGGAATCCTCAGTGCAAGTGGTTCAACCGAACTGTCCATGACCTCCTATGAACGCTCCCACCAGAAAAGAAGCGTAGATGGCCAGAAAACCTATCAGAGCTGGTGTACGCCTATAATGTGATGCCACACTCTTCCACAGGTTATTCCCCATACTATTTGTTGTTTTGGTATCCAACCACACCTTCTGATTGATGCCTTGTTGGGTCGACTACTTCAGTTCCGGTGCCAGCACCAAGGAGTCAGAAACCACCTGTGAAGGATGTACCTACCTCAGTATTGGAGATGGAGACGCCATTACTGGACGCAGAGTGTATGCTCCTACGTTGGAGGAACAGAAGCAACCAGCTGTTGAATCTGGAAGTAGTATAAGAGATCAGAGGGAGGAAACCAGTGATACTGATGATGTTTCAAGGTTTGAGAGTAATGAGGTTCCTGTTGAACCTCTGGAAGCAGAGTCAAAGTCCGTTGAGTCAGGACAAGCCTGTACTTGTTCCTAGAAGGAGAAAGGAAGGTAGTACTCAATTAGGGGTACCTTGTCCTGAGCCATGTAGGACACAGAGAGCAACAGCTGGGGTTTACATAATAATCGAAATAGATTACCTAAGTCATCAGTAACTTTGAGTCCTGATGTTCTTTCCCAGGTGTTAGCAGGTGTAGTCCTTTACACTACAGGGAAACTTCAGGGGGGGATGGTGTAGTCACCAAGGACATTGACTATCAGCAGGGGAGAGTGTTACCGGAGGGAAAATGACCTGGTATGTAAATGTCTAGTTGAAATCAATGTCGTACAGTATGAGCAATGTGAATAGAATATATATTGATACCTATCCCATATTGACATATTATGACACTAGCCCTTTAAGATCTGAGAGAGTTGAGATTTCGTTTGAGGGTTAGTCTCGCAAGTGTGCTACCAAGTGAGTTATGTTAAGCTCACGTTGGAGAAATATAAGTGATATAAACTTTGTAAAAACAGCAAAACGGTGAGAAATATTCACTTGCATTAGTACAGTGGCTTGTTTTGAGAGAGTTTACTGAGGCAATGGTGTTGTGATTCGTGAAGATTGATGAAGATTGATTGCGGGCACATGTGTGCAGTGTTTCTGCCATGAGCAAACTTCACTGATTTCAGAGCCTAAGTTTGGCTTATTACTTAAATATTGCATAATATTTAAGGGGAGGAAAACAGCACTTCATAGGCCCTCTGCAAGTTCCCGATTGTGTTGGTCAAAGCAGAGTGAGTTAATTTCTTTATTTTGTTCATATAAAAGTAGTTTATACATCTGATACAAGTATACAAAACTTGTGTAACTTTGATGTATATTTTGAGTTATTTGGGCTCTAAATCCAAGTATAATCTGCTGTCAGACACACACAGTGATGTGTATAATTAAGGGAGGCTTTATATGAGATATGTGGCCTTATATATGTATTTGTGTATATTCGTTTTATTTTCAGGGATGTAAAGGCCACTACTGTTGTCTTTGTTTCTTTTTTATTTTTATTACTGCTCAGAACAATTCTTTTTTTATTAATCTTATTCTTCAACTTTGCACATTTTAACCCCAAAAAGCCAAAGCTATTTTTTAATGCTGTGTCCCTTTTGGTCACGGTCAGGAATAAAAGACCCCAAATTTAAGTTTGCCTGTGTTCCTGGCCTTCTTTCCTCTAAGAGTAGGCCATTAGCCTAGCAATATATGGTAACATGAAATGTGTAGAGTTGTAAAAAAAATTAGTTTGAATGTCTTACTTTATATGTTATAAACATTTGGCCTCAACTTTATCCAGGATTTGGGTTACCACAGAGTTCCTCTGTAGCACCCCTGCAACACCAAACTGCTCCCCGGGGGAATCAGGGCAGATTTCACAGGGTTGATTTGCACATGTCCAGCAAAGCAGACTGTGTGAACTAGACTTGAAGCTGTGCATAAATCAGGCTGGGGGAGAATTGGCCCATATCCTGGCCAAGATGGGAAAACCACTCAACCACAGGCCTGCTAGTCAGCTAGACAGGAAGGGGAGTGGAATATATGGAGGAGTCAATGGCAAGAAGAAACTGACCCAGCATGGAGAGATGGCAATTATCAAGGGAAGAGTAAAAACTACATAGTCCAAGCTTGTGGAGATATACTGCGTTTTGGCCTGTATGTGCACAAGAAGGTATCCAGGTGTTTCTCACCACCCCTGCTGGTTAGGAGAGGTGATATAGAACATCAGTTACATCAGTTACAGTATGCATCAAGCTGACAAAAGAACACTTTTCTGCACATAAACTCAACTCAGCTGTTTAAACTGTTTATGCACTAGGATTTGCAAATTAAATTAACTACTCATGAGATTAATAATTAAAATTAACTCTAATACATTTAAGCAAACAAAGTGTAAGTGCATATGGTGTGTCGTCTTTTCCCCAGGCCCAATTTTTTTGGGGCTAATTTAAGTTCTTTTGTATGGTTTGTGAGATGTCGTTGGGATGGACATTTTGCTGAAAACTAGCAATCCTGGTTAATGATATTAGAGCTTCTGTGTGTGCCTCGCTGGTGACAGGAAACATACTCGTGTAGAACACAGCTGAACAAAGGTATGTGTAAATCCACTTAAAATGAGCTGCTAGACTGCTGTATATGCTGGATGACTGTATGTTGTTGATTTTCAACTGACTATAATGGGGTTACTCTAAAGGTAAACTAGATAGTAGCATATAGCATAATTCAAGTGTGATAACCTCTCAACTGAATTTTATTTAAGGCTGCGCTGTTATTAATGTCAAAATCTATGGTCAGAAGCTGCTGCCGAGAGAGACAATAGATATTTAAACCTAACAATCACAATATGTGGGCATTGACATACACCCTGCTTCTTCAGTTCAACTAAGGAACTTCACATCATTCAGCTGTGAATGACATCATAAGACTAACAAATGAAATCATAAGAACTGTTTTTCTGACCACAATTTTACATTAGGGAAATGTATTTATTTTTCCATGTGAAATTTATTTAATGAACATTATTTAGATTATTCCTTTAGTATACTAATTGGCTTTCAATTATTTATTACTATTGGTTGAATACTAAGTGTCTGCTGTTTCTTTCAGGTCAGATCTGATCAGTAAAGCCTTGTAAAACTATGGCTATGTTTAATTTCTGATTATATAAAATTATATTGGCTGATATCACCAGTTATCATAAGTTTTATCACTCTAAAATCGGTATCCATATTAGTAACAAAATGTTCATACTACTCAGGCCCTAGTCTGGAATTTGTTATTTTTGCTCTGCACTGGAACAATGAAGCTAATGCAGCCAAGTAATGGAAATACACTATATGGCCAAAAGTATGTGGACACTTGACCATAATACTCATATGTCCTTTTTGTACATTGAATTCCAGATTATTCCTCCCTTTGCTGTTATAATAACCTCCACTCTTCTGGGAAGGCTTTCCACTAGACTTTGGAGCGTGGCTATGGGGATTTGTGTTCATTCAGCCACAAGAGCATCAGTGAGGTCAGCCACTGATTTTGGGTGAGGAGGTCTGGGGTGCAGTCGGCATTCCAGTTCATCCCAAAGGTGTTCAGTGGGATTGAGGTCAGGGCTCTGTGCAGGACACTTGAGTTCTTCCACTTCAACCTTGGCAAACCATGTCTTCATTGAGTTTGCTTTATGCACAGGGGCACTGTCATGTTGAAGCAGGTTTGGGCCCTTAGTTCCAGTGAAGGGAAATTGTAATGCTACAGCATACAAAGACATCCTAAATAATTGTGTGCTTCTAACTTTGTGGCAACAGTTTGGGGAAGAACCACATATGGGTGTGTTGGTCACTTATGGCCACATAGTGTAGTTCAGGTACATAGTGAAATTCTACATCTGGTGCCTTTGGTTTCTTAATCGTGTAGGCATAATTCAGTGGCCTGTATCACTGATCTTGCCCCAAAAAAAGGATAATGTTTTTGTAGTTCCAGTAGCTTTTCTTCTCTCCCCTCCCTCTCTGCCTGTTGACAGCAAGAGAGTGACATTTTTCTGAGAAATTTATTCCTATGATTTCAGAACTCCTGATGCCTGAAGATTTGCTGACCAAACATAGGAAGATATGTGGAAAAGCACTGAGTATTAAAAACTAGGTGATAGGGTGGTAAGACAGAGAGAGGACAACAAATATGAAAAAAGCACTGTATACATTGTTTACATTCTAAAACAGTACATAATCCACTTTTTGGAAAGAACAGCAATGCAATAACAGGTCTCCTGAAGAAAACAGTAAGCAGAAGGCGTGACTGAGGCATGTATATGCTCCCAACCCTCTGCATGATCTCTCCTATATCCCTCTTCTCATCTTTTGTTCTATCATTTATCTTTCTTTTCATTGATTCATTTCCTCTCATCTCTCCTTTTCTTGTCCTGTCACCTTTCTGTATTTCCCATAATCCTCTCCTCTTCCTGCAAGTAGAGGTGCCAAGGGGAAGCAGCCTTTGATGCATGAAAGCTTTATTTTTGTTTACCTACACAATGTACAAATATCAATGGGGAAGTGTGCATGTGGGAAGACTTGAGTGAAGCATGTCCTTTCCCTTGTATTCTCTTTCCTTTCTTCCAACCTGTCCTCCTCCACTGCCTCCTCTTCCACTCCTTTACAAAGAAATCCTGATTGCTTCAACCCTCTACAACTGGCCAGAATGTCACATGGTTATAATAGCATAACATGGTCTTTGTTTCAATCACAATGCACTAACAAGTTGTGTTACAAAGCATCAGAAATGAACAAAGCCTTCCTAATCTTTGCCCAGCAACAGTAATTACCCACCTAACAAAGAACATTATTAGAATACTCAGTACCTATTTAAACAGTTTCTTCGGCTTGTAACATCCATCCATTTTTTGTGCTGCTTATCCTACACAGGCTTGTGGAGAGCCTTGAGCCTATCCCAGGGGACTTGGGGCACAGGGTGGGGGACACCCTGGACAGGGTTCCAACCCATCACAGGGCACAACTGCACACACACCCACACATGCACTACGGACAATTTAGAGATGCCAGTTGGCCTACAATGCATGTCTGGGGAAGGAAACCAGAGTACCCAAATGAAACCTGTGAAACATGCGGAGAGCGTGTGGGCTCTGTGCACACAGGGCGGGGGTGGGAATTGAGCCCCCAACCCTGGAGGTGCGAGGTAAGCATGCTAACCACGAAGCCACCATGCCAACCACCTCCTATCCCCCTCTTGTAACATTCCAAAAATAAAATTATATGTTGTAATAACAGTATGGTGGTGTTAATATTCCTATAATTAAAATGTTGCACCATGGCAGGATTATTTATAAACGTTGAAAGTGCAACATTTAAAAAAATGTTCTCCTAACTTAAAATTGTTAGCTGAGAACAGTCATTGTGACGCCTGAAATCAATATGTGAACCTGTTTGATTAATAAAAAACATCACATCAACACAGAGTTTTGAGGTAACTGCCTTAGCTGCTATCACCATCACTCTAACTGCTTCAGCTACATAACCAACACAATCCAAAAACCCATCTAGGAAAAGGTCAACCTACTCAACTTGAGGCACAAAAACTGGTTCAGATTTTGTGGAGATTCTAGTGGTTGATTTTTGAGATAAACCCAATATTTTCTAAACTGGTATGCTTACTTTGGTAATTTATGGTAATACTGTTACAAACAGCTTATAGATAAGATAAATTATGCTATTCTAATTGAATAAATATCTAGGTGTCCCTGGCCTAGTTTGTAAGATGAATCCAGTCATAACACAATCTTTTGTATGCCGAGCAACAAAACAACAAGCACTACAGTTGTATTCGGAGGAGAGAGAGGTCATGAGATCAAGTGGGGGTTAAAGCAAAGGGGCCACTGTTTGTTTGCCATTGTCTTTCTTTGTGGACATTATGGAATGTGGGAAGGAGAGAAAACAAGCAAGTATTAGAAAACATTTTGAATAGCTTGCACAAATGAATTTTGATGTCTCCGCTTGTCTTAGATCTATCACATCTTACATCTTTTATAGTTACAACAGAATCATTAACAACTAAGTTGGCTTTTCAACCATATGCTTTAGATCTCTAAAATGGACCATATGCAATATGTCTTACCATTTCCTTCTGTTCCCCTAGTACAGATATATTATATACAACTACTGTATTATACATCCATCTCTACACATGAAGCCCAGTAGTCCTTGGGGAGTTCACACTCATTCAAGGGTAATTAAACTGCAAGCTCAATGCAACCTTGTCCAGTCCTGTCTATACTAGTTATAGATAAATGAATTAAAATGGATTATAAATTGTGGCTTTGAGAAGAGTAATAGCACTGTGCTCATGAGTCGGTCCCACACAACCCTCATGGCCACCGTGTAATGGTCATGTAGATGGGAGGAAGGAGCAGCTGTTGTGACAGATGCTGCATTACTGGCACACCTGGAAGTGTCACCCTCTCCTTTGTGGGCACTAATGAGCACAAAAAAAGTTAGGAGGAACACAGAAATAAATAACAAATGGCAGGCCAATCCTAGCCCATCACAAATAGCCACTTTAAAATACTGTAGTTTCTCATTCATTAATGTGATAAAGAAGCATTTAGATGTTGACCCTATATATAAGGGTCATGTGTGCCAATATTAGACTGAAATTGACCTTGTATTGCTTTCTATTTACATACTGAATAAAAACATCTGGATGTGGAAGTGCTTGTAAACATCACACCTATTCTGCAAGCAATCCTCAAACTGCTCCGTATTGCTTTTGCGCTGCTTGTGATTTGGGTTGAGTATTGTTTTGGGTCTCAACCCCAGTGGCACACTTTTGCTTAAATGAAGATTTGCACAATGCATTGTGACAATTTGGTGATATGAACCTTGCCTCCTCTGTGAGTGTCTGCAAGCTATGTTCACCCATAAATCATCTGTTCATATGTATTATTAGGAATTATGAATCTCCAAAGACCAACATCTCCAAACACTTATCCTCAAATGATAAATACAGTTGGGGTACTCCTCAAAGCCCTCAAATGGGAGATAAATACAGGTCAAAAGTTTACATACGGCGTGCAGAAACTGCCAAATGTTAATAATTTAGAAAAAAAAAATGAGGGATCATAAAAATTGCATTTTGTTTTTTATTTAATACTGCCCTGAATAAGCTATTTCTCATAACAGATGTTTACATATAGTCCACAAGAGAAAATAATAACTGAATTTACACAAATGAACCAGTTTTTGGAAGAAGATGATCAGTGGAAATTATTATTTTTTTTCTTCTGGGAAACATCTAAATATGTTATGTAGCTTCTGAAGGGCAATACTAAATGAAAAAAATAAGACCTTTGTAAACTTGTAAACTTTTGAACTGGTTCTTTAGTGTAAATTCAGTTATTATTTTCTCTTGTGGACAATATGTAAACATGTGCTATGTGAAATAGCTTATTCAGGGCAGAACTAAATAAACAAAATGCAATTTTTATGATCCCTCTTATTATTTTTTTAAACTATTAACATTTTGCAGATTCTGCAAGGCGTATGTAAAGTTACGACCCCATCTGTACAACAATCACAATCAAAAAAGCTCATCAGCAGATTTTATTTTATACGGATGTTGCTGAAACATAACATTTCTCAACCAGTTGTGTCTCAGTTTTACAGATCCGCCATGGAGAGCATCTTAACCTGGTTGAACTGCAGCGAATTGTGCACACTGTCAGCAACAGCTCTCAGTTCAGGAGCTGCATGATAAGCAAGCTGGACCCCACACACTTAAGGGAACTATCTGTTTCATAAACTCCCATCAGGTAAACCATACAGCTCCATCAGAATCAGCACCACACGACATCTGAACAGTTTTTTCCTAACAGTGGTCACTCTTCTCAACAAGCCATCAATAAGCAATAAGCAAAACTGACCTTCCCTTCACCTGATAGCATTGAATGTGAACTTCATTTTGTATTTACTGTTTATTGTTCTGTATTTAATATGACTGTATGATTATACACTTTCTGTTTGCACATTACATGTTCTTGCGCTGATCTGCCAAGTTAATTTCCTGTGTACATTTAGCGAATAAAGTGATTCTGATTTTAGATTAGGCCAGTTTGATATTTATTAGGCTATGACGCCCAGGAATTTATGAATGAAAAATGCATTCTTCCATAACATAATATGTTAAAACTCATTTGAAACATTAAAAGAAAGCTATTCACTGTCTAGATTTTTCTCTTAGGTGTGTGCAGCGGTAAACAGTGCATCTCGCAGACTGGTTTAGAATGAGTTGAGTAAATTCCTTGCTTAAAGATCTGAGGAATGAACAGTCCATCCGCAGATATTTGCGTCTTCTTGAGGTATGACGGTTTCTAGGTATTCGCTTCTTCCTGAGGTATTATTCATCTTTTTCGATCTGATGGCTGATTTTGTAAGGAAAATTCTCTTCAACTCACAGGTGGTCTTTGGAGGGAGTCTCATATCTGTGGATGTACAGCATAGTCCATACAGTTGTAATAGTCCTCTAGCCCTTTATCAGTTTAACCACAGGACTGCTGTTCTCTATTTATTTTGTTTTTGATTAGTTCAATGTGGGGATCTATTTAGTCTTTTTTTTTTTTTTTTGAAATTTTCACCTTTGGTAAAGCTGTTAGTGCCATTTTTGACCATTTTTGGCCAAAAAGTTCCGGTGAACAAAAAACATTCTTCATTTACCTTGACAGAAAGAGATGGCACTGCATCAATGAACTCAAAACATTTTTCAATTATCTTGACAGAAAGAGAGGGCACCGCATCAGTGCATCTTCCAAGCACTGCGAGCACCAACCAAAGCATTACTAGTGAGAGATGGGGGAAAGGGGGTGGGGCTTCCAGAGAGTGTCAGTTAATATCAGAGTGTTCAAAACACCTGCACAAATGTTGATTGACTCATCTGTCGTTTTTATTATTAAAAAAAATACAGCACTTTTGGCATATTTTGGAATACGTTATGCATATGCCAATGTTAGAACCAGGAGCTCCTGTGCAAAATGTATAAAGGTTGTCAGGTCTGAGACAGTGTTTTGAATATTTATTTTTGATATTTTCCATCTTTTACACACCCCCTGCAATTCTTTCATGCTCCACTAGGAGGGTGCAGCCCACAGTTTGAGTACCTCTGAGACAGAGTGTTGTGAATAATGTGACTGTGAAATGTGAATAAATAAAGATTTAAGCATGACAGTAATATTTTGGATGAATAATGCACAAGTTTTGCCATTAATAAATACTTCTAGCTAGCTATATCAGTATAGCTACACAGTTAATGTGTGTTAAAATTTACTTTCGTAGCCAGCCAATATTATTTCAATTATTATATTTCTGCCATTATATAAAATTGTGTGTACAGTAAAATATGTGATGTATTATCATAAGCCATAAATCATATGATAAACATGTAAGCATAAAAATAAGTTGGACATTACTTAGTTGGCATTTTTACATTTTCAGGCCTATACTCAACACTTGGGAGGCATGATTCCACAAATTCAGACAGATGAAAAATAAAGACCTCTTTCCACATAATGGAATATAGCACATAGCTCCGCATAACAAATACCTATATGACTCTGTTGGGATAGCGACAGAGATGAGGCCTTTGGGAACGGAGTCAGGATGGAGACATTATGCACTCAGTAATGTGTGTGTTATCTCACACACACACACATTTCTTGTACTCCCACTTTTTTTGTCTTTCCACTCTCTCCTATATTATTTTTGCATTGTCTGTGCAGTTTTATTCTACATAGGTGATGACACTAATTTAGCTTTTTATGCAGGGCCGAGAGAGAGAATAAGCCAGTGTCGCCTGCTGTGTGATACGAGATCTTTTTAGAACATTGCTGCAAGAACTACTGGTAACACTTTCTTTAAAGGCCAGATCTATAATGGCCAATAAATAAATTCATGACATGCTATAATAAAATAACATGCTATAATACATTAATATGGTATTTTATATACATATATATATATTGTATAAATTGTAAATATATCAAAGTATTGTACATCCAGTAACACGTCAAAGACAGTCAATTTACAGACTGTAAACAGTTTTCATTACACATATATGTAATCTTCATTAATAGTGTTACTGAAGTATTTTGGCAAACTCGGCATTCTAATACTTGTCCAATACTTGGCTACGTTTGTAACACAGATCTGACAACACTGCTAATCACATATAGACTCAATCTGATAAGATTCTTTTTTTTTTAATAGGAACTTTATGTACTAACACAGTTAGCTCTGTCTTTCTGAACCTGAATTTTCCTGTGCTTTTTGACGGCTCTATGGTTGTCCATTTCCTGCACTTCACATTGGCTTTTAAACCACAATTTATGCCTCATGCAGAGCTTAATATGCATTCTCAGGAGCAGTTGGTGTAATGAGCTACTGCCTTAGTAAGCTGAAGGTTAATGTTAGATATATTGCAAGAGCATGTTTGTGGCCATGGCTGCACTTCCTTACGTACATACATGTGGTCCTGAATGTCATACATGTTTTATCCTGCTACTGTTTTTATTAATCGTTCACGGTTACATGGTTGCAGATGACCAGACTTTTTCAAGAAATTTAAAGATGCCAGCGCTATCTTCTCTTTTTCTGTCCACTTTAGAATGCCTACAGAAATAAGCCTCATTTGTTGAAGTCATTTTATAGAACTTGCCCAGTCTTGCCCAGTGACACTGCTAAAAGAAAAAAAAAAAGGTAAATTAATGTGGCTGATGCAAGATAAGGTCTAGAACTCGGTATATAAAGATTCGCTCTGAAATATTGCTTTAAAAGAATTTTTTTGCAGTATAATTTGTGTTTCTGGTAATATTATGCTGTCTGTTATATCTCTGTTATTCCAGACATTGTGTAAAATGGAAACAGACAGGTTGTAGCGTAAGCTCCGGATGGCTTCGTTCTTTTTCCGATGATTCATTTGGAAATGGAAAAGACAATTAAGAAATACAGTATTGTCAGTCAACCTGCTTTCAGGCCACTCACATCCATAATCTGAACAGCTGATGAATGCAATTTCCTTGCTACTGACAGCTACTCAGTCATTGCCTAAGAAGGTAGCTGACAAAACTGACAATCTTAACAGCCCATAAAGTCTATACCATTAAAACAGCACATACAGTACAACCACTAACAGTCAATTAAATGCTTGAGATTTGGCTGAAGCTGAGTTTTATTTGGAAGCAGCTAGTCTGATATGATGTATTGCTCAAAGCAAGTTTTAATCATAGTTGGAAATTTGTTTTAAAAGTAATTCGGTGATACATTTGGAAACATAAATGGCAATAGAGAACTACATTTTATTTCTTTACTGGACAGGTTCATCCAAAGCAACATAGCACTAAGTCAACTCTGCTCTACCAGTTAAGCTATAGGAATAAGACTTGTACATCGAAAAGTATATTATTTCCCCAATTCCTTTAATATTTCTTTGTCACTCTTCCAATTTTTTGGCATTCTTCTTCTCCTCCTATACTGAGCTTGTACCCTAGGAAAGTTGCATTAAGCAACTTGATTTAGATTCTTAGGGGCAAGCTATTTGAGTTCTTGATCCAGTAACCATTTGGCAGCATTATGCATTTTAAGATATTTTTCTGTTTACAATATCTCTCTTTTCACCACTCTGCCTACTGCATCATACTGGATCATGCTGTGGTGTTTTCTTGTAGAAGATGTTCTATGTTCTCTGACATGCCCTTGTCCCTGTAATAACTTTCCCTGCTGCATTTTCATGGTAAATCATGGATTGGTAACTGGAATAGGGAGCCTAAAATTTGATAAAGCTTAAAATGTGATAAAGCCTAAGGTCCACAGATTTTCTTCCTCCAGCATTGATCATCCAAACCATGATGACTTTTGAAAACCAGCCCCCATACTTACACCAATAAAATGATGCACAGCTGTTTATTATGTTATTGGCTCATTCCTTTGCAATTTTGATAAATCAGAGCCATTTTAATTGTTCATTAATATGACAAAACTGAATTTTATACTTCAATTTATGCTTTACAAGCTTTTACAGTAATCCCTGAGTGATCTATTATCATCTGACTGTTTGTATGGCAATATTTGTTTTTATTTTGGTTTACTTTTTAATTTCATTTATATGAGAAACGAATGCTTAATATGTTAATGAAGCCATTGTGTGCTTTAAGCCATGGCTGCCATTGAAGTACCTCTTTAAGTATCCATGCAAACAGTAATTCCTTTTTTTTTTAAACTTTTACACCAATTATAATGTGACTATTACCATAAAATGGGTCTGCCCTACATTTCCTGTGTTTTTACCAGTGCTGCATGACCTGGGAGGGTCAGGTTCTAGGGCAAAGCCTTATGGACGGATAAATTTATCTTCACCTTCACCAGAGTGATGAAATGGGGAAACTGTGAATTCCATCTTATCAGTAAAACACACTGACGTGTACAAATATGGTTGCCAGTGGAGCCATGCTAGACTACAAGTTCTCATTTTATATTAACAGAAACACGACGCCAGATGCAGCCATTTAGCGACTCTCAACAAGCTAACGGCTTTTCTCCCAGGCAGGATAGCATCTGTGTCTGCTCAAACTCATGGAGGAACTTTGTGTGTAGAGGAGGTGTTCAGAAAACATGTAATATGTCAACAATATGTTACCCAAAACACCCTCTTTGTATGCTCCATTCTATATTTTATGGCATGGGTTTTGGCGGTTTTAAAACAGTTTGATAATTATCTTTAGTTCATTTAATTTGTTTTTATGTCTTTCTTCATATTGTCTAACATGAATATTATAAGTTAAACTCATTAAATTTTAAGTGTTAATTAACTAGCCTATTATTTGTAGTGGCATTGTGTAAATGAGAAAACAACCTATTTTTTATTCACTGCATCATTCAAAATATATTTTCTTCAGTTAAAGATTAGATTGCTTTCAGATTTTCAGTGTGATACTAAACTAATTAACCACAGGCAATTTTATTTATTTATTTTTTTTCATTTCTTTTTTACCCATCTTTACTAAGGGAGCCAATAATTCTGGAGTTGATTGTATGCTTTGTTGTTTATCCTGCTTCTGTTAGGTTTAGTTTGTATATACTGTGTCACAAACTGCTTATTTACTTGTAATCTGTCCTATTACTATTTAACACAGTAGCAGTTCTGCGGTACTGTGTTCTACATGCCACAGTCCTGAAAGCACAATATTTTGTTCCACATAAATAAATTTTAAATCAAAATTGCTATACTTCACTTTAATCTCACTGACATTGTTTTGCTTAAAATCCATGCCCTCACTTTACTTAAAATCCATGCCCTTGCCAAAGCAGCTGAAGCACAGCCATTTACAGGTATATTTGCTAGTGTGAGTTGGAAAGTCGTTCCCTGGCTCGGTATATCTGTCACAACTGGTGCCAAAACTGGCATCACAATAACAAACCGCTAGTACAGCCCATTTACAGATGCAGTCAATAATCCGTAGTGTTATATATCAGCCCTATTTATGTAACAGTGGTTCACAAGTATAACAACACATTTTCATTAGAGGCGGTTACAGATGTGTCAGTATTAGAAATGGTTGCACAGGCAATGTCCTTTTGCCTGTTCTGTTGCAAAAAGCTTTTCATGGACGTTTGATATCAGTGCATGTCACTTTGGCCAAAAGTACAGCAGAGCTTTTCAGCCATTTATGTTTTGGGCGGGGTCACTGCAGACGTTAGTGTGCAGGTACTGAAAGATAGTGCTTGCTGGCATAGAGCCATCTGAGGAATAACACCCTGCCGGTGACAAAGAAGTATTGTTGACAGAGAGCGGGACCCAAAGTGCCCTCCAGTACAGCTGTGCAAGTCACTTCCTGTGGAGCTCTCCAAGGAAAAATGCAGAGGAAGAGATGAGTGGGTAGGGATGCTCCCTGTGCATTAACGTCACTATAGCGGATGATTCGTTAGAAGGGTCTTACTTTTGCTACATTTAAAAAATTACAAATGATAAGTTAGGGTTAGCAGTTGCACTTTTTCTTATAATCATATGACATCCAAAATAATTGTTCTTGTTTATTTGAGTTAGTGATTGATTTGTGCATGAGATCAGTGATAATGTTGTGCACATCGAACTATACATTAGTACCGAGGATTATTTCTGTGTGTAGTGTGAATAGTATTTCAACAATACACACTTGCTTAAGATTTAATTGTGACACAGAACACATTTTATCCCTTGTTCACTTAAACATGTTTTTATACACTGTTGTAACGAATGGGAGGCGAAGGCGGATGCAAGTGCAGACAATTTATTACGTGAAGTGCAAACAAACAACCAAAAATGTGAAAACAAGAACAATAAACATGAACTTTGAATATGAAGCAAAAAAAATCATACAGACTAGAAGCAATACTGTGACACACACGACAACAAATGACAATACAACAGAAGCTTGACTACGAGATGCTGAAAAACTAGAACTTATATAGTGGTGCTAAACAAGGTGAAACAGGAAATAGTTGTGAGTGATAGTGACAAATGACATGCTGGGGCTGATGGGTAGTGTAGTTCTGTGCCCCTTTGGCACTACCATGACAACTGTGTTGATATAAAAGTTTATGTACTGAAAGATGTCATTGTCTGTGAGCAGGATGCCATATACAGTATATCATGATAATATTACAGTGAGAACGGCAAAGAGAGAGGCACAGAGAGAGAAGGAAAGAAAGAAAAAGAGAGACAGAGAGATATCTGTATCTGTTTAATGCTCAAAATATTTGTATCTGTTTTTTGTGGAAGTGGGCATGGTCTATATCAGAAATGGTGGTTCTGGTGGTTTTGTTTGTTTTTTTGTTTTTTGTAATGTGGAGGCTGGAAAAAAAACTTGCCTGCTGGAAAAAGAACTCATTTTGCATTCACAAATTATAACAATAAATAGCCATCTAATGATATTTTTTATCAGATTTACTTCAGTTTTTGGGTTTGTTACATTCCAGAAGAGTTCACCGGACACACTATCATTATAATGCCTGTATGATTTTCCAGGAAGACTTTCTTTTAAGAAAGTTGAAAAATATGCACAATGAACATACAAGTTACTATTTTCAAAATTAATTCAGCTCCGCATCTCTCTGCACAGCATGTGGTCCGTATGAGCTATATGGAGCAGCAGCTCTATAAATAAAAGCATATTTCTTTTTCTATTTGTACAGAAATGTAGTAGAAATATGCTTTTATTTTGGAGGTCAGTAAAGCAGTGTTTTTACATCTTGCTACTGAAGCAAACCACTGAGGATGATTTTTTTTTTTTTTTTTTGTTCTTCTTTCAGCTGCTCCCGTTAGGGGTCGCCACAACGGATCATTAAGCGGCATATTTGATTTGGTGCAGTTTTTAGGCCGGATATCCATCCTGACACAAACCCCCATTTTATCCGGGCTTGGGATCGGCACTAAAAGTGCACAAATCTCACTGGCTGGGTCGGTTCCCTGCCCGGGAATCGACCCTGGGCCATGGCGGGATCCTTAGACCACTAGGGAACTCAAATAGTACATCTCCTATTACTATCCACCCATCCATCCATTCTCTGTACCAATTAGCCTACACAGGGTCACAGGAGCCTGGAGCCTATCCCAGGGAACTCGGGGCACAAGGTGAGGGACACACTGGACGTCGCAGGGCACAATCACACACACACACACTCACACATGAGGGACAATTTGGAAATGCCAATCAGCCTACAACGCACGTCTTTGGAATTGGAAAGGAAACCCAAAGAACATGCAGAGGTGGGATTCAAACCCCCAACCCCAGCAGTGCAAAACAACAGTCCTAACCTAACCCACTGTGTCCCCCCATTACTATCCAATAGTGGATGTTTAGCTTTGTGTGTGTGTGTGTAAGTGAGTGATTTGGACACTGGAAAAAAAGTGTCTTAAATCATATAGCAAGTGAAAACATCTTAACTATAGGCAAATTTATTTAATATTTCTCATAATGATATTATTCTAAAACACAAATAATTCAGTCCAGTTCTATTTTTAATCGTTTCAAGTTTGAAATAGTCAGTGATTCTTTCAAGCTCTCATTGTTACTATGAGAAATCTCCCACCAGCTACGTGTCTGTGATGATTCCAATCTTTTGTTCTGTGCCTGTCTTGATTAGTGTTTAACCACAGACTGCTTCACGTTTATTGATTTAGTCATGTCTAGTTTATTCCTGCTTGCCGATCGCCTGAGCTTTACCCTGCCTGACGTTTTGCCTAGCCCTTTGGTCTGCCACGATGGTTTTAATAAAACCACTGAACCTGAATTTGCGTCCATCTGTTCACTTCATGACAAGTTGCACTTGCTAAGACATCATTCTGCAGTGGAATTATCCTTCATTGATTCCTTCCTTCATCTTCAGTAACTGCTTTATCCTAGTCAGGATCACGGAGGATCTTGAGCCTATAATGGAAACACGTGGGAATACACCTTGGATAGGATGCCAGTTCATCACAGGCATTGACTGTTTTTCCAGGAAATATGAAAAATATATATATTGCTACCTAAAATTAATATTTTATTCTTTCACTGTGCTTTTTGTCTGACATGTAGTAGGCTTTTTTAAACATAGCAATGTAAAATAAAAATGGTGCATTTGTGTGCATAGCTGGCCTCACTGCCTGCGTGCCAATTAACACTCTGCTGAGTAGTAGCGTGAGCAGCTAAGTTACTGTAGACACTGAGAAGCAGCTAAGTAAGCTTAATTAATGAAAATATCCAGTGCGCCTAGCAAGTCTATATAACTTTTGTCAGGTGGCGGAGACAGTTGCAAGTGCAGGCAGGCTTTATTACAAAAAGTGAACAAATCCAAATCGACAGGCAAGAGCAGAGTCAAAAACACGCCTGGGTCAAGAAATCGACGGAGACAAAAAAAAAAAAAAGGATCAAAAACCAGATACATGTAGTATGCGCACAGAATACAAAGGCTTGGTATCACTGTGAATAAACTCAGAGTGAGACTTCGTGCTGTGTATGTGAGAGTCCATGCAATCAGAAGCTACTCAAACCAGATCATGTGACAGTGCCATGTGAGGCTGATGAATCTGATGAGATTTGCTGCGTCTCAATTCGCCTACTTACACTATGCACTAAAAGTATGTACTCTTTTTGTGAAGAAAAAGTACATACTTTTGAGTGTGTAGCAAAAGAGTATGCAAGTACTGGGACATGTGAACTAACACGTCATGTAACGGAAGAGAACGTTGTTGCCTAGTTACGCACGCTGTCACCGTAAACAAACTCCTCGCTGCATTTCAGCTTTTCTTCATTCATTATTCCTTATATCATTTATACTGTATCATTTAATTTACCATTCCCTTGATTTATTTTTCTACATTTCATTTATACCTCTCTAAAATGCGACCTTGAATTAGGCGAAGCAAACCATCACAAATCTCCTCCTCCCTCGTGCAAGGAATTGTGGGTAATATTAGCTGAAAAAGTGTCCATGGATCCATACTTCGAAAATCTACCGGAAATAGTAGACCATCCGGGTACCTTTGGGATCCTCATTTCAACATACTACGATTTGGGACACACTAATTCTAATCTCGAATACTATTTATGACTTCTTTTTTTTTAGTTCAGATGATTATAATTCTTTATCTACTTTTTAATTCTATTAAGGAAACTTAGGAGGATGAACTTTAGTGACCTGTGTGTCCTTGAACATAGCTCTAGTACACTTCCATACTGGTCTAATCATCTAGGAACATCTACTCTGACCCTCATTGCTCCTAATCACAAGCAACTCACACTCACACGTACACACACACACACACACACACACACACACACACACACAGAGTCAGGGCAGCATGGTGTGAGCCTGATCTCATAATCACCCACACCAATTCCACAGTTAATGTGCATGGAAAGACCACTGAGGTTACCTAATTTACACTTAGTACTGATTTAACTAAAATGGCCATTAAAATAATCCACAATAACACTAATGTTTATGCAAACACAAAACGAATATCGTCCACTACTCATCACTTTCATCCATTATCCTGCGTTTTCTCTTCTTTACCTCCAAGGAGAGTAAAATAAAAAGCACGAGAGTGGTTATGCCTGTATGGGCTAATGAGTTGAAAGTAATTGCAAAAGCATCTATTCCACGATTCCTTTCCCTTGCCCTAGGCGTGTCTGACGCTAGCAGGAAAGACTGTTTCGCTCTGGGTGATGCTCGATGAAGTCTGAATGTCACCAAGCCTCCTGATCAGTCTGATTAATCCTGTCTTCCTCAATCCGACAGACGTGGAAGAGCACAAAGGGCCCATGAAAGAACCACAGCATTTCTCAAGAACCAAAGATATACAGTTGGAACCAGGGGAGATTTATTAAGTGTGAAATAATTTGATTAAAGTGGAGGAATATATTTGTGACTCAGCAGAGGCAGCAAAGCAATTAAATTGCACAAGCATGCAGAGAGAAATATTAGTTGTAATAAGTTGGGCAATTAAATACTTAGCAAATAAACAGATCCTATTTCTTTTCTGTATGGAATATGATGCTGTTTGCATACAGGTGTCACTTATGGAGAAATACTTTGGACTATATTAATGAAATAAATAAATAAATAAATAAATAAATAAATAAGCAAGCAAGCAAGCAAGCATGGGCAGTTTGATCAAAAATAAATAATAACACAATGACAAGTGAGCATAACTGAGTAAATCGTGCATAAAATATGTGTTTGTTTGTTTGTTTCAATGACGTTGCATTCAACATGAGATACTCCACGAACTTAAAACTGTCACGTTCATGCATCAGCGCTGGGAGGGCGGGCTCTGGCACGTTCTGTGTTTTACTCAGACTTGATTTGATTATTCATGAGCAAAATGGTTGCTCTTTATAATATCAGTATGTCAAAATTGTGCATGATGAATAAAGAAATTTTAAAAAGTTCAATGTCAAAATGCCATGACTGCATTCAGTGATGTAATTCTGATACTTTGCTATTTTATCTATCTTTTTATTTGTTTGTTTGTTTGTTTGCTTGCTTATTTATTCATACTGAGATTTCCCTGTTCCCAGTAAACAAATGGAAAGCTACGAATCCACAGAAAATGTGCGTAGCTACTTCCTGTAGATAACAAGCCAGCTACACTTAGGTGAGTGTGTTGCTCTTTGATGGTGATGGAGCCATCCTTTCTGGAAACTGGGAACTACTACTGTAAGCTTAAAAATGTTCATGATGTCTACATAGCAAGATAACCAGCAAGCAATAAGATCAACATCTGTGTGGGGATTGTTATTAATAATTATGCACTTTTGTCAATAATAACTTCTCTCTTCAACTGTGCAAGACGATTATCTGTATACACAGACTGCACAACTCGTGTGGAATGCATGCTAAAAACAATCTTGAACAATTAGGCTATTTGTTACACATATTTACTCTATTTTTCAATTTCCACTCTCATTCTTGCATATTAGAAAGAACTGCTCCCCTGCTACCAGTTTGTTGTTTGTTTATACAGTTAATTTATGTGCTGTGAGAGATACTAAACACCAGACTCGCATTCCTAAAAACTGATTCTGATCCTGACCCTGAATAAGCCTTATTTTCTAAACTCTCCATATATTAACTGCGAAAGTGTTGTGCCTGTAGTGCCTAGCCTGCCACTGTAGATGTGTGCAAGTTTGCTGTGTGCTGCTTAGTTGGGGCTCTCATCAGTGATTAAAGCTTTGTGCTTGGTCTCACAGTGATTACAGTGATTAGTGATGAAGTGATTAAAAGTCATGAATCAGAGTGACCTCATATTTGAATTTCTAAGTAGGCTACAAGTAATTAGTATTGGCAAAGAGTTCTGGGGTCTAGGCAAGTTCGAAGCATTTATTCTATTCTTTCTCGTCAAGAGCGAGAGCGAGAGCGAGAGAGAGAGAGAAAGAGAGAGAGAGAGAGAGCGAAAGAGAGTTGCAATATTTAAAAACAGTCATCATAAGAACTTGTCATTTATGATACAGGATTAACAGCTGCTCACCTTTGCCCATGGGAACACTTGTGTGCAAAATGCACCTCAGTATTCAAATAATTATAAATGCATCCTTAAGAGAAAAGGATGTGTGTTGCGCCAGCATCAGGACCACCTCATCAGAAGTGATGTGAGGAAATCATAATAATGCGCAGACAATGGCACAAAATTATACTAAACATCCTTCCAGATTTATGCAATGCTGTTAAGAAACTTCTTTCATCGTGTGAGGCATGCTGAGCACCAAATCCTTTTTAATACAGTGCTTCTAAGAACTTGTGCAAACTTGTAATGGAGCAGGCAATAACTAATGATCACGCGCTTTAGAACACCACACTGTGTGACTATATATATATATATATATATATATGTGTGTGTGTGTGTGTGTGTATATATATATATATATATATATATATACACACACATAAATGATGGAATGTGCATTACCTGTTGGCCCTTCAAGATTTTCCCCGCAAATCCCCATAGCAAGAACAAGTATAAAAGTCACTGCGTTCATTGTTATTCCGGTTTATTCACAGCGCTTGATATCCGCGTAGTGCCTTGGAGAAGTCGCGCGCGCTTTTGCGCCCATTAGCCGCCGCTGTTCTGCTTAGAGCTGATGCTGAGTTTACGCGCAGCGTGTGCGCGAGCCCGAGCCGCTCCAGCTCCAGCTGACGTCAGGACCGACGGATCAAACGAGTTTTTTTTTTTCCTCTCCTGTCTCTCCCAGCTGCGCTTTTTCTCCCCCCAAAACTCTCTCTCTCTCTCTCTCTCTCTCTCTCTCTCACACACACACACACACACACACACACACGCACACACACACCACAGCGAGTCGATGGCGCCCTCCTGAGGAAACTGCACATTATGGTTATGTCCGAGTACCATAACAGAAAACATCTTGACTCGAACACTTTTCACACAGAAAACCTCTTTTTTAATCCTTCAAGTAACAAAATCAGGATAAAAAATAAATTTCTTAGATGTCCTGAAGTTGCAACAGTGCCACAGGAGAGTAGCCTATACTTTAAAAAGCCTAATAATAAGGAAAAACCTAACTATTTGTGTAAACTTTTTATCCATCTTAAAGAGAAAAGACAAAATCCATTCATTCAGCCTACTCAAGCTTCACTAAACGCTTTATCCTGGTGAAACTGTCATCATAGTGGATCCAGAGCCTATCCCAAGACCACTGGGATGATAGTCGGTTACAGGGTACCATGCTCAGACACATTCACATACGTATTCAATGTTAAGGGCAATTTCGCATAGATAATCATCCTAGTGGAAGGTGTTTTTGGAGGTTGGAGGAAGCTGGAGAACTCCATACGGACACACAGGGAGAGAACATGCACAGACTGTAACCCGAACTGAGGATTGAGATTTGACAAAATGATTATATAAAATGAACACTATCACTCATAAGAACTTATTTTTATAGTATTTAGGTATTATTCACAAAAAAAGTTTGTGGACACCGGACCATCACAACCATACGTGCTTTTGAATATCGCATTTAGTCCCCCTTCACTGATATAATAACCTCCACTCTTCTGGGAAGGCTTTCCACTAGATTTTGGATCATGGCTGTGGGGATTTGTGTTCATTCAGCCACAAGAGCATTAGTGAGATCAGGCACTGATGTTGGGTGAGGAGGTCTGGGGTGCAGTCGGTGTTCCAGTTCATTCCAAAGGTGTTCAGTGGGGTTGAGGTCAGGGCTCTGTGCAGGACACTCGAGTTCTTCCACTCCAACCTTCATACACCATGTCTTCATGGAGCTGGCTTTGTGCACAGGGCCATTGTCATGCTGGAACAGGTTTGGGCTCGACCTCTCTGTTCCAATGAAGGGAAATTATAATTCTGCAGCATACAAAGACATTCTATACAATTGTGTGCTTTACACTTTGTAGCAACAGTTTGGGGAAGGAATACATATAGGTTTGATGGTCTGGTGTCCACAAATTTTTGGCCATATAGTGTAGATTGGTAGCACCTTAACATAATATTTTAATCTAATTATGACAAATTGTCCTCCTTCAAAGTGTCCAGAAACTCTCTTGCTGCCTTTGACCAAATATGTTGCACACAATAGACCTCATTTATCAAGCTGGATATGAACAGATTTGTTTGTAAATCGTTCGTAGGAGCATTTACACAAGAAATCTGATATTTGTACAAAAATCCCATAATTTCGGAAAAACGTTCGTATCCTAATCATGCTCCTGAGTGTGTGTAAATTTACGTATAAGGAGACTAACTAATGTAAATCTTCATTGATCAATTTCAAATCATATAATTTGCATGGACTACTGAACTTTTATGTAGGGAATATACTGACAAATGTAAATTGCTTATTTAATTACATTTACAGTGTTTAGCAGACACCCTTACCTAGAGCAACTTACAGAAGTGCTTTGGAGTCTCTGTCAAAAACACATCCTCATGCTAGTTCATTAGGTCAGGGACTCAGAATACTATTGCGAAATATTTTGTGAGATCCAGTCGTTTTATATTATTGCCATTAATTAAAGAATATGAAAAAAATTGAGACAAATAAAACTCATTTAATTAAGACTAAAGAAATGACACCATATAAATGGAGGAAGAGCTGATCTGTCAGTGCATAGCTGGAAGCCTTAAACAAATGCCTTAGCTGATAGAAGATTTAGCGCATGTCAGGATGAAAGCTGTCTTGTAAATCAGTTCCGTGGCATCTTCTTAAATGCAGTACTTTAGATCCAGCACGGTGGCTGAGACACTTAAAACAATCTTAAAACAGCAGTTTCCCTGTGTTTTCTTTTCACCTTGCTTAGATCATACCTAATTCACCTTTTGTGTAATTTGTCTCTAGATTTTGACCTTTTCAGATGCTGTTGCCCTGCCAAATATTGTTAATGTTGGCCTAGAAGTGAGTCAAAGTTCCAATTCTGCCTTTTCAATCACCATTTAGTTGTTATTTTGTGTCTCCAACCACAAAATTGCAAATCCAAAAGATTAGAAAGATAAATGAGATCAGTGTCTAAACCAAACAAACACTCTGAAGCAAGTCTTCTTGAACAGTTTTGACTTTATATAAATATATTTGAATAATGATCAAGGTCCCTTCTTCGTACTATGCTTAACAGATCCAAGATAATTTACAAATTGAAATAATTACAAACAAGCTAATTTTTTTTGAACGACTGGATTCAGCTGCTTGAGATAACTCTTTAAAGAGATAATAACTATCAAAGGTAACAGCAGCTAGCCTCCGTTCACACAACACTAAATGCACTTTTCAGTTGATTACAACATCTTGCTCCCTACTTAGAATCAGTCCATCATCACCCCACCTGAGAAATTCTGCAGAATGCCAAGGTTTTCTATTGCAGTACTCAGTGTTGTGATATCATTCCACTATCACACAGCTGAATTTCCTGTTCACAGACAAAGCCTCATTGTGGCTTATTGTCAAGGACTCTATCCTGATGTCCTCACTAAGCTGGCATATCACGATACCCATTCCACACTGGACAAATGAATCATCCTTATAATACGCCTCGACAACACCTACTCAAGCCACCACACAGTGTGAAACACATCCCTGTGAACATCAGGCTCCTCAGCCTGAAAAGCACATGCAGATCCACCACACACTCATATGGTGAGTCAAACCCAGTTTCTATCTTTCAGATAATTTCTTTTTAGAGTTGTGTTTAACAAAATTAAAGCCTGTGCACTCCCTAAACACCAGCTATATAGTGGTATTGTGGTATTGATGTGCTATCAGGCCTAACTTTGCCTCATTCATGTTAATCCCTTTTCAACCACAGAATACAAAGCCATGGAAGAATACATCAGTAAAGCCCTCAAGCAAGTTTCTGTGGCAGCAGGGGCATTGTCGAGCCTCGGCCGAGGATGGAGAGGTGGCGGGTTGGACCAGCAGGTAACAAGTGATGATTCTCACCTGTGTGTGATCACAGTGAGTTTACTTATGTATGTTTTTTGTCCTTTCAGAAGAACGCTGTGAGTCAGAGACAGACAGAGCTGACGGAGCTGACACAAAACACCATTCTCACCATGATCACACACAGGTGAGAATCATCACTTATTACCTGCTGCTTCAACCCGCCTCCTCTCCGTCCACAGCCAACAATCGACCATGCCCCCGCTGCCACAGTTATACTCACTATTTGATCTCACCTGCATGGAGTCGTCTTTGTGCAAAAAAGGGAGAAGGACATCTACCTTGTATTGATCATCAGAGACTAAACCAAGGAACAATCATGTCCCTTGTTCTCATAAACAATGAAATTCCCCAGTGTCTTTTCCAAACTCGACCTTAAGACTGCATATAATCGCGTTCGACAAATGAAAGACAGCCTTAAGCACCCCCTCTGGACAATATGAATACCTAGTCATGCTCTATGGACTGTTCAATGCCCCTCCATCTTCCAGGCTTTCATAAATGATGTCCTCTGGGATTTCCTAGGGAAATTCATTGGTGACATTCTGATGTATTCACTTGTTCAACATGTTCAACATGTAGAACAAGTTCTGAAATCATTTATATGTTAAATAAGGGACATATAAAATGTGAGTTCCATGTACCCATGGTCACTTTCCTGGGGGACGGTGCTCATGGATGAGGATAAAGTGAGCACTGTCGTTCAGTGGATAGTTCCAAAAACAGTCAAAAAATTTCCTGGGTTTTGTCACCTTTTACAGTCACTTGATTTGTGGATTGTGGATTTGTAGCTCCTCTCATTTTCTTATTATAGGGAGGCACTATAAACTTGTCTGGACTCTCCAAGCCTTCCTGCAATTCAAGAATTCTATTCTCAAACATCCTGACCCTTTGCTCTCATTTACCAGAGATTCAAGGCGATGCAGTCTAGAATACAACAGAGAGTGGTGCTCTCAAAATGCCAGCGACATCCCCCCAAGCTCTAACCTGTGGTCTTCTTCTTCCTGATGGTCTTCTTGATGTCACCTAGGACATCAACTAGGAGAAATTAGGAACACAGGAGAGCCATCCTCTGTATTATCCAGTCACAAAACCATATGTACCCCAAGCCTGCAAGACAAACTGAACACCTGGGTGCATCCTCACTGGTAACTGGGCAACCATTTTTGTGCTAACAATATTGCAAACTATTTAGATTTTCCCACAGATTCATAACATTTAGGCAATATCGCGAGAGCAAGAGTGAGGTTATAATGAATATTGGCACCGCTGTGGTCACCTATGGCACTCGCCCTGCAGACTCGTGCCTACACCAAATCACAGATATTCAGTGTAACCGCAAGATTGAGAGTGCAGTATTTTTTTTTTTCATACAACAGTTCTATAAACAAGAAATTAATACCAAGTAAGTGACATTTCGGACACAATATGGCCAAATATTCTGTTTATTTCTGCTCCGCTAGTGGAAATAGATCCTAAAGAAGGCCACACTCAACTTATAGCATGTCGGCTAGCTGGCTAGCTAGCTCACATTGATTTGTATATCCCCATTAAAGCTGTTTCTGATAAAATTGGCGTCCCTTCTTCCTTTTCCTCCTTTTCAAGTCAAAAGTTATATTCCTGAAAAGTATCATTTGCCATGTCAATGCCAAAGTATCAAATGCCATGCTAACACTACTGTAGTAATGGTTTTGAACTCGGAAGTGGAATTTTACATGGCAAACACAGACAAGCGGAGTGATACACAGTAAAAACCTCCCAGTGCCATTGTAGGAAATTTAAGCATTCTTGGAACTCCACTCGACCAATCAAATTAGTGGCCCATAACTAACTCTTGTATAAAGTTAATTCATTATGTGCTTTTCATTTCCAGGTTGTATCACTGCAAAAATGGGGAAAAGTTTATGAGGGGAGTAAATATTATGCAAGGTTTAGTTTTGAAATAAATAAGCACTGCCTACTTTAAAAAGGGGAGAAATGGAAAAGTGGACATTGGAATGACAGAAATTATTCATACTTACTTCTACATACTACATTCATAGTGTTATTTTTGTGTATGTCCTCATGATTATAACTGTACATGTCTTTTTGAGCTTTTTATGTGACTGATGGATAGACTCATTTGGGTGAGTTTTATTATGGGTTTTGCAATTACATTGACATCAGTGTAGTGTGGATGATCTTGGTCAGGGCTCTACAGTCTTAAATGAGGCTTATACTGTACAACAACAAAAAAAACCTTGTCATCTGCAGTGTACTCATCACACTACCCAACTCAATCTCTCAGTGAGACAGTGAAAATCACTTCACAGAGTCTCACTGAGTCTGTATAATACCTCATGACATGTTCACACTGCATGACTGTCAAAAGTTAAATGCCTTGATGACACTAGTCACCTCAGTGTTAAAAGTGTTGATAAGCAGGCAGCGCTCTTTTTTGCAGTTTTATGTGCTAAAACATCATAAGGAGAAAAGAGGTCAAAGGAAAGGCTGCAGACATGAAGCACATTAGATTAGTGCAGCTTCCATCACCTGGGTGTTTCTGTGATCTTTTTTTTTTTTTTTTTAATTTAGTGACAAGATTGCCTTTGGATTCAAACCTGTAAAACCAATAGCAAAATCTTGTGAAAAAATCTTATCCACATTGGCCCTTTGAAGATAACTTTGAACAACTATATAAGGTTGATGTTCATGCGATTGTGGAGGCTTTGGGAAAGGTATAGTATTGTTTGTGTATCATGTGTATTATTTGTGTTCATTATCCACACTCCCTTTGTGTACCTAGTTGCCCTGGCCACTTTATAAGGGGCACCTATTTTATAGGTACATTTGATCAGAATGTAGCTCATCTGATGGCATGCACAATTTATCAGCTAGTTTCTGCTCTGTTTGGTCTCATATCAGGGATGGGCACCTTTTTTCATGGAGGAAGAAAAAAAGAATGACTGGGGGACCGTGGACAATTTTTTTTTAATGGTAGGACTACTGGAATTAGTTAATGCAATCAGTCACAGTAGCAGATGCACAATAGACTTATAGGTGTACTTATAGGTGTACGATCATTGACTGAAGCCTTTCTCTTGCTATCTGACACAATGTATTGACCCTTTCTCCCACATCTATCAATAAAAAGAGACTATCATATAGTAGGATCACTGCTGCAATCCTTTTTAACAAATCCATAACTAATAACTCTCATAAAATATCATGCCCAGATAAAGCATAGTGTTTAGGAGACACTCATTATCATTAGTGTTTTTTCATACAGAACAGTGGACAGTGAAACAATATAAAAAATTGAAGACTACTGGTATCACATTAATACATAATGGTGAAATTAGTTATGTGAAATCAGTCAAAGTAGCAGATCCTCAATGCACTTTATAGGTTTACAATGACTGGCTATCTGTTGCACAATGTATTTTGCCACCTCTACTTCAACCATCAATGAAAAGAGACCACCCTAGGCTGACTACTGAGCAGATATTATCTGAGTAGTGGACCATAGACCTTATTAAATTTATTGGGGTTGCTTATCACAGCCAACAAATTTGTGACATCATACAATTTCATAACATTGATATCTCAGCCTTTGTATAAAAATAATATTGATATTTGCCCTTGCCCTTACAAATGTGTTTCTACTCACAGCACTCCTCAGGGGACCTGGGCTTCAGGTTTGACCATATTTAATAACAAATATTTTTTACTGCCAAATTTTATAAATTTTTATTGAAATATGAAATATGAAGCAATTTAATAGATCAGATATATTATAGATATAATATAATAGAGAATTCAACTGAATGGAGTAAACTAGAAATAACAACACTGCATTTTGCTAAGCTTTTTCTTTTTTTAAACAAAGCAGGCTTGAATACAATGACTGCTTTCTAAAACATTCTAATTTTTAGTTAAATCCTATTTAACAAATCCATAACCAACGACTCACATAAAATATCAGACTTCATGCCTGGGCTGAGTGTAGCGTTTAGGAGATGCTCATTATCGTTAATGCTTTTTTCATACAGAACAGTGGAAAAACCATGCACCACTGACTATGTTGCATAATTTTTGCCTGTCTTCCAAAATACTGACTATTTTTGTCATTATCAAGGCTTAAACTATAGGCAACTTTCTCTAGAGTTGCCTGAGAGGTTTTTGTCAATGAACGGTTATTTTCTCCAACAAAATTCTATGAATGAACTCATGACACATAAGTTTTGTCAGGCAGCACAGATGGCTGCAGTTGCAGGTAAATGCTTTATTTAAAAAAAAAAAAAATGGCAGGCAGATCCAAACTGATACACAAGAGCTTGGTCAAAAACAGGCAAGGGTCAGGTGATGAACAAACAGACTTGGGAAGAAAAAACAGATTCCAAATCCAGTAAACAAGCAAGATTAAAAAAAAATCAGAATGTCTTGCATGAGATTAACAAGGCTTGGTATGTCAGCAGTGAAACACTGATACTTTGCATTGTGAGTCTGTTTGAGATTGGGTTTTATAGTGTGTGTGTGTGTGTGTGTGGCTGTGTGCGTTTGTGTGTAAGCATGTGTGTCCAGGTGCAAACACTCAATAATCAGGTGAGTTAGAGCATGACATGGAGTGTGTGTTGGGAGATGTAGTCCGTGGTGGCCATGTTTGTAGGATGCATTCTGTGAACTGGAGTGTAATGCTGATATTTACACGGCATTAATCCATGTTAATGCCTGGATATTTGTATCACCTTGATCCCTCTGTCCTGATGCCAATGCATGGACAATGTTTTAATGGTTTTAATGGTTTTAATGTTTGCTCTGCATGTTGTCACTGCCTGTGTCCCAAACTGCATATACAAATATTATGTCAAAATTGTTCACTGCCAAAGGTTATGTGTTTCCATTGGGAGGATACTATATTACCGTACTGTTAGGTTTGTTTTCTGTATGAACAGGTAGTACAGAAGCTGAAATACTGGGAGTGCCCAAACTCCAGAGCACCCACGTTGCTCACAATCATGTGGTGCACCATTCTCAGAACAGCAGTAACACTGACAGGGTAGTGTGAATGGTGAATCTAGTTAATGTTTATGACAAACAAAAATATGATGGTATGGTACTGTACATTGTGAAGGGTTTGGCTGAAAATACGTAAATGATAATTAGACAGTGAAATCCAACTTGTGTCAACCTGTGACAAATGCCAAGTAGATTACTAATGTTAAACTATATTTATGCATATACATAGGTGGTATGGTGGTGTAGCATGCAGCGTTGTCACCTCACAGCTCCAGGGTCCCCCATTCAATCCTGAACTCTCCTGGCTATGTGTCCCTTTACCCCCAAAAACATACCCATAGGTAGAATGGCTACTCTAAAGTGCTCCTAGGTGTGAATGAGCATGCAAATTTGTGTGTGTGTGTGTGTGTGTGTGCATGGTGCCCTGTAATAAACTTGCATCCCACAATAGACTCTGGATCCATCACAACCCTGACTATGCTTACTACACAATAAAAACAGTACAAACTGAGGGTTTTTACAAATTGTTAAGTGCTTAAGAAGAGATCATTCTTCAGGCGAAGAAAGCCAGCGACTCAGCTGTTTGGACAACCAGGGAAATTCATTCCACCACCTGGCTTCCAGGACGGAGATTCAGACAGTGTTTGATGTCTTCCTTGTATCTTGCTGGATGGTAGGTTCAGTCAAGCCATGCTAGAGGTGGAACATGTTGCAGAGTGGGGTTTGATAAGTGCTGTCTGGTAGGTGGGGGTCTGTTTTTGGCTTTGTAGGCAAGCATCAGGGTTTTAAATCTTATGCGGGTGTAACCACGTGTGTTCAGTCACAGACTCAGTTGGACACAGGACTCGCTTTCTGCTCTGTTTATTCTGGAAGACATTATAAATGCACTTCCCTTTGTGAAAAGACAACTGCTGACCTCACCCTCATCCATCTTATGCACCCTCACTCATCAAACAGGAATATCATTACAAAGTACATATGATTGTATAGCTTTCCACAAGTTATAGATTTTCCAAAATTACAAAAAATGGTTTTTCATTGTAGTATCAAAAAGGATTTGATACCACACAGCAGAACATTTCATATAAAACAGCTTACTCGTTTTTAAAATAACAGACTAATGGTTTTAAAGAAACCGAATAGGGAGCAACATACCTGGAAGACATTTTGAAATGCATAAGTCTTCACTTTGTGAAAAGACAATTGCCAACCTCACCCTGTGCCTATAAATACATTTTATTTGAAAAATTAATAAATAAAATAATAGGCCATTACAGTAAGGAAATTATCTAGTCATGCTAGTCATGCCCCTCACATTAAGCAGCTAAAGCACTGCATGTTGTGATAAATACATTCCACAAAGTTGCTGTTATAGGTTGTAACTACTCAATAATCATCACGTTATACATTTCTGTGTGTTACAAGTGTAAAAGTGCAATATATTTCCAGCTCAGGTCAAAATAATTTAATTAATACAAAAATAACAAATAAATTAAATAGCATAGGACAAGTTCTTGTTCATCTAACAGAGGTATGTTAAGAGATATTTAATTAATGTTAAAAGCATGTTTTACAAAAATAGATTTTCACAATAAATTGCTTCAACAAAATAATTTTGGTGAAAATCATGGTTTGTTAATAATAAAAATCTAACTCAGCTACATAGGCACAGCAGTAGGCTGAAAGGGGGGAACTTGAGTAGATTGAACCCAAGTTTTGCAGCTGCATTCTGGATTAGTCAGATGGCACACAGGGGAAGACTGCAGTAATCCAATCTCAAGATGAAAAGGGACTGAAGAAGCACTCGAATGGCCTCCAAGGAGAATCAGGTTAGCAATATACTTGGAGAGAAGGACAGCTGATTACTTAGTCGGGTATTTCAGAACCACACCCTAATCAGTTTTTTCCTGTACTTATATCAGAAATAAACTGAGCCTGTTACATTTACATGTTACTTTTTTTTTTTTTACTTTGTTTAGAAAAATTTTATCACGTGCATGATAAGTGCATATATTGTGCAGATTTTTAGGGTTTTCTGATAGAGAAAAAAGGTCCAGTCTTGCTTTGGAAGTAACAAAGGTCAACATGTATGCCACTGAAACAGTGAAACACTTTCTGAACCATGATGGAAGATCATTAGGAGTTTTGTAGACATGTAACAACATCGGAAGTTGATGATGTGTGGTTATTGAAGGCATCATTAATTCTGATGAATGCATAGATATATAAACACATTGTGCAATACCCTCTGGACAATGTATGATTGGGGAAAATTTCATTCAACATCAAGGTAATGAGCCTAAGCACACTGCAAAGAAGTTCTCCATATACTTATAGTAACATTACTGAATATTTGTGACATTACTTGACTTGACAATGACAAGGAGAACTCACTTTGTTTACAAGGACAAAATTCTACCAGATTTGAGATGAGCTGTGGAGGCTTATGTGTAACCTTCTGTTTTCATGTTTCCTCAATTATTTTCTGATATTAAAACATAAATTACTTGCAAATAGAAGAAAACTGGTACAGTTTTATGGGCAAATGGTGGTCACACCAAATATTGATTTGGTTTAGGTTTATACTGTCCACTGCTATTTATATTGATTATTTGATATATAGAGACTTATTTGCTTCACACTTGAGTATTTAGATTTTCTTTACATATAAGACCTTTGCAGAGTACTCTATTCTCCATTCGTTGAAAATAAATCTCTCAAATTGTATTATATTGCAATGACACTAAATTTAATGTGGAAGAAGATGGGCGATATATCGCAAAATTGGTTATGCTGTGGGAGGCATTTTACTGGTTTGGGTCCCTTAGAGGGGCAATCTATACGAAGTTATTCTGAGTGATCACCTTTATACATATGAAGTATTTCTATCCTGATGGGAGCGGTCTCTTCCAGGGTGATATGGCTCATCCATAGGGCACAGTGACTCGCTGAATGGCTTGATGAGTATGAAAATGATATAAATCACTTTGGCTGTGATTTAGACGATGTATTAGACAGCGATCTCCACCATGATTGAAAACACCAACTGATGGAATGTCTTTTGGAGGAATGGTGTTCCAGTTTCAGAGACTTGTGATTGATCTGAAGTCACATATACTGTAGAATGTCTATAAAAGCAAACCCTAAAATCTCTGCACTACACAGTCTCAGGATGGAAGGGACAGGTTGACCAGTTGAAAACTGCAGGGATTCTCTGGTGA
The DNA here is from genome assembly GCA_022758105.1 of Pangasianodon gigas. Taxonomy (NCBI): domain Eukaryota; kingdom Metazoa; phylum Chordata; class Actinopteri; order Siluriformes; family Pangasiidae; genus Pangasianodon; species Pangasianodon gigas. Next base: position 10,545,215 of record CM040482.1, on the reverse strand, counting down.
GTGCTGAAAAATGAGAAATGAAGGGTGAAAGAAAAGATGTCTTGTACTTCTCTATCGTGACAAATAGCTGGTTTTCAAGAAGACAGCATGGCAGACCTCTAACACATGCTGTGGAGTCTCACTGCATAATCAGTGACAGTTATGTCAGATCAGATTATCATGCCAGAATGCAGTCAGTTGTCTAGCCACTTCATGTCCACTGATCAAGTGATCAAAGACAGAGTGGAGGACTACTGAGAAACTTTCCCTGACACACTGACCAGTGAACCCAGAGAGCAGTAGCCTACTCCAGTGCATTCCGAGTCAGCAGAGAGATCATGCCTGCCACTCAAGCTTATTCTGAAGTAAACTGATGAGATTAAACTTCAAAGACTAGGGTTTCATTGCAGAACTGAGTGTCAGACTGGCTCGTAATGCTTCTAATAGTTGACTGAATGCTTAACTTAGTTGATTCAGTTTGTCTTGCTGGGTACTGCACATGATGTCCTGCACCTGGATGGCTTCTCTGATCTCCTCATTGCCTGCTGTGCATATTTGGGAACGAGGGCTTGATGTCAAACAGGACAATTATTATGACAGTAAAAGTTCAAACGGGAATGGTTCTGAAAACTCTACTGTTACGATGAAGACATCAGATGAATAAACTTTCAAGTTTGACATTACGTAGCTGAGACAAGTATTGACAACATATGCAGAGAGTGTAACAAAGTAAAAACAAAGACCAAAAGAGTGAGTAAGACTCTTATGCTAATCACTCAACAGGTACAACATAGGCAACATTTAAACATAAGCAAAGTCAAACATAGTATAACCCAAGTCCTGATAATCATGTCCTGCTGGCTTTGTAGGCTCAGCCACACTTCTGGGTCTAGTACCCATCCTGCTGGAGAAGGGTGGTGTGACATTTAATTAATGTCATGGTGACTCAAGCCCTCCCAAATCCTGCCATAATGACTGCATTTTATAAGAATGAGCACAATGTTATTTTGTTTTATGATCAAAATCTTCACAAATGATTACAAAATGAGACAGGCAGTGGCTAGGCACATGCTTGTAAAGGCAAGCCTGTCATTTTTTGTACCTTTGCTTGCCTCAGATTCAATTCGATTATAATTCAGGTGGTTAAGATTTGATTATAAAAAGATTCTCAATGCATCTCAATTACTATTTTCTGCTCATCAAGTGGCAATGGATGTTCATGAATTGCAGGTTACTGCCACTCTACCTGCGTATCTCATCCACTCCATTACTCGAGCTTTTGTGTTGCAGTACGTCATCGGTATGGCCGTCTGTGTGCAGAAATGCCAGGATGGGATATTGTAACTCGGCTCCAAGGAGAACACAAAAGTTTTGGTTTTCTATGGCTGAGGAAGGGCGCAGATGCTTAGTAATAAAAGTTGCAATAGATTTTACTGTCTTTTTTGCCCTATCAGAGTTGGTGTTTTTGTCTAATGAGCACTTGCTCATCACTATAGTGTAGATGTTAGAACCCACATGGAAGGCACTGTGAGATTTATAAACAGGAATTTTTTTCAAATTTCAGGTAACTTACTGCATAACCTAGACGGAACATTTCCTGTGCCACCTCAGCTTTAGGGTCCCTGGTTCAATCCTGAGCTCGGGTTAGTGTCTGTGTGTTACTGTTACTGTCTGAGTATCTCTGCGTACTCTCCATGGGTCCATGTAGATTCTCCAGTTTCCACTCACCTCTCAAAAACATGCCAGTACGTGGATTGGTTATGCTAAATTGCCCCTAATTGTGAATGAGTGTGTGTATGTGGTTGTGATGCCCTGTGTTGGACTAGGGTCCTATCCTGGTTGAATCGATTTGACTTTGGTGTATGGTCAACATCTGACGTAATATTAATACTGGTGATGAAATAGGAATGAATGAATGAATGAATGCATGTTGTACTGCATATTGAAGTATGACTTCTCTAGCCTTTATGTAATGCATTTTTTTTTTAATTAAGACTGATTTGCACAGTATTGAACCTACATGGGGATCTGTGGTACTTCCTCCTTTTCCAAGTGTTACTCAATAATTGTATTTCCATCTTGATCAGCCATGTCTGTGTTTATTTCCTTCCTCCACTGAGAAAATTACAGACCAATTTATGTACTGTCTTTTTTTTTAACCAGCTGTGTGGTGGTCTGATAATTTTAGTTCCGTCTAGATAGATTTTGTAGGCAGATGCTTCCTCCTGCATTCCTGTACTGCGTGTATCCATCAGGAAATAAGAATCGAGAAATCACAAGAGCCTGATCTTGCAGGCTGATTGAAGTGCCTATTATTAATGTCAATTTTTTAAATGGATAAATGTACAATAAAAGAATGAGCAATTATATCTGTGTCAGCTCTGTGAGAACAGAATAAACAGGAATTATAGCAAGATCTTTGCAGATATAGCATTATAACAAACTATATATGTTACAAATATACTAAAACTAAGCATCAGTAGTTAAAAACAAGACAATCTATTCTATGAATATCAGCTAACTAAAACTATATATTACATACACCTAGGCTAAAGAAATTCAGTCTCAGTTTTTCACAACTCCAGACTTTTCATGTTACCATGCATTTGTTTTGGCAAGTCAATGAGGGCTTCTACTTTGTTCATATCAGAGGTCATTTCAAAACAATCGATTAGAGACAGATTGATTTCAGCTTTAATTCACTATATCAGAATTCCAGTGGGTGAAATGTTTACATGCTCCAAGTTGACTGTCTCTTTAAACAGCCTGGAATATTCCAGAAATTGATGTAATGTTACAGTATTTAGAAGTCATCTGAGAGTACTACTACTACTACTACTACTACTACTACTGCTACTAAGGATGACTGATGACCCACAGCAATGCTCTGTATGTGTGTGTGTGTGTGTGTGTGTGTGCGTGTGTGTGTGTGTCATCTTAGCAAGAAAAGATATTATATTATTATAAAACAAATATAATAATATTATGCCTATTTCAATCCTATATTCAATTGGAAGCTAATTCTGATTCTTTCTAAAACATAAACACTGCCAAGAAAATAACACAATTTCATAATTTCATCATTCAGAATAAGACAATATATAGAAATAGGATTAACAAATATATATGTTTTATAATCATCTAATATAGGGAAAGATTAGCTAAATTTGCCTATATTGGAGATTTTTTCTTGCTTGCCAATTTTCTGCATGTAGTGTATAACATTGTGTGTCCAGTTGTCCAGGTGTGCTGGCCTGACAGCACAGAGCATCCTGCTGGCAGGCTGGAGATGAAAACTTGGCTTCTCTCTCTTTCTCTCTCTCTAGCATAAATTCAGAGATACACACACAGCTGCGGAAAAAAAAATGCCATGGGGCTCCTCCAAGTGATGCACATGCACACACTGTAGTGGTGGCAGACATGTCAAGTGAATACATAAAATACTGGGCTGTCTTCTCTTTACCTTTCCTCTATTATTGTCAGACGTGCTTTAGTCTAGTGTACAATATGCAATTAATTACATATTTTGCTGAAATAGAGTAAGTGTATTTCAGCAAAGGTACAACAGACTATATTCAAGCACTCAAGCATGAATAATGCAAACTGGCACACTGCACAAGAAAGTATACAGCTTATACAGATTATTACACAGTAAATATAAGTTTACCAATCAGATTTTTGGACAGAAAGTTGTCTTATTTTATTAGCAGAAAATTTAACTACTTTTCAGGAAATAAGTGAAATTATTTGACAATAAGACCATTTTATGCTTGGAGTTAGGAATAAATATCTAGAAATACTTTTAATAATCTTATATTTGTTTAACAGTAATATAATAATGATAAATATTATATAAATTAGCTTACTTTCAAGATATTTTTACTTGCTAAGCAAGTCACATACATGCATACTTTAATACTACAGGGATATAGGTGACCAATATACACCGATTAGCCGTAACATTAAAACCACTGACAGGTGAAGTGAATACAATTGATTATCTCATTACAATGGCACCTGTGAATGGGGTGGGATATATTAGGCAGCAAGGAAACAGTTCTGGGGAAGTTGCAGACCAAGTACACCCCTTCATGGCAAACAGTATTCCCTAATGGCAGTGGCCTCTTTCAGCAGGATAATGCGCCCTGCGACACTGCAAAAATCATTCAAGAATGGTTTGAGGAACATGATAAAGAGTTCAAGGTGTTGACTTGGCCTTCAAATTTCCCAGATCTCTATCCGATCGAGCATCTGGGGGATGTACTGGACAAACAAGTCTGATCCATGGAGGCCCCACTTCACAACTTACAGGTTCTGCTGCTAACGTCTTGGTGCCAGATACCACAGCACACCTTCAGAGGTCTTGTGGAGTCCATGTCTTGACAGATCAGAGCTGTTTTGGTGGCACAAGTGGGACTTACACAATATTGGGCAGGTGGTTTTAATGTTACGGCTGATTGGTGTATGTACTGTATATGCCATCTGTATCTAAACCATGATAGAATTATTCTGCTTCTCACTACAGATACTATTCCTGTAATCATACTGAGGCATTGTGAAATACTGGAACTTAAATCATATTCTAGACACAGTGCAAACTGTATTTTGTACATGCTCTCACTTCCTCTTAGAGCCATGTGGTTCTCAAAAGTACAGGGCAATTACTGAAGCCTTTAGGGATTGGATATAAGACACACAGTAAGAATGAAGTCACCAACATGAGTTTATGAGTGATAAAAGCAACATGGATGAGCAAGCACATGTTAAACAGACTCAGGCATGTAGCACCCCTGCTTCTTCATTTTGATGCTTTCTCCTTTCATCTAATCTCTTCTGTTTTTTTCTGTCTGATAGGAACAGGATGCGCAAGTGCCAGGTTGTCATGGTGATGGCCCTTGGGAACAGGATTTTAAAGGAAAGCAAGAGATATTTCAAAGAGATTTGGGGTGAGGAGAGTCCATTAGGATATGACACACTCTGCTATTACAGAGTAGAGAGAGACTCCTAGAAGTTTGATCTAGTTGAAACTTAGTAGTTGTTCACTGATTAATGTTAAGAAGTTGAGAACTCTTGCTAGAGTTTCATGTGATGTCACTGTATGACTATTATTATATTTGTGACCAAAAAGATTTTGGAGTTACCGAATGGTATCAATATGCTCATAATGTGATGCGCTGTGGGATGTGACAATAGGCATCAAAACTATATTTTTCAATGAGTAAAATATATTCGATTTTACTCATTGTAAAAGACCCTGATTGCTGAAGAAGATTTTTAGCAGCAATCAAACAAGAAAATTGGATACCAACAGAACGGTCCGTTCTCTGTAATGAGTCCTTTATATTGGGTAATTTGGCTGGCTAGTTACATTGGCTGTATACAATAACGTTAGCTAGGTGACTATACCTACATATTCTAAATTATCTGAGCATTTAATGGTGACAGATGTGTGGAAGGTTTAAGCTTAATGTTGTTGTTTGTTGCTTCACCAGTGGGTTTTCTGAATAATAAATACTGTATATTCGTGTACATTTCTGCGGGTCATATCTACATATCTCCCTAGGCTACTCAGTTCACTGGCTAGTTTTAGCTTGCAAGTACCTTCACCACAATACAGTAAACACAATACTGCTGTTTACTTACCCAACCAGAGATGAGAAAGTTTTTTATCTTTCAAGTGCCACTATCTTTCAGTAACCCATCCATCTGTGAAGTAGGCTTCGGTACTCTTTACAGCCCTCAGACTCTCACCAGTGTATAGAGATTATGGATTAAATATATGTAAATGTCTGTGCTGACTTCAGATCTGTATAAATTTTCCCTGGATTTGGTACAGATCAAAACCAATTAATGTTTTTTTTTTCATTTTCTTCCATTGTTTTCCTGCAGATGGTCATAAATATGGTGTCTATGAGAAAAAAAATCATGTGACTGAAACAGGTCAATAAGTTACCTTGGACATGATGAGTAGAAAGCCACACACACGCGCACACACACACAAACCATAAACAGAGGTGTTTTTGCTTTGTATTTCATGGTCATTGCAGCTCATAAATTAATGTCAGCAAACACACTTTCTCCTGTCACATAAAGTGAGTCTGTGAATCTGCTATTGACATCATGACATAGAGACGGGTATAAGTTGCTGTCAGCCTGCTGATTTAGTTCTGCAGCTCTTCTTGATGAGTATTTCTTTGAAAAATATCTTGTATTAACTCTTTGACTCTGCTTTGCCTGAGGATCATTGTGTTAGACTTTGTTGTCTGTTTCAGTAAACCAGCAGCCATCCTCTGGGCCTGAGGGTTGTCTGCAGGGGCTTTAAAATTTGTAGTCACACACACACACACACACACACACATTCAAATATATTGGTATATTGGTTTTTTTCCCTTCGTGTTGGAGAGTATCTCGAAAATAAATTACAGGATTTCACTTTATCCTTCATGAGAATGTCCAGAAAGATGTGACACTCCTTTTAGTGTTGCCCAGGAGGCAGCCATAGCCTATCAAATGGCATTTAATGAGAGAAAGATCCTCTTGACCTATGTTGAAATATGCCTGTGAAATTACTTCCTTTGCCCAGTCACAGACTGACCTGTCTTTAGACAGTGAATCCATTTTATGGTGCTCCCCAAAGCACACAAACAGCTCATCAGTTACCTGCCAACTGGTGGTGACTTCCACAGCACTTTTAATAGCCCTTGCAGAGCTGGCCTGGGTGCAAGAGTAGAATTTGCAAGAGTAGATAGACTGGTATTTTTGTTAATATGCTGCAGTGTCTATGGCTTTGGCAGAAATGCTAGGTTTAGCCACAGCATGACATTCTTGAACACTGGCCCCTGACACAGACATTGCACCCTGACACAGTATTCCATGCCCTTAAGAAATTTTTTTGACTAGTTTTAGGTGCTCCCAGTAGCAAATCATCATCCAGAATCCGGTGAGCAGACAATGCTGCCACATACATCGTTGCCATAATATATACCCATAAAAAGAGACGTTTCTAATTGATTCTGCAAAAAATCCAAATGCCCAGTGTTCCACACCATAATGATACAAATTCCCACTTGCCTGCATACGGCCAAGCTGTTGATGGAGCATGCGTACTTCTATGACCATGTCTGGCTCTTTGCAAACATTCCAGTATGTTAGAGTTGAAATTACTAGTATGCAATTTCAAGCTATGTGGTCTGCTATGCCACAATGAACCATCTGGAACAGCAGGTCCTGTCTAATAGGTCGTGGGCATGCAGTGTCTGTCAGTAACATTAACAACAGACCGAGTTTAACAAATAGCCTGTTCTGACAGAATGGGGCAACAAAATAATTGCATACTCTGTTGGATATGCTGCAGTGTCATTCACAGCAGATATCTTTAGATTTTGTCACTTGCACCCCAAAACACCCACCTCAATATCATTTGCAATTATGCACCCCTTTGATGGGTGGTATAAAACACCACTGGAGCGTTGTTGGTCCGTACTAGTCTGTATAAACCCCCTTAGGGATTCCTGAAAATGTTGCAGTGCTAGCCACACAGCTTTCTTTTCACAGATGCTGCAGTGCTGATATTGACACTTGTTTTTCCACACACTCTCCCAGAGATGTTCTAGGAAAGCATCTTTTGTCACAATTTCCTTTTTTACAGGGAGAATAGATTAGCCCATGCCCTGAAGGAGAAAATGTGTGCTCATGGTGTGCCCGTGACCTTGTCACTGCTACTGACAGATGTCTTTGGGACATGGCTGACAGGCGCTGAGCTTTCAGCCAACACTGCAATGGTCTGAGGTTCAATATTCTTACTTATTACTACTGACATTGCGAATACCAACATAGAAAGCATATGGGAAATGTGTGGCCACTCTGAATTTCATGAATGCACCTGTAATTTTGATAACTCTATCTTCCATTAAGAACAAGTCTATGGTCACAAACCAGTTGTGTTTGTTTACCACTCACATTACACCTGATCTACTGTATCATAAGAAACAGAAGTAGTTTCAATATATTTAGAATACTTATAAATTAAGTGATTGTATATTTGCAAATACAATGCCAAGATGTCTCAGCACTTAAATGAATTGTGCCCTTAAAACATTCTCACACTCTGAGCTGACCGTTTTTCTGGGTTTGTGTGGCGGCACCAATGTGACTCATTCCATTCATCTGGTGTTGCAGTTTCTAAAACCCTAAATTCATGGTAATAGTGTGATGGCTAGATGTGTATGTTTTCACAAATGACTTGGTCCTTTAGAACATGTCACTAAGATAAATAAATTGGCATTGGTTGCTGACATGCCCTAAGTCCTGTTTGGGCTCATTCAGTCTGAGTTCCAATATTTCAGTGCACCAAAGACCTGTCCAGTTACTAGTGACCGGTAGTATTTCTACCAGGCTCCAGCAATTGGAAATGCCTCATCAGTGTTAATAAAAGCAGCAATCTACTACAGTCTCACATTGCCTAGGGTGCTGTCTGAAGGATTTCTTACCTATTTAGCTAATATTTTTCATTATAAGAAACAAATATGAGATTATTAAGCCTGTTACTAGACTTTTTGACATTCAAGCCTAAAATTATCTTATTCTATTTGCAGATTTCTTTCTTTCTAGAGTGTAGGCAACTGTTTGGATAAAATGTAAAGTGGACAAAACTTAAGTGGTTATTCTGACACTGAGGATACATTTAAGCAGGACTCAATCTCTGTAATGAACTAATTATAGCTAAACTACCATATCAACACTGAAGAAGGTATGAAGAGAAGTTTTGTAGTTACGTTCTGAATAGTGTCTTCTTGGTTGGTTCTGATCAGTGGCTTCAGTCTAGCCAGCTGTGGCATCAGTGGAGATCACTGAAAGAGAAAGAGTCCTATGGGTCCTATCCTACGTGTTTCCATAGCTTATAATTAAATAGACAAATTAAATAACTTAAAAGTCTTTAAACCAACAACTGAAAGGTAAACAAAATAAGCTTCCCCAACTTGCACCCAAAAAATTTCATTTGATGCTTAAAATGAAAACAGATATCTATAACTGATATATTCTACATAACAAAATTATATACTATCTCAGACAGATCCTCATATGTGCACTCTTATATGGACAGCTGCTGAGGAAAACTCACACCTCATAAGATCAGTTAATTTACTCTAAACTGTTAATCTGTGTCACGTCAACTCCGGAATTGGCGTTGCTTCACACAGAGCGGCCTACAAACATGGCTGCAAACTACAACTCCCTAAACCGAGAGTTGCCTGCAAACATGGGCACCGATGACTACAACATCCCAGAGCCATCACAAACTCTATCACATTCACGTTCACCGTCCTACTGATTACACACACCTGGACTCACTTACACAATCGTGCCAACAGTATGAAAGGACACTCATTCCACCACAGTGCAAAGTATACGCTCAGTGTTTCTTACCTGTCGATACCTAAGAAGCCTTTCTCTTGCCGTAGTGTTTTCTGGTTATCATTCCTGTTCTGGTTATTTGGTTTACGTCTTTGTCTTTTGCCCTGGTTACTCTGACTGCATGTCACCTGACTACTGCCTGTATCCTGACTTTGATCTTGGCTTACATTTGGATTTGTTTGCGTGTGGTTTTAATAAAACTCTGAACCTACAACTGTCACCGTCTCAGCCACCTGACAGTTTGATCCAACAGCATTCAGGAAATTATGTGTAGACCTACAGATCCCTTTCAGAAATCAACGATGCAGACAATACTACAGGCTACAAAACCAAACCATTCAATAACAGTTGCTTAGGGCAGAGCTTGCCTCTGTTTTGGCATTTTGTCATTAATCTAATTAGATTGACTGTTGATTTGAAGTGCATAAAATACAAGACAGTGTATAACAAATGGGACAGTAGACAATAAATAAATCCTATATGAACCAATACTCCTCATTAAAATAACCGTATCTCTCAATGTAAAATGAAATTACAGGGTAACGCCATTACATGGTGTCTGGAATCACGTGATCAGTAAAAATTATGTCATGACTGAAGAGAACTTGTTCAAATTGAACAACAACCTATCAGCCACTCATAGGGCAGTCCTTATTAATTGGAGCAAAGAGCATGGTGAGAGATAAAAGAGAGAAAAAGGGAAATAATGATTGATTTGGAGTCGACAGCTCCGAAACACTCACACTGCACACCTATTTGTCTCTGGCTAAGATAAACCTCATGACAGACACATTGATAATATGCTTTTCTAATCCTTTTTTCTTCCAGCCCTCCTTCTTTCTGTGAGTCATGTCTACAGTGCTGCTGTGGCGTTCAGACCTCTGTCCATCTTCCTCTTCTTGCTCTGTTCATCATCCTTCCTTCACTCAGGGAATATGAAAGACGGAGTCGCACCTGTCATTGGAGCTTGATGAGGAAGCCCACTCAGCCGTGCATGCCATCCCATGCCAAATGATGACAGAAAGGCATGGCATCACCCTCAGCTGCCTTGGCGAGATTTTCCCACCGATAATGCCACACTGACAAGCCCTGCTTCAAAAGGCCCATCTAAAGCTGCCAAGCCCAGCTGCCAAATCCAACTGCCAGACTGACTTCAAAACACAGCAATGCCTGTCTATGTTTCGCCACATCGGCATGTGTGCTGTCGCTGCAAGGAGATGATATGGAAATAGCTGTTTTAGTGACAATGGTCCATGTGTCAGATGAGTAAAGACAGGGAAGGGATTTACAGCTTAAGCTCAATCTTGAACATTTTCAACCATAAATTATCATTATCTGTGCAATGCAGCATTTAATACTTCAGAATGGAAGACAGTGATTCAGCACAATAGTCGATATATATTATTTATATGTTTATATCATGTCATGTTATATGTTAATAATATATTATTAAAATGATAGTGTCTATAAGGTTTCACAGAATGTCAAAGACCAAGAAGCATGTATTGAAAAGCACAGATCAGACAAATGGTACAAATTTAACCCTGACTCTATGCTTTAAAGTTCCTAAATATTCCTTTGCATCATGTATGTGATGGTGAAAAATAATTTCTATAACTGGGGGAAGCAAAAGACCATCAAATATCACAATAAACCTTTTTTTGGCCTGTTAAAGCAGAAACATGCCAATGTTGAATAGTAAACGTCCTTAGTAAAATAACTACCAAAAACATGATAAATATTTGTCAGCAAGAATAGCTTAAAATGAATAGTGCGCCAAACTTTCTGGATACTGCAAAAAGTGATAACCTTCATGAAGAAATGCGAAATAAGTTTTATTATAGCATTATTTAAAAAAAACACTCGTATGGGTGTGTAGAACTTTATACTTTGCTTTTTCTTCTTTTGCAGCAGTATCTTTTCACATGCTCTCAATCCTCTTTCCCAAGTAACAATACAGTACACATGCATCATACTTTGTGTAACTGTGCTGTTATGCCTGTTAGTCTTAGTGTGTAAATATTTAATTTTAAAACGTGTGAGGCTTCACTTCACCATGGATTTATATCCTCGTAGGACTTTGTATAAGGCAAAACACCACAGGTGACCAGATCAAATCATCTGGCTGTACCTCCAGGCATTTTTCACATGGATTAAATGGAATGGACAATGGATAATGTGGTAAATGATTTATGTAAAAGAAAAAAAATATTGGTTTCAAGTCCAAGTGCACTGAATTGCTTTCATGGCCCATTGTTAAAATGAAAGAATAGAAGCTAAAACATTTTCTGATACATACAAATTATTTTATACTAGGGATATAACCTAATATAAATATGTTATTGAAGAGATAATGTGTTCTAAGCAGATACAAATACAGATACAAATAGAAGGCACACTATTAGTTATTCTGTGTTTTTTGTTTGTTTTTTTTTGCCAGAAATGTTCACAGGGCATCAGGTTGAGATGTGTGCATTTGGGACTGGGATCCTGTGGAACACATCAAAATAGAGGTTTTAACTTTCATGCATGCGTGAGCGAGTGGGACAAACAAAGACAACGTTCAACTGCATGACTGGTCATGTATAACAGGTCAGGGTCATGGCAGTTTAAATAAGGCTACTGTTTTGTACTATTTTGGGAAATACTGTAGAACCAACTAAATTTAATAGAAAATATTGCAAGCAGATGGAAACATAAATAATAACTTCGTGTGCAGGATTTAAAAAAAAAAAAAAACGGTCTTGTGCACATCTCCAACTGAGACCAATTATGAACTCAAGCCGTAGTTTAGCAACTGTTAGAGCCAGAATTCACAGATCGTACAGCCAGTGCTGGCATTTCTACTTCTTAGTACCTCCTGCACACTTCAGTTTTAAATCTGAATGCAGATCCAGATACAAATATTTGGAGCATTAACAATTAGACAGACACTTAGGTCCCTAACTAATACATATATATGACATAAACAATACTTCGGATGCAGTTTTTTCAACCGTTCCCTGAAAACTATCATTGAAGCACAGTGATGCAGCAGGTAGCTTTGCCGCCTGTCTTTGTGAAGTTTAGGAGAACTCCATACAGACAGTAACCCAAGCTCAGGATCGAGCCAGGGACCCTGGAACTGTGAGGTGGCAATGCTACCTGTTGCATCCTTGTGCATCCCTGATATTTTAGAGTTCAATGAAAAAAAAAAATTTAATGATCTCTGACTTGCTTTCATTTGGTCCATTTTAGCGTGCCAATTTTTACTAACCTCCTAACAAGTGTTAAGCTCCTTTTCGAAGAACATAGATAAGATTGTTGCATTTCATACATATAACAGGGGAAAAAAAATGTTCCACAGCTAAAGTAAGGTTTAAATCAATTAAGTACAAGGCTCTAGCAGCCAACTATATGAATAAGAATGATATGCTTATGGTCATTCACCATATAATTGTACCACTGAGATTCGAAAGGACTAAGCACTTAACAGAGTCAGCCGTGAGAAGTAAATCATTCATCACATACAAAAGAGCAGATTCTATGCTATAATGTCCTCTGAATACAGTTTTTTTTTTCAAGTATCTAATTTTTTGCTAAGAAAGGACAGTCTTTGTATAAAGACGTATTTTCTAGGATTATATTTCAAAGGAAAGATTATTTGAATATAAGTTTATAATTACATGGGTGTCATGGGAACATGACTACAGGCCCTCATTTCCATGATCATGGCCCATGCAAAAAAAAAAAAAAAAAGCCATAAGGTTGCAGCATTGTATATTTTCCTATTTTCATGACCTGTGGACAGCACTGGTGCACAATGTGATGTGGTGCACAATGACACAAGTTTTTTGTCATTCAAAACTGAATCTCCTACCTGAGAGCTTTATCTCGATAATCTGCTTAACTCCAGAGCCAACAGTTATTGAATATTTGGATGATTTAGAGATCATCTTTTAAGAGCAGACCTAAACATAAAGTATCAAGCGAAAGTCATGCAAGACATAAAGTGAAAATGTGGCATATAATTTCCCCTGCAGAGGCAATCTCACCTGTTGTGTAAAGTGCAAATATGACCAAGAAAGCTATTGGCATCCTACCAGCATAGGATAGAGTAGTGTTATTTTAAATGAATTTGGATGGATTTCTACACAGCAGGATAGATGAGTGTACATTCGGACGCCATGTCTCACAGCTGGTGTGGATTTAAATGCTGTTATTATGGCAGGTTAAGACAGAGAACAATTGCAGGGATGACAGTCAAGCAATAAGAGTTTAATTAACAAAACACTCCGTGGCGTACCATAAAGAAAAAAACAAATTTAGAAACTCGTTCCACAAGAGACAAAATTAAACAGTAATAAACTGACAAACAGAAGTCCAGAGCCGTTTCCCAAGGGAAATCAGACTTTGTAATACTTTGTAATTTTTAATTTTGTCAGTTTATTAAATTTGCTTCATCCTTATCCAAAAAGCGCTGTGTGTTAAAAACAGTAGCATTAAACAGTCTTAAAATTAAAATATGTGCCACCCAATTACAGTTGACAGCCATCCTGTGCCCTTAATGAATGAGTTGTTATGTCATTAAAACAGCACCACATCTCTTGTGCAGAGCAGCAATGGCCGTAGAGCAAGGACAGTGATGCGTACTATGCCCAAAGGGGGCGTTAGACAGAAAAAAAATTGGACAACCGCTGATCTTGCCAATCTAGTGCAATCATCACAGAAACTGATGCAATATCTAACTGAGATATGTATTCCAGTGATTGAACTTTACATCGGTCCAGTCCTCTCTAATGACTCAGTTCACACCATAAAGTAGGCTGGAACCTTTTAGAAAATTCCTCACCATACTCCGTATTCCATCGACATATTGTTTAACAACAGCTGATAATCAGTGCAGATTGTTTTGTGCCAATAAGCTACGCTGTAAGCAAAACATCTGGTGCATGGGCATGTTTTAGCGTAGAATGATCAGTAATAAAGCTGTCAGAATGAGGTTCACTGTTTGGATACACAGAATATACATATATTTGAATATTAATAATATTTATAAGGAATTTAATAGGTATAATCTCACTAAATGCAGTAATCAGTAAACAGACCATGCAGTTAAAATATTTAGTATGCATGTTTAAAGTTATGTTTAAAAATTACTAGTTTAAAAACTGGTGCAGCTCATTTAGCCCTTATATTTTTTAACTGGATATATAATGAAAAATCTAATCCTTTGGGGTTGTGTGCTTCACCAACAAATTAGCAGTTTAGCAGCAAATTAGCAAATTGTCTTTGGGTTTTTTTGTTTTGTTTTGTTTTGTTTTTGGCAAATAACATGATGAGGTTTTATCAATCCACAAAACATCATGGCTTTTCACTGTGGCCATGTGTATCCTGTAAAACACAGGTATTTTTAATTAGACAACAAATTTTTTTACTTACAAACACCTCACATACAGTATATAGGTGATGATTCTTCATTCATACACAAGAGCAACATGTGCAGGAAAAGAAGAGGAGCTTAGAGGTGGTAAATCGGATGCAGGCCTGTTTTTCATCTCTAACTTCAACTCCTTCAGCTTTATCTGCTTCTGGATTTTGATCCACTGAGGTGCAGTGTTTGGAACTGCAGCAGTTTGGTCTGTTATTGCCTTCAGCTTAACTCAAGGTAAAGTTCCTTGAGTGAGCATTCCTTCAAAGGTGTGTTAATTTATGGGGTTCAATGCATGCTGGCTCCTCAGCCTCCGGTGCAGTCATATGCTCAGATCCCTTTGACTGTGAAGCAACACCCACAACCTCTGTATGGTCCAGATAAACTCCCTGCTTTACTAGCTCTGTACAGAGCAGGATGCACTTAGTCAGATGCTGTAGCACCAATATGTGCTAAAAGTCTGCAAGATGCAACAGGTCATCCGTTTGAGCGACTGTAATGGGGAGTAACTGATCTGTGAAACTAATTAAATTAAATGTACATATCTAATAACATAGCCACACATCACCACACACCATAAAGACAAGTCCGCCAGGCAATCCAAACATGCAAATAGTAGAAGAATCGCCACACTGCACAATAATAACGGGTGGCAAGACCAGAACTGCATTAATGACTTTTTCTCCATATGTTTGTTTGAATCATTGTGGATACTCTGGTTTCCTCCCACCTCCTGAAAACATGCCATATGGTAGACTGGCTGCTATAAATTCCCAAAGTGTAAGTGAGTGTGGTGTGTATGTTATATGCTGACTGTCATTCCATCCAGGTTGTATTCCTGCCTTGTGCTTAGTGCCCACAAAGACCCTGGCATGGATAAAGCGGTTACTGATGATGAAGGAATTGATGAATAACAATGAAGAGTTTCACTGATTTCATACATGAAAACAAAAATCTAAATGGATACTTATGATGCTGATTAGATTGAGACCTGGATAGACCCTAGAGTGAGATATATTCATAATGGTTAAATAAGTCAAAAGGAGACAAGGAAAAGTCAAAGACAATAATCAAGGCATAAGAAACTAAATATAAAAAGTTAAACTAAGACAAGAGTAGCTAGAATAAGTGGAATTGATAGAACCCCATAAATGGATAATGAACATAAACTGGATATATACAATGCAGAACCTCTACAGTTGAAGTAAACTTTATATGTCTGCAGTAAGACACATATACGTGTAGGTGATTCCTATTATCCAGGCTGCTCAAGAGAATGAGAATGAATCTGCACATTGCTGAATTTCATAACTGTTTCAGATTAAATGGACTTTGTGAGGGTAGAAAAGAGAAATGAAGAGGGTAATGAGTTAAACTTGCAGGTACCAGGCATGGTGCATTTGCTTATGAGTAGCTGCAAGCTAGTGTTGCCCTCTATGAAGAGTATAACCTGATATTATTCCTATAATAAACAAGGGAAAAGTCAGAGAGAGAGTGTTTATTTGTGTAAGTAGGAGAAATTTGAAAGGTACCTGACCATCACATCCGTATGTGGTTGTCTTTGTATGCTGTATGTCTACATCACACCCGTATGTGGTTGTCTTTGTATGCTGTAGACGTACATACTTATGATTTCCCTTCACTGGAACTAAGAGGTCCAAACCTGTTCCAGCATGACAATGCCCATGTGCATAAAGCGAGGTCCATGAAGACATGGTGTGTGAAGGTTGGAGTGGAAGAACTCAAGTGGCCTACACAGAACCCTGACTTCAACCCCACTGAACACCTTTGGGATGAATTGAAATGCAGATTGCATGGTAGGCCTTCTCGCTCAACATCAGTGCCTGAGCTCACTAATGCTCTTATGGCTGAATGGGCAAATCCCCACAGCCACTCTCCAAAATCTAGTGGAAAGCCTTCCCAGAAGAGTGGAAGTTATTGTAACAGCAAAGGCTGGACCAACTCCATATTAATGCCCATGGTTTTGGAATGGGATGTTCATTAAGCACATGTGGGTGTGATGGGTAGGTGTCCACATACTTTTGGTCATATAGTGTATCTTAATTAGTGGCATGGACAGGGTCTACATGGGAAGAGCCAGTACCTAGTATTGGCCTTGTGGTTGCAGTAAATTGAGCCCCTCCTGTCAGAGGACCAAGCAAAAAAAGCAATATTGGAAAATGAAAGAACACATGTAACAATATATAAAAGTATGTGTCATGTGAAAAGAGGATCAGGTGGATGAAATCCTAAAAGCTGGGATCCAGTGGAGGCAAAAAGATGAACGGACAAAAGATTGACTGGCAGACAGCCATCTCTCAAGGCCATCTTCCCAAACTCCTCACATCATGTTGCTTATGTAACTTTGTGCCTAAAAAGAGCAAAGGAAGATTTATTAATTAAATTCAATTAAAATTTATTTGTGTAGCACTTTTAACAATGGACATTGTCACAAAGCAGCTTTACAGAAATAAATACATTCAAATTAAATTAAATCAAAATACATTGTAAATGTGTGAATTTATCCCTAATGAGCAAGCCAGAGGCGACAGTGGCAAGGAAAGATTCCCTGAGACGATATGAGGAAGAAACCTTGAGAGGAACCAGACTCAAAAGGAAACCCATCCTCATCTGGGTGATAACGGATAGTGCGATTAGAAATAAATCCCTTTTAACTGTGTACTACATGGACAAATAGTGCAATTGTGCAACCAGTAAATTCATTACAGTTTTCACATGAAGTCTGGTTTGTTGAATCTATCCTCTGTCCACTGATGGAGACCTGAGTGCAAAACTGCTCGAGGCAACAGCAGCCCCAAAGCCACCATAGCAATAACAAAAGAAGGTGTGTTTTCATCTGATCCTTCACTGAATGTACCCGACTAACTCTTCTGACTGCTTCCCTTGTGGACTTTAGCTGCATGTAGTAAACAGAAGTATGCTCTCAAACACTTCCACCACTAATTTTCTTCACTTCCTAGTTTTCTTCTACAGTTAATTCTTGTGTCTTAGGTGCATCTTTCATCTCTAGTTTCCTTCTTGCCACTTTCTTTTTGTGCAATTAGCCAATTAGACATACAACTTCCTTGAACTATTCTAGAGAGGTTCAGAGGTAAATTGGTTGGATGGAGGAGTTGCACAGCAGCAGGTGGGATTATGAGCTTACCAGTGGAGCAACTTCCATGCTCCTCATTCCACCATGGTCTCTCTATTCTCTACTCTTGAAGTGGACTTTTGCAATTTGTCTCCAAGTCCTTCTCTTTTCTGGGTCTTTCTTCTTCCTTCCTACACTATATGGCCAAAAGTTTGTGGACACCTGACCATAACACCCATATGTCCTTGTTGAACATCCCATTCCAGATTTAGTTGTTCTTTGTTGTTATAATAAGCTCCACTCTTCTGGGAAGGCTTTCCACTATATTTTGGAGCGTGGCTATGGATTTTGGATTGTGGATTTGTGTTCATTCAGCTACAAGAGCATTAGTGAGGTCAGGCACTGATGTTGGGTGAGCAGGTCTGGGGTTCAGTCGGTGTTCCAGTTCATCATAAAGTTGTTCAGTGGGGTTGAGGTCAGGGCTCTGTGCAGGACACTCGAGTTCTTCCACTCCAACCTTAACACACCAGGTCTTCATGGAGCTCGCTTTATGCACAGGGGCATTGACATGCTGGAACAGGTTTGGGCCTCTTGGTTCCAGTGAAGGGAAATTGTAATGCTACAGCATACAAAGACATTATATACAATTGTGTGCTTAAAACTTTGAGGCAACAGTTTGGGGAAGAGCCACATATGGGTGTGATAGTCGGGTGTCCACATACTTTTGGCCATATAGTGAATCTATTAATGACAAGTCAAACGTATTTCTAAGATTAGAAAAGTTGTTATGTATTTATGTAACAGATAGAAGAAATGTGGTCTACAACACTTACTGAGTGAGATACTGTATAAGCCATGACCACAACACAGAGAAAGAGTGAAGGAGGAATCGCTTTCTCCTTTATTGACCAAAATGCAATGCCAATGAGACTGTCCTTGCAGAGAGAAACTGACAGTATTCTTAGAAGAGACTGACAGTATTCTTAGAAGAAGGATATAATGTTCTTTTGGCTTTCTGATACTAGATATTGATGCTAGACATTGAGGATAAATGTTTTGAGAGTGTGTTGAGCATATTGAGTAATGGGAATGCTGCCAGTTGCATTGTCATTCCCCTTAGGTCCCTATAAACATATCACTTTCATAATGGAAATGACACAAGCAACAAAGGAAACATCTGCTGATGTACCTGGCATTTTTTTTAAAATACACAAACGGTGTGCAAACTCTGCTTCTAGTGATGTTTGGTTTTGTCCGCGAGCAGTTTGAGACAGATCAGAGAAGTCCTTTTCTTGCAAGGATCTGCTGATTGCCAAATTAATATTTTCTGAGTTCCAAGACAATTGCTTGGCAGCCAAGGAAATTTACTACAGAACAAACACGTCCATGTGACTGATGTATTGATGATTGGAAGTTACACAGGAAAGAGTGTTCGAATGTCTTCTTATTTTCTGTCTGTTAATGTAGTGAATCATTAAGCCCCTCATAGTAATATTGATTTGTGTTGTTTTATTTTATTGCACTCAGGTAAAAATTGCTGATTGAACTGGAATTATTTATTTATAAAAGAACTGTGCAACTACAAAAAACAAACTGGAGCTTTGCTAAGAATTTCTTTCTAACTAGACAATTGATTTGAGATTAACTTTTTTTGAGGACTGAATTTGACTGTGATTGTAATCTCTTTGTTTTTCGAATAAAGTAAGTAAAGCTTTGAAAATGCATTTTGTTGTCTCTGCTTGACTTGAATGTTCATGTGGATATTGAAAATAATTGCTTCACAACATTTTGCATAATGAAGGTTCGTTTATTTTCTTATAAAAGAGGGACCATTTGAAAGTCATTTCACTTTTGAATTGTGACCGTGATAAAAGTTTCCTTTGTGTGGTTGACTGACTTGACACTCCAGTAGGATTTAAAAAATAATAACTCACTATATGTTTACTATAAAAATAAATTTTCCACTCTACAAAACTGGTCTTGGAAGAGTGGCAAGCCATGTGAAATCCTGTTTGGAGTTTGCCAAAAGGCATGTCGGAGACTCAGGAAATGCATTGCGAAGATTTTCTGGTCTGATGAGAACAAAATTGAACATTTTGGCCTTGCCACAAAGCCCTACATTTGACAGAAACCCAACACTGCTCATCAACACTGCAACACCATCCCCACAGTGTAGCATGGTGGTGGTAGCACCATGTTAAGCGTTACTCTTGGCTGCTTTTCTGACTAACACCCTCTAGTATTAGAACAGAAAGAGAATTATTAGATGGACAAAAAGAAGATGAGATGAGGTATCTAATAAATGATGAGATAACTAATAAATGTGATTTGTATTTTACAACTGCCCCCTCTCCAAACACACACAAACACTGCCCTACATATTCCAGTATATTTGTCTTCTCTGCTTTCCTGACCCACTGCCTGTGCAGACAGAGAGATCTGAATGGGCGGATGTGGGAATCAAACCCCCAACCCTGGAGCTGTGAGGCAAAAGGTGTTTTTATTATTATTATTATTATTATTATAATTATTATTATTATTATTAGTCTTTCAGTAATCTTAAATCATCATAAGAGTTCACTTTTTCAAAACTCTTCATGGAAATAGCACAGCAGCGGTCTATGTGGACTGAACTGTGGATTAGTTTCATTGCTTTGACACAAAAGGCATTGAAAAACCTCACTCACTCAGTTTCAGTAACTGCTTTATCTTGGTCAGGGTCGTGGTTGATCCGGAGCCTATCCCATGTCTCACAATGGATGTGAGGAAATTTTTTTTCCTACCTCTAACTCAACCTCCAGCAAAACTCTATCTCTAGATATACAGCACATTCACATGTTTACACACTATTTTCAGAACTATTCCTTATAACTTACATCAGCAAAGTGGAAGAGTCACAGATGAAATGATGGCTACGATCATTGATCATGTTATAAATCATGGTCTAGTAATGATAGAGGCTGGTCTGAGAGGTGTGCATTCTACAAGGACATATGACTGAGTAGTAAAATGAGCAAAGCCTCCAGAAATACTTGTGTAACTATATTTGTATTTCTGCTTTAGAGTTGCCTTGCACAGGGGGAAGAGGTTGGATTTTCACTGCTGAGCAGAAAATAGTTGACATGGTCATCACCAACACCTTAAATCTAAGAGAAGCATGACAACTATTGCTTGAGTTCAGACAAAGCGTCAAACCAGGATGAAGCAGCTGTACACTGTTCCCCGACCAAATAACCAATATGTCCAGGTAAGATGTATACAATATGGTCACATCTGGATCCACTGCCAATCTAGGAACCACCACACCCCAATCCGCTCAGGATCCAGTACAGACTTTACAACTAGCTCACCCACCTGAACACTAGCACACCTGTTTCTCATTAGCAGCCATTTTCTCAGTGTATTTAAGCAGCTCTGTTTTACTCACTCTTTGCAAGAGTTTGTCTTTGTTTTATATTTAATTCTGAGTATTTTCCTTCATTTTCTACATTGCTCTGATTGCTCATGGTTTTGACCATTGCCTGCCTCAATATGCTTTAGCTAGCTGAATTGGATCTCTTAAGAAAGTAGCACTTCCATCCACCTG
The DNA here is from genome assembly GCA_022758105.1 of Pangasianodon gigas. Lineage (NCBI taxonomy): Eukaryota > Metazoa > Chordata > Actinopteri > Siluriformes > Pangasiidae > Pangasianodon > Pangasianodon gigas. The sequence goes on along the minus strand of CM040482.1, from coordinate 10,523,732 downwards.
CCTCAGAATGTTGCACACACCCATGTTTGCACACATCCTTGTTTTAGTTGTAATATAAGCTACGTGGGTGTTTAATTTAGAGAGTCAAGCAGCCAGACACCCCATATATTCATCTTTGTGAATGAAGCTGGTTTCAAGCTGGCCAAAAGATGCTGGCTAGGAAGGAATGTGATTGGGAAAAGAGCAACAGTGGATAACAGAGGGTAGCAACGTGTGCAGCAATATCCTCTGAAGGACTGGTGTTGCATGAGCCACTATTTGGACCAGGGAGCCTCATAACATTCCTGGCTGACCTGAATGGAAAGCTTGTGCCAGCTGAGGAAAGAGGGCAAGTGAGGCAAAATGTGCAAGCATTTCTAATTGTTTGGGACAATGTGACATTTTACTCCTTTGCAGCCTGTTCAGTGTCACTTTTTCTCCCACCTTTCTCTCCCTTCCTGAACTCCACAGAGGAATTCTTTGCATGCAATGCATGCTGGATGCCTGGACATATCTGTATAAGATTTTTCTTGCTCAAGAAAACACAAGAATGAAAACGTATGGTCAAATGCAAAATACAGGGTTGATTAACATTTCACTGAAACATGATGCGCTTTGATGCAGATGAGCACATCAGTTCCACATGAATAACATACTACATCAACACAATTATTTGTAAAAGTGAGTAAACTGAATGAGAAAATTGTTCATAGGGAAATGGTGTAGCTTACTCATTTGAATCAAGTAAATTCACTGCATCACTTTTTTCAGTGGTAGTACATCTAAAGCACATCATGGTTTAGCACTTGGTAGATATCTGACAGGTATATGTGTCTATAGAAAATTATTACGTTCTTGAAATGACCATTTCATTTTGTGTATTTTGAATTTGCTCCCTAAAAAAATGGCAAAAGATTAATTACACTGAAGTATAGTGAAGCATTTCTGATTCATTCCTCTAACATATAGAGTAGGACATTCTATACAATAAAGAGATATCATTTCTTGGTTTATTGAAAAAAAACAAAAATGGAAAAAAAATCAAAGACAAAATAATACTTATAATGTTATTTGATGTTGGTGTTTTTCAGGTTATTGTGTTATGAATGATCAAATGTTCTTGTTGAGAGAGAAGCTTTGTGTCCTGGTTGAGGCATGTATAAACAGTGTGAGAAGTTACCTGCTGTGCTGAAAAAACTCAGTACTAAGAGACATGTGTAGGTCCCTGGTGGTCTAACAGCTAAGGATCCTGTACTTTCACTGCCACAGCCTGGGTTCGATCCCTGGGCAGGGAGCTAACCCAGCTAGTGGGAATGTACTCCCAGTGCTGGTCCCAAACCCAGGAAAATGGGAGGGTTGTGTCAGGAAGGGCATCCAGTGTAAAACATCTGCCAAATCAAACATGTGGACTGATGATCTGCTGTGGCAGCCCCTATTGGGAGCAGCCAAAAGAACAACAACAATTAAGACATGTGTGTAAAAAAAAAAAAAAAAACCTGTAATTACTAGTTAGGCATTTCCATTTCTTCTATTGTATACCATTTCCAACTGTAGGCTTTACTGCACTATTAGGAAAAGGTGTACCCAGTCCTGTAAATAATTATTTAGAAATATAAAAATCCATAGAATGGTCCATAGTGTGGGGGTTGAGGACATAGGAGGCAGGAAATGGAGAGAGCACAGTTGCTCTTTTTTATTAATGGTAGCTTTTCAGAGCAAGGTTTTTAAGTGCTCTTAAGCAGACACACACACAACAAAATCAAACTCAGCGTTTCACTGTTTCCCACTCAATTTCACCTAATCTCAGCTCAGCTCAGGATGAGGCAGATATGGTTAGCTCCTTCTTTCTCTTAAAAAAGAGACAGCATATAAATTGGCTGCCATAAAACAAAAGGGAGGTGTAAACAATCACCCATTACCCAGTCATTCTCTATTACTCTCCTTTTGCGTCACAGCCAGCGCTCAAACATGCCCCTGCTGCCACACTATTTTGATGCTATATACTATTGTTGTAAAATGTTTTTAAAAAAATGTAATGTATGTTCTAAACAAAATATTCAAAAATACTTGTGATTTATTGATGCATAGCCTGAAACATAGAATATGTCAAATTACAGCATATATACATTTAGATAATCTGGCATTAATTCAAGGCTCTCTCTCTCTCTCTCTCTCTCTCTCTCTCTCTCTCTCTCTCTCGAGATTACCTTGATTATCTTCATGGTCTTGTATTAAATAGAGTATATCATCATAATTAAGGAATATCTTTGAGCTATAATAGGCCAATTTAC
>CM040482.1:10485546-10521362 GCA_022758105.1 Pangasianodon gigas | reverse complement strand
AAAAAAAAAAAAAAAAAAAAAAAAAAAAAAAAAAGAACTTGTTTAAACTGTGCATAAGTTGGGAAAATGGTGTTAAAATGCCAATAAGTAGGCATGGGTTTTCTTATTCTTCATACCTCCTACAGAAACCAAACAATGGTCTGACAGAAGACCATTTCTAAAAATATAAATAAAGTCTGTTGAGCCTTGCTAATAACAGAATGTTGTCTTTTGCATATGCCAGTGTATATTGTTTTTGCTGGCAATTAAAAGTCCTTCAGATATCAAGCAGCGGGTTTTTTTTTTTTTCTTTCAGTCCAACAAGCTTAGCATAGATACAGGACTTACCATAAAAAGGCCCTGCAATCTGGGACGTAGTCTTCCACCCATGCCTCTTGAAGACCTTTTTGTTCCAAATAAGTCTTTTACCTAAATCAGTGAATTTCACGATCAGTTATCATTAGTGGTTTCATTATTTAGTGTTCTCCTGCTACTCTAGCTGGCTCTTGTGCTTCTGGTTTGATAACAATTAAGGCAGGTTTTTGGTAACTGATGATTTAAAAACAATGATTAAAAATTTTGGTGTCAGTTAACATGGCTTGCTTTTCTTTAATACTGATTCATCTATTTTAACAGCTTAACAGTAATTTTACAATCATATCCCATCTAATCCTCATTTTTAGCCTTGTTTTTACATACTGACCTCCTGCCTCATCTTACACCTGTGTTCTGCCTATCTGCACCATTGCTTTCATCTTCTTTGTGCCTGGTTTGCTTTTTGGAAATTGTCTAAATGTCCTATCACAACAACAACTCTTGGTGTCTTTCAAAATCATGTAACATTTATATAAATGAAGGTATGTTTGACAGTAGGGCTGTAGGACTCAAATCGAGTCTGTATTGACTTGTCTCTGAATTACTGGCCCTTTGTAAATGGACATGTCTCGGTCTTGGGCATTTGTCTTGCTAAATATGGTCTTGGTCTCGACTGAGAGTTTGTAAAAATGATGAGTGTGTTCATGTTTTGAAGTAAAGATGCGGTTTCGAAAAAGATTGTTTTCAATCTTGATCTTGACTCGGTCTCACTTTCATTTGGACTTGAAATTGACTTTGTCTCGACTCCCTTAAGACTCTGTCTTGACTCAATCTTGGTTAGTCCCGGTCTGGGACTTGTCTTGGACTTGACAATGGAAGTCTTAACTACAGCCCTATTCGACAGTGTTACTCATTTGGCAGTGGTGACTTGGAAGAACATTAACAAACCCAAACTATCATTTATAACAATGCCATAGTTAATAATGTCATTAACATTAACGCTATCAACACTACAGAATTCCAGTTACGTACGTAACTGTGGTTCTATGAACCCTGTATAAGAGAGGCTGAAGAGTATGATGTTATAACAGAATGCCTTTCCCTGGAAGGCAAATCTCAATAAGCGTCTGTGTTCTGGGGCAATGGAAACATGGAAAGTTGTGCATGTTGTGCAGATCCACTGATGTGAACCAGTATTGTCGTTGCATGGCATGAAGTACAGTATATCTGACAAGTTTAACATACTGAAAGAGAGGGATTTTAAGAACCAGCTCAGCTTTCTCAAATGTATAATCGGATGGAACCACCATCCTTCTTCCAAACAAGAAAGTACATTGAGTTCTTTTGTTCTGAACTGTAGGGTCTACCTTTTCAACCGTACCTCTGTCCAAAGCTGTCTTGCATCAGAGCGCCAATTTTGTTTGGATGGTTTGGTATTGATGAGGCCCAGAGCCAAGAGAATGTTGGGGCCAATGGTGGAACTGAAGCTTGTATCCCTGCAACATTGACATCAGGACCCACTGATCTGATGTAGCTGATGATGGAAAATGGGAAAGAAAACACTCACTGACAAACTCATAGATTCTGCAAATATTGTCGCACCCACAAATGCTCCACTTATTTATAGAGGGCTCATTCTCATCAATCTTTCAGTAAAGTTGTGTGTTAGTGTTTGCATATAAGCCAAACTATGCTCAGCGTGATGGAGGACATTGCAGCAACTCTAAGAGACATGAAATCAAGTTTAAAGCAAATATGCCGATCACTGAAAAATGTGAAAAGATGAAAATAAAGCTTGCTGTATAAATTAAATGGATGGCTGAATTTTTCTTGTTTATAGCATAATCCTTTGCTTTGCAGATGCTTGAGGAGGCACTGATATGTGGTAACCTCACTGGGGTTTTTGTTTAGGGCTAGTGGAGGAATGCATGCTGATGTATTTGGGAGATAATGGTACGCAACACACAAGAGAGTATATGACTTATTGTAGGTTGAGACATACCAGATCAGTCACTTATCTCTCTTTCAAACGTGCCAGGAGCTAGAAATCTAAGTACTAATCTAATGTAATCTAATCTGCTGGCTCTAAAGTCTGGCACAGCATTAAAAGAAGATGCCATGGCACATGGTATCAGCTTATAAGCCAACTTTTATCCACTTTCATCCATCCATGATCAAAAAAATTCATACCGGTCTCTAAATATCCACTCATTCAGTAGTATCACATGTGCCATTTGCACTGCCTCAGGTTACACAAACCAGCCCACCCTCATTTTATACATCGACATTTCTTCATAATTGAACACCTAGTCTTATTTGTCTTAAAATGGATTTGGGTTGGCTGTCTTTATATTTTATATTTAATACTAAGCAATATATAATCAATATACATAAGTAATTAAAACACATAAGCGATTTAAACTTTAAACAGCATAATACGTATATTAAAATGCAGTAACTCCTTTGCAAATTATATATTTTGAAGCCGCTATATCGAGGTTTATGTTAGTTAGTCTTCTTATGCATAAATTTACACACATCCAATCGTTCTTCCGAATTTACAAGCTTTTCATGAATACCACATTTCTTGTGTAAATGCATGTACAAGCAATTTATGAATAAATCCATTCGTATCCAGCTTGATAAATGAGGCCCAGAGAGAGAGAGTATACTACACTGCATTACACACTGCTTCTTTTTATCAAGCTACACAAGTAAGGTTAATTATGTAATTGCATAATAACATAACAGTGTGGTATTAATCACAGACCTTAATGAGTTGAAACAAGCCTGAAGTCAGCTCTTTCAGTCAGCAGCTTTGGAAAGGGCTGCCAAGTCTTTGTGTGTGGAACGTACTCGAAAACCAGACAATAAATTATATGCTAATTAGTAATGTAAGGGCCACCAGAGGGCAGAATGATGGCTTGTGTATATACATTTGTCTGTGTACAAGCATAAAATCTTTCCCACTTAATACGTGCTGGACCAGAAAGTGCTGAGGGTGAGCTCTTTCGGGTGGCGTAAGCATCAATATGATGCAAAAAATGTCTGAAAGTGGATTTGTTTACCCACAGATACTGAGTACCTAGGGACTGTGGTCATCATGGCTGTATATGAAGTAGCTGAAAGGAACTTTTCAATGTTATTTTTAACTCCGAGTCTGCAACTGAGCATGATGACCTGACTCGCTCTAAGATGACTGCACCAATTTACATAATCAGCACAGACAGAGAGAATTGTATTATTAACATAAAAATATGGCATACTTAGGTTCTTACCTAAATATTTAACAATCATGATTTCAGGTTTTGAAAGTTTCAAAAGTTTTGCCTGATTTTTTTTTTTCATGTCTTGTCTGATTATATCATGATGTGAAACTAGGGGCATACAATGATAATACCCCAAATTTCTTCTATAATTAATTCAATTAAAAAAAGAATTTATTTTAAAAAAGTAGTTAATAGTCCAAGGAGCAATTAATTTATGGTTAGAAAAGCAGCTAATCTATTTAAATGTATATGTTTATGGACCATAAGGAAAAGGACTGTGTTTAAGCATAAATGTGTGTGTGTGTGTGTGTGTGTGTGTGTGTGTGTGTGTGTGCGTGCGTGCAATGGACTGGCATCCTATCAAAGGTATATTCCCACCTTGACCAGAATAAACCAGTTACTGAAGCTGAATGAATGAATGCATAAATGATTGGTAGGCAATTATGTAATTCAAACGAGCGAATGTAAAAACGAACGCGTGTATGACTCATGTGCAACTTTAGATCTTTTTTCAAATTTCAATGTCATTTTCAGTATTCATCCATCCATAAATGTTGAGTTGATCTCCGCTATTCAATCAATTAAACAGAGATTTAGAAGTTGATTTAAAAAGGAATGTCACTTCCACCTTACTATGGGAAATGTATTTAAACTAATAGATTCACTACAACTCAACACCGTCTATGATAAATAGGTTTGAGAAGTGAGGCCTCCCACCAGTGTGTGTCCCCTATTCATTTACAAATTTTTTGGGTGTTTTTTTTTGCATTCAAAGAGAGATGTTTTTGACCTGCCACACTCCACCCTCTTAAAAGTGCCTTTCAGACCCTGAAGGCTTTGAAACTTGTTCGGAAGGAAGCATAAATTAGGTTTCTAAATCAGTAATACTCCCACTTTTCTTAGGTTCAGAAGGTGAATCCTTTGGACAGTCTTTTTTCTATTATTTTTTTAAATCTGACCCAAAGCATTTCATTATTGCATTTTAAAATTTTAAGGCCACATTCATTTTTTAAACCACTTCTGATCTCAAGCTATGACATGTACCTGTCATTTAAAGCAGATAACAAGGCAGGGTGCTGTCTAGGTAATGAAATTTACAGAAGGTGGAATCGATGCAGTGATGACAGTCGTAGTCCTTCGCTCATTAATCATATTGGCACAGTTATTAAATTTCTAATGTCTGCTAGGAGAGTCATTAAGCACACACACTAACATACGCAGACTCTGGTTCGGCTCCAGCTTTCCTATTTCTTTGTCTTAGGGGAAAGTTAAATCATTAAAAAACCCATCCGTCTTATGAAACTTAATTGCACATCCCTCTCTCATTGCCGTTTTTTTATTAATCTCTCCTTCTCACTCACTTTAAAAACAGAGTTGCATTAGTCTACTTTGCATGCGTAACATCAACTGCTCTCTCTCACTTTCTCGATCTCTGTCCGTAGCTTAAACACAGAAACTCTAACACTTGTGTATGTCAAGTGCAATCAGACATGCAAGTTGCACTGGTTATGAAGACAAGAACAGCAAAAATAAGTGTTTCATTGATATTCAATCGTGGTCTGTGCTTTTATGAGTTGAAACATGGTTTGGATTCTGCTCGTAAATCTTCAGACATTCACGCAGTCTTTCTGAAAAAGGTCTCTCTGACCTTTAAGAAATCAGCTGACACCAACTTTTTCTAATGTAACAAAATGGCACTAAAATGGCAGACATCAACAAGCGGACAGGCAAACACCATTACAAGTCTGCATTGCGGCCACAAAATATAAACCAACCTTTGATATGGATGAATGAATGAATGAATGAATGAATGAATGAATGGCAGCATATTCCAGACTTGATTCAAATTCAAATGTTAATTAGAATATGCTCATTTAAATTTATTTGCAGTTGCATTTTCTGAGTGTGAGCACTTAATTTAAGGCATTCAGATTCATTTGCAAAACATATATTTGCAATCACACGTTCTCATCCTCATGCTCATGCACTTGACCAAAAGTGAAACACAAACGCCATCCTATTCTCATTTGCATTTTTACTCTGAACATCATACAGCTGTCAGTCAAACACTATGGGCAGGACTTTGGAGGAAATGACAAAATCGGTTTAAGCTCGTAACACCTATCATGTCCTATTTTGCATCTTCTGTCATAAAATACCTATATACAGTATAGACAGAAATCTGTGAAAGTAATCAAATTAAAAAAGGAAATTTCTCTTCTAACTATTGTGTGTTCTGTGTGTTCTATCATGTTGTAAACAAAGTTGATTCACAAGTATGATGTTGTACATAAATCGGTTTATTCAACCTAGTATCAAATACTCTGTGGGGTAAACCCACTGTCATAATCATAACGCACAGCATTAGTGTTTTACACAATAATCATAACACACAGCATTAGTGTTTTACACAGTAATCATAAAGCACAGCATTAGTGTTTTACACAGTAATCATAACACACAGCATTAGTGTTTTACACAGTAATCATAACACACAGCATTAGCATTTTAAACAATAAAGCTGAAAAATCTTAATATGTTACAAAAGGGAGCAGTTTTGCTAAGCTATGAACCTGTCAAAGGTAGTTAGGTAGTCATACTCAAATAGGCTAAACTTGTTTATATGATAAAACTTTCAAAATGTAGTAAAATATGCAATGTCAAGAAATGTCATCGGTCATAGAGGAAGGATTCAGGGAGCTCCTTTGTCTAAACAGAGACTGGCCAACTGGGTAATGAATGTCATCACCACGGCCTACAAGTGGGCCGGATGCCACTCTATGACGAGCAGCATCTTTCTTCTCATTTCTATTCAGCAAGATCATTTTGTCTACATCAAATGCAGTGTTTTCTAACAATGCTGGAAAAACATTCTGCCTTTTTCATACTCCAATCATGGTTGATGACACACTCATCTGGTGTAACTTCAAATTTCATCTGAGACTGTTTTGTCTCCTGCCGAGAGAGAAAGAGTCTTTCTCCCTCTCTCCGTCCTAATCTTTTGTCTCTATATGTAATTCAGTCTTGATTCTCTCTTCTTTCTTTCTCTTTGTTTCATCCAAGCTTATCTACATTACAGCAGAGTTTCATTGCTGGTTTTTTTCATGTGTATTCATTTTCAGCCGTTCTAATTGGAAATTCATTACGGTGGCAGGTGTAGTCATTTCATACACTTTATTACTGTGTGACATTTTGTACACAATATTATTATTCTACATAGAAAAATCCATGAATATATACATTTACATATGCACTCAGGTCTGTCTCTATGCATTAGAATCTATATCTTTATCTATGTTATTTTTTCAATTTTTTTGTAATTTTTAAGTAGTGCATATTTTCTACAAAACAATGCTTTCAAAATTATTGGTACACTTACAGTACAAGTAATATTTTGTGATGCCGGCCATGGAAAGAATAAAAGCTCTGAGTTTCTTCCTGTAAGGTCTTACAAAGTTGGAGAGGGATCCTAGTCCAGTCATACATGCAGAACATGTTTTCAGGGTCATAACTAGAGACTGAAAGAGTCACTGCAACACACTGATTGTGTGTTTCTTTTGAAGTATGTTTGGCTCATAGTGTTGTAGATAAAGTTCTATCTAGGGCTGGGACCCTGGTACTTGGGGGTTCATGAATTCATGATGACAGCAAAAACTTCACAAACTCCCCCTGAACCACCAGCCACAAAACAGCCCCAAAGCATCAATGATCTACCATCATATCTTACAACGAGTATCCTGATAACAGTAGTACAAATACTCATACTAATACACTATATGGCCAAAAGTTTGTGGACACCTGACCATCACACCCATATGTGGTTCTTTCCAAAACGGTTGCCACAAAGTTTGAAGCACACAGTTGTACAGGATGTCTTTGTATGCTGTCGGTAATTACATACCTCGCCCAACATCAGTGCCTGACCTCTCTAATGCTCTTGTGGCAGAAGAGTGGAGGTTATTATAACAACAAATGAGGGACTAAATCTGGAATGGGATGTTCAACAAGCACATATGATTGTGATTATTCAGGTGTTCACAACTTTTTGGCCATATAGTGTACTTTTGATTTTTTTAAATAAAGACTACAGGCTACACACCACCACCATGAATTCAGATTACAACACAGAGAGAAGGAATTGCACATGACTTTATAATTGTCATAGCAGAGGAAAAGAGAGGGAGAGAGGAAGAGAGCAAGGCTGTGCTTTTGTGAATTTATTTTTTTTTTTTATCTTTCATAAGATAATTTTAGCTCCTCTATTGTTAAGACATGATTGGCTTTACTGGTTACCATTCTAAATACAGTAGAAGCAACAGGAGTTTTAATCAATGTTATGAATCAATGTTTTTTCAATATATTACGCTTGCTGGTTTCAAATGTAATTGCAGAGGCGCCTGTTAAATTGACCTTGGTCAATATATGCATGCTAGCCTATTTCCATCCCTTACTGTCTATCTCCGCAAAAGTGTGAGTACCTCTCACTCTAGTTCAAAACAGAGCACCCACTTTGTTCTGCTGTTTTTTTGGATTGTGTTTATTAATGACTTTATGCCCTGAGCTATGGCTAGATCAGATCATATTCATGAAAATGAGTGGGGAAAATTAAACAAGCACATTTTGTTCTGCTCTTAATGTACTCACGCACTCTTTCTCCCCTTGTCTCTCTCTTTTCCTGTCTCTTTCTCTCTGGTGTGTGAAATATGTGCGGTGTTATCTCAGCTGTCTGGACCTGCTCCATTTTACTGGCTTGGAGGGCCAATTCAGATTCTACTATTTACAACGAGACATGATAGCTTTACAAGGCAAATGGGAAAATATTCTAAACAAAACCTGTTGGTAATAAACATGATGCAGAAAACCAGCAAACAGTAACAGACATATCCCATGAGAGTCATGGGAAGGCTGTGTGATCGCTATGTGCACTGAATAAGACTTAGTCTAGATCACCTGGCACACAAGACCTAACAGCTTAGTGCTGTGGTATCAACATGTACAGACAACCTGAGAGTATTAATGAGATTGTTAATGCAGTTGTATCAACATGTTCAGAAAGCCTAAAAGTATTTGGAGTCTTAGTGTTATGCTGTCAGCATTTACAGAATATTAGTGAGAGTAATGTCTTGGTATTTGGTATCCATGTACATGGAGCTTATGATATTATTAGTGAGAGTGTTAGTGCTGCAATATCACCAAGTACAAATGAACTGAGAATATTACTGAGAGTGCTAACTTAGTAGTACTGGTATTAGGTATTTGTAAGAGTGCTAATAAATGAATTGTAGCATTAATTGTGTTAATAATGCTGCAATATCTGTGTTCACAGAAGGGCACTAGTGAGAGTATTAATATTAAGCCATAATGAAACCAGATGTTGACCACACAGTAAAGTCAAATTGCTTCAACCTGGATGGAATCCCAGTCCAACACAAGGCATCGCACACGTGCACACACAAACTCACACACTCATACACACCTAGGGGCAATTTAGAAGTCCCAACCTACCTACCAGCATGTTCTCAGGATGTTGGAAGAAACTGGAGAACCATGAGAGAACTTATGTTTACACAGGGAGAACTAACAAAACTCTGCATGGATGGTAACCATAGTTCAGGTTTGAACTCCTGGTTGGAGGCGGCCATGCAATCTACTGCACTACTGTTCCACTCCTTTTAATAAATATCTATTAATACCTGCCCAGGCCTTGCCATTCTGGTCCCAAGAGATTCACCCTTTATGGAGAGAGAGGGAGTAGGGGGAGACATTGAGGAGAACAAAGAGGGATGGCAGGAAAAACAGGGTGAAAGCCAGGTCCGGCGCCCTGGCACCTCAGTCCCAGGGAGGTGGAGAAGGAAGAGGCTTTGTCCAGGGATGCTGGCCAGTGTCTTAAACAACGAATTGCTCCAGCAGCACCAGCTCAGTGTCTTGCCAGCACCAGATGTCCACCAGCACCAGATGTCATCAGCATCCCACTCCTCTGCCAGCAGCCTCCGGCAACAGGAGTCCTTAAGTTGCTGCAGGAGGATGAACGGGCGGCTGAAATCCATGAGCTTCAGGGTCTGGAAGTGATGCCAATGTTCTTCCGGGATCTGACCGATTTGCTGCAGTACCACCTTCTTCATTCTCCAGCCACATCCACAAAGGTACTCTAGCCACATCTGTAAACACAGCTGCTGGGCAGTGAGCTGGGCTTTCCCTGACAGCAAGAAGAGGAGTTGTAAACCCCACTCATCGTCAGGCCACCCCCAAGAGCTCTCTGATCATTGGAGGAGGATATCTTTGTGAGCATCACATGTGGATGGCTGGACTGGCCACCACTGGAGGAGCTGCAGTTGAAGGAACAGTAGGTTGCAGGAGCACCCGATGGTCCTCAACCTATTCCTTCGAAGCGATTGCTTCGAAGCACAGCTGTTGTTCCTGGCTCAGATCAAGGATGCCTTGTCTGGTGGAGGCTGGTGAGGGACTTAATGAAATCACTGAGTGGGGAGGTTTCAATGGTGGTGTCTAGAATCTCCTCTGGGTTTCGGCACCACTGTAGAACCTGGTGTGTGTGTGTGTGTGTGTAAAAGAGGACTCTGGAGTCAAGCAAGTTTTTTACGCCGCTTCGGGTTTCTTTTCTTTTCATGTAGTGCAGACACTTTTCAGCTCGCTTCCCATTTTAAAAAAATGCTAAATGATTCACTACTTATCTCACATTCAGGTTCAAACTCAAGTTTAAGTGCATGTGGATGTGTCTGTGGGTGTGGGTGTGGGTGGGTGTGTATGGGTGTGTGTGTATCTAATGCATCAGCTCTGCAGAATTCTTCCTACCTTAAGCTCAGTTGTTGCCACCTGGACCAGTAACATATTGTAACAGACAGTACATGCTGACTTAAATTATCAACTCAAACAAACAGTTAAAAATTAACTCCATCCCAACCATAACAAAATCTGGAACAGTGGGTGAGAAGTGTGTAAAAGATAAACATGAATGAGAGGTGAGGAAAGAGAAAACAGGTGCTTACAAAAAAGACAGAAACTTTATAAAAAAAAAAGAAAAAGAGTTCACTCTGCATGTTTGAATATAAATACAAAATCTATAAACAGCAATCACAAATAATCTTGAGTTAATGTCATAACATATTTTTTAGAATTTTAATATTCCATATTCCACTTTAATAGAACCCCATACCACAGTTCTGGACACTAGTCAATCAAATAAACACTTAATAAACAATAGGTAGTCTATTCATTTCAAGCTGCCCCATTTCTGTGGTCTGCTAAAGATGAAATTTAAGTTCCAGTGCTGTTTTCTTCTGAAGATGATAATTGTCAGGGTCATTCAGGGCTAGAGTCACACATGTTCACCACAGAATACATGGGGGATGATGACACAACATTTAGTCTGTAGAATCTGGTGAAGCTAGAAGGTGAATTCCATGTCGCCGCTTTACAAATGTCCATTATCGACTCTCCTCTTACTTCTGCCTAGAAGTTTTCCAAAAAGTGTTGAATGGCATTTTAATAAAAGAAGGCAACTCCCTGAAGTAGTCCTCCCTGGACACAGGGCTGGCCTGGACACAGTCTCAGACAAGTTCATAGGTTTATTAATATACCATGGCATCAATATCTTTGGCAGTAATGCTCGGGTTCAACCACAGTGTAACATGTTTGAATTCTGGTCCACAGTGCAGACACTGTGTCCATGCAATTTCTTTACAGTGCAAGATAAGAGGGTTAAGGGGTTAAGAATACCTTCCCTGTAGGAGCCTTGTTTCAGAATTCCATTATTTAAATCTATTATTATATTTACTTGTCTTAAGTAGACATTTAATGTTGCAGATATTTCCTTTGTTCTCATTGGTTCTTACTGCGAATGTTCAGTGACGTTATTCTAGTTCACGTGCAGAGTTAAGAGACACACGTAAAAGGTTATTAAGATATTAAGGTTATTAAGAACACAGGCTTTTGACTGTAATCGATTACAGTATGTTGAAAGTCAACAAATAAGTTGTTGAGAAGATGTGGTAAAGCAAGTGGATTGTACTGTAAGAAAATTGAAAGAAATGTGAAACTTTACTGAGTCTGAAGAATAAACAAAGACAATGGATATTTCATGGACTTCAGAGTTGTGAGACTTTTGCTAAGAAGATAAGAACTAAGATACACATCAAAACTTGTAAACTAACTGTAAGACAATAACATGTTCCGTACATTCCCTTTGGTTGCATACAACCGGCAGATCTCTTGTGAACATGTCCGCATGCTGGATTCGCTCACAGGGGCCAGACCCATAATTTCAGGGTTTGGGATTTGTTGTGAAACAGTAGCCCTTGTCTCTGGGATTGCAGGTCTGGTCTGATTGGTAGTGGGCATGGAAAGACTGTCAATAACCTTGATAAAAGATTGAGTTATAGTCTGTTCTGCCAGAATGGGCAGCATCATCCATCATTGGCTGGGAAGAAAAGCATACAGTCTTAGATTTGGCTAGTCATATTGAGAATGCATCTTTTTCCTTATTCCCTTTTTATATTTTTCCCAACTATAACTATAGCTCAAAGGATGTTGGATTGTACATGCTACTGTATCATTGACTGACAAACAATGGCAACACATACATTTCTAGCTGTTTGTGTCACAAAGTGCTCAGTATAATGTAGGACTAGTGAAGAACTGCCATCATGAAGTCCATTTTATCTAAAGAGTGCAGGTCTTACCCACAAAGGTGCCCCAGTTGTCAACATAGTCCATATTTTTGGAAGCGCACCATGTTTTCACTTATTTGTTTAGAGCTGGAAGATGACTAGCTTCTATGCCCCAAATAAAAACATAAGAGGTCTGGATATGACTAATTTGCATTTAGTCAGCAAATTGTCTCCAGCAAGCAGAACAGCTAGCCCCAGAGGAAGCCTGCATCTACTTTTTATTATTTAAAAAAGGCTAAGGTCAGCGCTCACATGTCGTCCTTTCATATTTTAAACTTTAGCGCACCCCAAAAGTGAAAAATAGCTTAAAGTAGCTATATAGGATGTTTTGACCTTGTGTAATATTTAACACATCTTGATGTATTTGAATGTTTCTTATCCAAATTTATGTCAGTATTTGAATGAGGCATTATTGTTCATTTGTCATTATTAGCAGCACATAACCGATATCTAAATAATATTGTTAATTTCAATATATTCAATATTTATTTTAGTATTATTAAATAGTGGACTATATAACATAAATTTGAATATATTGAGCTATATATTCAGTATATTCAGTATATTATAATCAAATATATAATCATATATTGCATATGTGTTTTCAACCATTCTCATTCCACCCATTTTTCTCTAGTTATTTCCCATTTGCCAATTCTGATTTTGTACCTAGATATCTGATTTTTTGTATATTGATGTTACAACTACTACTATTTCATTTGTCAAAGGGGTTTGACATTATTATTTTCTCTCTTTTTAGGCCATGGATGCCCTTTTCCATCTTAAGAGCAAGGCAATGTGCTATATGTCAGCTGTCTCATGTAGTGTGTATATCTCATTTGTTACTTAACATGCCTTGCACTGGGAAGAAAAATAGTCTCTGCAACATTTTAGAAATGCTTACAGAAATTTTGATAGGCGATCCTGATCTTTTCACAATAACAACCGATGTGTCAAAGATGCATTACCTTCTTAGAATGGTGTCGTTGTAACATTTTGTACATGTCTTATAGTACCTAATTTGGGTGTTATGAAGGGCAAGAAGCACATACTTCAGGAAGTAGGATAAATAAAGTAGTCTCCACAAAAAAAAACTGCATTCCAATTATCATTATGGAAAGAGTCCCAACTAATTACCTTTGCTTTTTCACCTAATTAATATGGCCTAATATTATGACCAGATTCACATTATATAACGTTTTTTTTTTCCGCCTACTAGTTTGCTTCCAAGAATGACTCTCTACACAGCTACAAAAGAGTTATGGCTCCTTAATCAGAAGGTTACAGAGATCACTAGACCATTGTTAGTAAATCAATTCTGCAAGTTATCACGCAGTGCTCCCGAGCAGCTGGGTTGAGTCTGGCAGAGGACCTTGGACGGTTAACAAAACACATCCAGGTTGAAAGAGTGGTCAAAAACATTTGCTGAGGGCAAATCAAGCATACCATCTGCCAGTGATAAAGTGCAAGCTTTGAGGTAACCTTTAGATGAATCTTGCTTGTCTGTTTTTCTTCCAATACCCATGTTTCTTCTCTTCATATTGTGCACATAAACACACAGCAGGGATCGGTTCTGTTTGTGAGTAACGTCTTTTGTATTGTTCAATTAATTAAAGTAAGTGCATGAATTAATACATATTACAGAATTACACAGAATAGGTGTACACATCTGGGGAACAGACCAATGATATGACAGGGGTGGAGACATATAGGACCGAACAAATGGCAAAAGAAACAAAAACACATGACATGAAAAGGAGGAATGACAGAAGAGGAATTTATGACATTTGTGATATTCATGATATACGTACATACATAACACTTGCTTAAGTATAAATCGAGCATGTTGCATTCAATATGATAAAACATATTCAACACAACATGGTTGACTTTGGGTCCTAGGGTGTATGTGACCTTATGTGTCTTACGTCTGGAAGTGTTCACTGAGGGTTTGCTCCACCTCTCCCATCTCAGCACTAGAAAGATACAAAAAGGGCTAGGCATCATAAAGTTAAGCAAGTGTTATATCACACTGTCACTTGAAGTGACAATGTGTGTCATTCTAAAAATAGTGCTTTAGAGGACATTACCAGAAAATAATCTCCTTGTTTTTTCTTGAATTAACTTATACATGATGCTTGTCCAATACATGATGCACATGTTAAAACCATGTTAAACCTTACAGGTTTAAAAGTCTCTCAAGCCATGTACTTGGCCTTCTCAATGCGTTGCCAATACACAAGCAGTACAGAGTATCATCAGAGTATTACGGGAAACGATTCCAAAGTTAGAAAAGGCCATGTTGTTTGCCCTCTGAAGTTTATTATAAAGTTCTCTGCTGTATTTGTAGTTTCATGAGTGACTTTTTCAAGCAAGTATGTTAGTCATGCCTGGAGTGTAGGCTTTGCTTTAGGGCCTACCTGACTTTGAATCTTACCTTCAGTCATGGCAGAGAAACATAAGGGTGTCAGCTTCATTTTATGTTAGCACACACATTTATCACGATAACTGTTTGCTACACAAGTGCAAAAAAGGCATTGTCAACCCTTTCATCCACTTTAAATCTCCAAAACTCCAGCAAACCCAGTCAGTAATCTGTCCATGATCGTAATAAAGACAGCCCTAATATGTATGTATTACTGATAATGACCATCATATTTTTTGCTACACTATTGCTTAAACTTGATATGTTTAAGCCTCTTCTCCGTGCTGAAGTTTTGGCTGTCATTGAGTGCTTGCACAGATTGCCTCTCTCATATGTTTTGCACTCATAGTGCATCCAGAATAAATCAACTGTAATTACATGAGGGCCTGATTATGTTGAGATGAGGTCCACTGGCAGTGAACATTATCATCTTCACTTATGAGAATTTGTACACTCAGTCCCTCCTTCAACATAGTTGTAGTAGCTTGTAGTGTTCGGTCTTTCAGCATCTACAAGGTCATCCAGATAGCTAGAGGGAAAAAATGTCTGATGATCCTCATCTGTGTGCCCAAGGCTTTGTGCCCAATTATAACTTTTTACTACCACTTGGGATATTGACATGCTTTGGTTAACTCACATCTCCACAAATCCTAATGATTCAGCATTAATAAAATTTTTCTTTTCTTCCTACGCATCATGTGTTGTAGGTTCCAAAATTTAATACAGCCTTATCTCCTTGATCATTTTAAAGGAATTGCCTCTGGTTTTCCTGAGCCTGCCTTTGCTTTGTCCTTTTTCCTTATTTGATCTTGCACAGGCATTAAAATAGTAGTCCTTGCAGGTTTAATTCAAGGCAATTTCTTGCTATAAGCAGTGTAAGAGGTCACCTAGGGCCCCTGGACCACTAGGAGGGCCCATGACTTTAAAATAGATATGCAAAACAGCATATTTTTCTATCATTTGTTGAAAATTTGGTTTATGATCAGGCAGTCACAGGGAGCTCCCTTGTGATGTGAAAATAATAGAAATTTACCTAAATAAATGAGGTAACTATCGTGAATCCCTGGAGGACTAGTGGTTAGGCCTCGGAGCTCTCACCACTGCAGCCCGGGTTCAATTCCCAGCCAGGGAACCAGCCCCAGCCACTGGGGTTGCACACGACAGTGCCGGTCCCAAGCTGGGATAAAAATTGGGGAGGGTTGCATCAGGAAGGGTATCCGGCATAAAAACTGTGCCAAATCAAATACGGACCACTGTGGCGACCCCTAACATCAGAAGATCACAAACAAGCGGCGATCATGAAGTGTTTGTATCTATCTAGGGCAGAAAAATGCAAAAAGAAAAAGGCAGAAGAGGAGAAACGGACCCAAATCACTGGTAAGAAATGATTGCTAATTAATTTGATTTAGTCGATTTGTCCGCTTTCTTGCTTCCACTTATTGGTGTAATTGAAATGGAAAAAGTTAGTGGGTAAAGAGCTAGCTAGTATGTAGAGTAGGAAGTGTTAGGCTAACACATGTTATTTTGCTAGCTTGTTACTACATGCTATGACAACAGTAGCCTGTTGACTTTGATGTTTTCACCACCTGAGCGGTGATTTAAAGTTGAATCACATACAGTTCTTTCAGGTGCATTCAGGTGCATACATTCAGGTGCTATAAGGAAATACATATATAGGGTATCTTCAGCATTAAACTGTTTTTCCCACATCCAAGATAATGAATAATAATCCTGTTCATTCTTGCATATAAAATACTGATTGGTGTTGGGGGAGTTCCTGGGTAAGTTGTCACTTTGGCCCCCAAATGGCACTGGTTGAATTTAATGCCTGAAAAAAATCTCACCTCTTGTATTTCATGATGTAAGAGGCCATTAATGAATTGCACATCTGTAAGGACTATGGGATGTTTTCAAGTTAAAAATCAACAACTAGACACAACACTTTGGAATAAATTACAATAGCATTAAAAGCTACAGTAAAAATATCAAATGTTTTAAGCACACATACAAAATTACAAGAAAAAGAGAGTGTAGCTAGTAAAATATTCACCTATTACTTGGGACTAAAATATTGATGTTCTCAAACCTGATGTTCTAAAACCTGAGAATAGGCTGATGACAGTTGTGCGAACTGTCAAAATCCCCTAGAACCAAATATTAAAGATTCCCTGAGAGCAGAAAGTTTAGGGAGCGGTGCCAACTGCAAGATGCCGTAAAAGCTGAATATAAAATGTGTCAATACCACAAACTGCCCTGAGAGCAAAACATGTAGGAAACAGTGTATATGTAAAATCTGCTAGAAGCAGAAGATAACAGGTAAAAACAACAAGCTGGCCTGGGAATGTAATATGGAGGAAACAGTGAAACCTGTAAGATGACACAAAAATTAAAAGTACAACATTCTGCTCCTAAGGCAGCCTGTGGTACTTTTTCATTTTTATATTATTTTCTTATAGTGAAAAGTTAAAAGTGCCACAAGGTTGAAAGGTGCTCAGAGAGCAGGGATGAAGTTGCACATTTAAGGTCTCCTGAGATCAGAGGTGTTTCCTATGGTGCTGAATTAATGTTAGCAAACCTCCGTCTATTTGTAGGCAAGGTAGCTAGCTAGTACGCATTATCAAAGTAATAACTAGCTAATAGCTAACCAGCTAAGTACACAGTCAGCTAGCTAGTTAAACTATGCTACTTACTCTCTTAGAAGATATTTCAATTATAATACTCCTATGAACCTAATTTAGCTCAACCACAGAAACTAAATTTCCAGCATTTTATATACATCTTTTATTATCTTATCTTACATTATTTTAGTATAGTAGTTTATATGTGGTAATCACGAGTAGTTCTGCCACATAACAAAACTAATCTGATCTTGCTGAGCTTCACCGGTAATAAACTCAGGTTAATAAGGAGGTGGCTGCTAAGTGATAAATGCCAGGACTGCCAGTAAAGCTGCTTCTGCATGTTGCAATGCTATGCTCTGCAAGTTTTTTAAACTTGCTGGTGGAAGTAGTAGTTAACAGCACATAAACTAAAATCTTTATACTTTATTTTGCTGCTTTCCATGAGTGCTGTGCCAGTAGAAATATGTGCAAAATACACCAACACACCACGCAATGACTCACAACTTATCTGAAAAAAAAAGCATTGTGAAGGCTCCACTCTGTCATTCCTACACACTATTCTACCACTAGCACTTTTCAAGAGTTACATTGTATTGTCATCATTATGTAATGATATAATTAATATTTCAATTGTAGTTATTGTTTTGAATATACAGTCCATATCTTTATGCTAGGGATTACCTTGAATCCTGTTTACCTAGTTTATGGTGAGGTCTTGCCCCTTCCAGGTTTGTCCTAGTGTTTTAAATTAATGCCTTCTTGAAATGCTAATTCTTGTTAATGTCCTTCATTGATTTTGTCTTCATATATTTTTGATGATTTCTGAAGTTTACAAAAGCACAAGATCTAGACTGATGAAATCCACCAAAACTGGATATTGCATCAACTAGCAGTATGATAAAAACTCAAAATATACTAATAAGGAAACTGTTTTTTTTTTTCAGGATTCTTTTTGCTTGTTCACTGCCCAAAACTGAAACTGACTTGGAATGCATTTCACCTACTGAAGATAACACTGGAGACAAAATTTCCTAGAAACAAACAGGAAATGAAAATGGCTATTTTACAGACCTGGCCAAAGTTCACTAGGCACTGATAAATGGGCCATTTCCCAAGGGGTCCATGACAAAAAAGAGAAGATACCCTAGTAATGTGTTATAGATTTGGGCAGTCATTGGTCATACAAAGAATTTCCACCCAGGTGATAATCATGGCTAATTAAATTCCTGGGGGGTATTCCATGAAGCAGACTAATAAAAGTGGGACTTATTTGAAATAATCTTGCTTCACTTGGCATAACAGATCAATCAAGAAATGTAACCCTACTACGCAGGTTTGTCTAAAAGCATATGCTGACATAGTAACCGAGCAGTAAGTAAGATCGGCTTCCTTTGTGGAACCGAAATTAATGGAAATTAGCCAGTCTTGTTGAAATAAGCCGGGTTTATCGAGTTAACTCTCTTCATGGAATGGCCCTCTGGTTCCCTGAAATATAGGCTTGTCTGATAACTGTACATTTTATTCAGTATAGCTATAAATCGTGCCAAATTCAAGGTGATACCATGTACTTTAACATCTCACTCAGTCTGCTATGTCAAATCCAGACATTCATCCTTGCTCTGGTTTGACCCAGCAATCACTACCAATAGTGACTGAGTAAATCACTTTGGCTGAATCAATAGTGAATCCTCCACCTGTCACTGAAGCTTTTTTTATTTTCCCTTCACTTGTTGCATAATTGTGGAGAAATGGAAAAATTTATATTAGCACAAGTTCTGCTCTTTTCTGGCATACTCACTTGACTCTGAGACAGTCTTTGGAATGATAAGAAGACATTTTTGTTTTATTAAAAAAAGGAATGAAAGTGTGTTGATTCACATCAGGCACGCACAAAAGAGGCTATTCAGTGACTCATCCTGCCATTTGCAGCCAAACAGAGACATGGGCGGATAAGAAAGACATTGAACACAAAGAGATGGAAGCCACAGCAGATGCAGTTTTGAGTAAACCCAGGCTTGAAAATAGATTTTGCTGTAAACTTACACTAGATGGCCAAAAGTATGTGGACACTTGTCAATCATACCCCTTTTCCCAGACTGTTACCACAAATTTAAAAGCACCCAATTGTATACAGGTCTTTGTATGGTACAGATTTACAATTTTCCTTCACTGGAACTAAAGGGCCCAATCATGTGCACAAGTGAGCTCCATGAAGACATGGTTTGTGAAGGTTGGAGTGGAAGAACTCGAGTGTCGTGATCTCACAGAGCCCTGACCTCAACCCCACTGAACACCTTTGGGATGAACTGGAACGCCGAATGCACACCAGACCTCCTCACCCAACATCAGTGCCTGATCTCACTAATGCTCTTGTGGCTGAATGAACAAATCCCTAGAGCCATCTGGAAAGCCTTCCCAGAAGAGTGGAGGTTATTGCATTACAGCAAAGGGAGACTAAATCTGGAATTTGATGTTCAAATAGCACATATAAATGTTATGGTCAGGTGTCCACAAACTTTTGGCAATATAGTATAGAGGACATTGTTAGGGCAATAGGGCAATATCACGATCAGTGTATTTGTGCCTGAACACAGCACATATTGACTTCTTATCAGCTTGGTGAGGAGCATATACTCTGGGATTATAGCTACACACACACACACACACACACTTTACACTGAGGTTCCAGTACCTTCTGTGCTTCTAAAGAGTTCTGTAACTCTCCTAAAGATAAACTACACAATTCTGTAGAAAGTTTCCTTTGCACCACACTGCAGGAACCATGACAGATTGTAATATATCAGAGGAGATATAAACTGCATGATGGTAAAAGAACAGCAAATCAGCATAAGAAATTTAGATTCGCTTGTGTTTGGTTTTGCTTTGTTGTGTGAATATGATATTAACCTTCATGTAGCTTTCTATTCCAGAAGCAGTTTCTGTATGTGCGCACAAAGCACAATGTCACGCTTTGAGTCTATTTTTGTCAATGCTGTAAGTGCTATGCCACCAGAGATAGAAGATAAACAATGTATTTGACTTGTCACTTGTGTAAAAAGAAATGTGCTGCAGAAATGTTCAACTTTGCCAGTCATGAAGCACTGCCTTGTTATATACACACAGGTTTTTGTCAAAGCTTGCAATTGACCAACCCGTGTCTGTGGAAAAGTATTTACTTTAGCACAGGAACATGTGGCCTAGAAACAGGGTCATGCAGAGACACTTAGAGGAGGAGGGGCTCAAAATGAAAAAGGGGCACATCAATCAAGATTTTAAAACCCCAACTACAGCATAACCTGCTGAACTAGATCTTCAAGCAGAACATTAAAAACATTATGTGAATAGAATGGCATTTATTAAATTATATTTTTATATTTATTTCATGGCTAAATATAGAAGAAACAATAAATATGTCTTGAATAATGCAAGACATAATAAAACATACAATATGTTTAATTTAAACTTTAAGCTGAACCATGAACTAAACACAAACTAGCTTAAGATCAAAATTCTATCTATAAATCTAGATAATGTATTGCAAAAGCTAAAAAAAAAAAAAAAAGCCAAGGAATGCATTTCAGAATGAGAGTCAGAACAAAGGATTGTAAACACTATAAACTCACCATCTCCACATTGCTAATCAAAGCACAGACAGAGTCATAGGGTTAGAGCTGTAGTGCAATGGCAGGTAAAGTAAACTAACAGATAGCAGCCAGGGCAGGGTGGGAATTATGAGTGATTTGGGGGTCCAGACCCCCCAGTTAACAATTTTGGGTGGTCTTAAATATGATTAAGATAAATATTTTGGTAACACTTTTGGTAGCCCATGCTTCATAAAGATGCAGCATCCTAAATACATTCATGGAACCATAATACTGAAAATTAATACTTATAAATAGGTGTATAATGCATTATGAGCATGGGCATTGAAAAAGCAAGTGCATCACGTATAAGTAATTATAACAATAATATAAATGTAACTATAACTGTTATTATGAAGTATAGAGCTTGATGTGTCTTTATAAATGTATTTATAGAACAGTAATACTTGCTTATAAATAATCATAAACGGGGCTATAATTCATTATATGCATGGACTTCTTAGAAAGTGTTACCAATAATTTTGTTAGTAAAAATATTAGTTACTAAAATATGTCAGAAAGACACATATGACACCTGCTCCACACATGCAGCATGCAAATGAAAGAACTGCGGCATAGCGACATAGCGCTGTAAACGATCCTATCCTGTGAAACAGTAAAGAGCAAGAGCAAATCTGTCACTGTGGGATGGCCTTGTGCTATTCTTTCATCCCGGCTTCGAGGCAGGAGGAGGTTCTACAGCAGAATCAAGAGCGCCATTAAGAGCTGATCAAATGCTGTGGACGAGTAAAAAATGTCCAATTGATGGCAAGGCCTCAGCGCAGACATCAAAAAAGGAAATGATGAGGTGCTGACTCTGCTCAAAGGACAGATCTACTCAAAGAAATAAGGCACTGATAATTGGGCCATTGCCCAGGGGTCCATGACAAAAAAAACGAATATATCTGTGCGAATTTGAGGGCAGGAAATCTCATATTGTGGTGGAGTACTTCTTAAGGGATATTGAAAAGGCAAAGCGGCCCACTTCTACTAGTGAGCAGACCAAGAGCCAACTGAATTACATATTTATAAGGTGAGCAATTTCTTAGGAGCATATTACTAATAATGGAGTACAGATCTCATCAGCTGAGCTCATGGGATGAATGTATGGGTTTATCCATACCACATTAAGCTCCCAGTGCCTACAAGTGAAAGGCAACACAGAATTAAATGGAAAAGGAATACTTAACCAGGATGATGTGTGCATTAGTTTGATGTGCAACCATCCTATTGTTCTGAGTACTATGGTGGAAACCCAGCGCAATTAACCTTATGCTAGGTCAACATATCTAAACCATTGTTCAATAGCTCACTATGAGGATGGATCAGCTATGACGGAGGTTATGTGAACCAGGCCAACCTAGTAATGTAAAGCTGAATGGAGAAAGGATGGAGAACTCAAGACATGAGGGGTGTAACACAATGGCTGTATCTGTATCTTGATTTAAACCTGTTGGCATGGTCTAAACCAGTGATTTTTTGTTTTTATTAAATATGAACGCTACCAGCATGCCCAGGAAACACTGGGGGGGAAACAATATCACTATGGATTCTGGCTCTGATAGTCTGATAGTTCCAAAACTTCAGCTATTCAATTTCATACATCACTCAATTTCATAATTGGTCTCAACTTGAGATGTGCGCAGGACTGTTTTTTTTTTTTTAATCCCGCTCACACGCTATTTTCTAACAAATGTAGTTAGTTCTATTTTCCAAAATATAACAATCTAGTAGTCTAGTTTAAACCAATGCAAATGC
This sequence comes from Pangasianodon gigas, assembly GCA_022758105.1. Lineage (NCBI taxonomy): Eukaryota > Metazoa > Chordata > Actinopteri > Siluriformes > Pangasiidae > Pangasianodon > Pangasianodon gigas. The sequence goes on along the minus strand of CM040482.1, from coordinate 10,498,670 downwards.
TGATCAGGCAGTTACTAAGGATGCTATAAATGCATTGAGCAGCACCATACATTCATGTTAATGATTATGCTCTTTCTTTGTCCCATAGCTTCATATCTAACCACTTGCTCACACCTGCATGAAAGTAAAATGCACACATGCATCCCAAATGCAAACATTTACCTCAATCTCAGATGCCCTGTGATGTCTTTCTAGTGTGCCTTCTATTCATGTCTGTATTTGTATCCATTTAGAACACATCTGTTCATTCCAAATAATGTATCTGTATTCGGTTACATCCCTATCAAACATGATAACTGGAAAATCTACCCCAGGAAGATGTCATCTCAGACAGACCTGGCTCTAAAAGAAACAAGTGATCTCTATGTATTTTGTGTTTATACATTTGGCAGATGCTTTTATCCAAATTAAATTATAGTTGCACTGAGCAAATGAAGTTTCAGCAACTTGGTTAAGGCACTGCTGTGGAAGCTTGGAGGTGCCAGGATTTCCAATCAGTAACCACTGAGCCACCACTGCCCTCATTTTCAGAGTTACTATTGAACCTAGCTGGGGGAGAAGATATCAAATCATCAATACAGGAACAGCATCTGTCAGCTTAGTTGGGTTAATAACCAATCCTGCTCAAGGCAGTAAGTTGTTTGATACAGTACAGGGCAGATTAAGCTTTATGTCACTGTAGGCCAAGAACAGCCAATTCTAATGTCCTGTTAATCAGAGCTACATTTTGAAACATATCTATCAACAGTTATGTATCTGTCATACAAATTTATCTGCACTGAAGGCACGCATGACAAGATCTACGAACAAGGTCAGGTAGTGACGTAAGACACTTTATGTTTCCAAGCTGACTGCTTCCTCTTGTGTTGCACAGCATTCTATAACAAGACAAGACTTAGACCAGGGATAGACACAAGTGCAGAGATTTATTTACAAGTCATAATATAAGTAAGCATTAATGCAAACAAATACAGGACAAGAACTAATCACAAATACTCAAATGTGAACCCAGAAAAGAGACACAGCTAGAGACTGATTAGAGCTAATAAGTTCTAGCTAAAATGGAAGCTAGTTTCTGGAATCTACGTTAGCTAGCTAAGTTATATTAATCAAAACAACAACTGGTTGTGCTTGCAGAAATAGGGAAACTATCAATAGTGCACAACACATTTTCTGGAGATAAATTTCCATTTATTTTCTCAATAGATAGTTCTTAATTAAAGATCTTTAAATGCCACCTAAAAATAAAAATCATTTCAAAGTACAAAACTTTGTTAATGGATACCACCATGTCTGTCCCATCTGTTACCTGGGTCTGTCATGATGTATAAAATAATTGTATAAATCATACATGAATGAACTAGTCACTTTACCAAAATTTTCTATTCATCACTGTGTTTTGGCACAGGATGCTGTAGGTCAGGGTTGTTTCTATCAAATATATTTTTTCCTAAGGTCTGACAAGCCAGACTTTTGGCATATGCTTTTAGAATTAGACAGTCTTGTACTTTACATGCATACCATGGGTTAGTGTAAATATTGATGTCACAGTCTGTCATTACTTCAGAAACGTTTGCAAGGTTGTATAATTAATTAACTACCTTAGCATCTTGTCTCGATATTTATAAAGACTGTGTGCTTTGGCAATACAATAATGCAATAAAGCTACTCTGAATTGAGAGAGAGAGAGAGAGAGAATGAAGGAACCAAAAAGCCCTACTGACTTTAATTTACTGTGGCTTTATAAGATTAACACATAAGATGAGCATTAGTTTGATACCCTGTGGAGTGGGAAGAAATGTCAGACAATATATGTATTTGGCAGAAGCCGGGGAGCTTGTGGAACATAAATTATAAGGGATTCATGTACTGTGGAGTACATGGAAGAAAGAAAGAGGAGTGAATAGAATGAGGTTATTAAAAGGAAAATGATTGAGACCAGGATCTAGAAAGAATGCAGTGATAGATAAGATGCAAAGGGTGGGGAGATGAGGGCTTCAACTGAAAGAGAGTGAGAGATCAGTAAAGAGAACAGGTGAGACTCAGAGCAGGCGAGAATGAGAGTGTGGAAAAAGTGTAAATTAAGAGTGACAGCTTAAAGAATGTCATAGCGATAGCAACAGAGCGATGGCAGAAATGCAGGTTGTGGATGTGTATGAGCACATAGTTTAATTGTAAAGAGGCCCTGGTTGTCAAGCTGGAGATTATTAGCACTGGAGCTCACTTGATCTCCCCCTCAATAGGTTCAAGGTTCAAGGTTTATTGGCATTGTCAAGGACAATGAAGTTGTAGTTGTATCTCCAAGGCATACATACGTTATACACACAAACAGTACTCACATCCCACTCTCCTTGCATGCTCTCCCAACCACCCACATAGCAACATTTAACATATGTGCACAAAAGATACCACAAAAGACAAGCACTTCTATCCTACCCTCCCCATGTACCCTCCCATCCAGCCTCATTGCACATATTAGTTATTGCAGAGTTGCACACAACCCTGAGTTGCATTTGTAGTTATTTCACATACTGTATTATTTCACAAATCAGATATTTAAGTTACTAATTAATAGTGCCTTCATCAACAGTCATTCCCGTCCCACGTCTACTGGGGATATTGGATCTAATCGGATCTAATCTTATCTACTTCTTCCAGACTGGCATGGTGGCACATTGTGTAGTGTTGCTGCCTCACAGTTCCAGGTTCCCCGGTTTGATTCTGAGCTCGGGTGACTGATTGTGCAGAGTTTTAGCATGTTCTCTCCATGTTTGCATGGGTTTTCTGTGGGTTCTCTTGTTTTCTCCCACCTCCAAAAACAAGCCAGTGGGTGGAATTTTAAAGGTTAATTGCACCTAGGTGTGGATGGACTGGTGTGTAATTACAGGGTGTATTCCTGCCTCCCATACAGTGTTCTCAATGAATGAGTGTGAGGGCCAGAATATGTTCCAGTATAACACCCAGCAGAATATGTTCCAGTATAACACTACATGATGCTGATCGGTTATTTATTTGATTGACGAACAGCGCATCCACACCTGATCATCAGGATGTGTGCTCTTAATTCATTTCCAGGTGATTTCTCTGCACACCATGTCCCAGATGGTGAAATAATGTGATTTAAGTGTGAGTCTGTACATCTACCAATATTGATAGCCGTCACCAATATGCTCTTATTTATTGGCAATATTTTGGTACATTGGAATTTTGCTATTCATATATCCCAGTTCCCCTTCTGACACACCCAAAAGAAAAGTCAGAGGCCATTGTGAACCATTTTAATCAAAACCTTATGGCCATTCAGAGTTTAAATTGCCAGCTGTCAGCTTTGATTCTGCTGGAGTGCAGAGCAAAACAAGAAAATTGTATAATTGCCCAGTTACTTACAGTATTTCTTTGGTCATAAAAGCCAAACCAAAACACACACTCACAAAATCTTCTGAGTTAACATTACACTACGATTACATGGCCACAACATCCATATATAGACCATAATGAAATTATTCATCCTAATAGGACCTGGATGCTAGTGCCAGGTTGTCATGGTGACGACCCTCAGGAACAGGATTTTAAAGACAGAAGGTGAGTGCGAGTGTCTTCAAAGAGATTTGAGGTGAGGGGAGTCCATAAGGAGATGACACGCTCTGCTATTTCAGAGAGTAGATAAAGACTCATAGGAGTTTGATCTAGTCAAAATTCTCTACTTGTCACCTGATAAATGTAAATGTGGCTCGACTTGACAGACAAATTATGAAAACACTTATTGTACTGTAGATCCAAATGTTTGTGTGTACGGTACATAAACACATGCACACATCTTTTCAAAGTTTTTTAAATTACCATTTATACACAGAGTTGCCAGTTTGCCTTGTACCAACACTCTTTTTATCAGGCACATCTACAATATTCATTAAATGGCCAAAAGTTTGTGGAAACCTGACCATCACACCTATATGTGATTTTAGAACATCCCATTCCAGATGTACTGTATTCCCCTTTTGCTATTATAATAACTTCCACTCTTCTGGTAAGGCCTTCCACTAGGTTTTAGAGCATGGCTGTGGGGATTTAGTGAGGAGTATTAGTGAGGTGAGGAGGTCTGGGGTGCAGTCGGTGTTCCAGTTCATCCCAAACGTGATCAGTGGGGTTGAGGTCAGGGCTCTGTGCAGGACACTTAAGTTCTTCCACTCCAACCTTGGCACATCATGTCTTCATGGACCTCACTTTGTGCACAGGGGAACTTGTTAGGGCCTGTTAGTTCCAGTGAAAGGAAATTGTAACGCTGCAGCATACAAAGACATTCTATATAATTGTGTGCTTCCAACTTTGTGGCAACAGTTTGGCGAAGAACCACATATGGGTGTGATGGTCAGTTCTCCATAAACTTTTGGCCATATAGTGTAGGTGCAGTTTGTACATGTATAATTAGTAACATGGCAGTAAAATGGTAATGTGTGCGATGCTGCTACAAGTGTATCCACTGATGTGTTGCTCCAATGTTTATACCAGACACATGCACATTCTGTACTGTTCAAATTGCAGGAAATCAACCACTGAGGAAAGATGGAAGAGTGGCAAAAGTCACTGGAGTATTAGCAAAAGCATACCTCGCTTTTGAAAACATACTTTTTTTCTACTTCGCCCAGGGCTCCAAACAAACCATTAAAGCAACACAGTCTTTCAGACACTTTCATTTATGAGGTGCACCTGGCAATTCAATGTCAGTGACAGATGCACCCTCAAACACGACTCCGTTCTCCTTTGTGTGAAACAAGCATGTAGCTTCCACATCACGCCCTGCAAATCATTCTATACATGACACTTCCTATACATGACATTGTTCTATTCAATAAATCACCTGGATTCATCTTGCTAAATTATCTACTAACAAAAGTTAAAAGGAGTCTTCATTGTTAATGCAATGTTCATTCATGTTAATTATAATTGTGTTTATTCGACATTATCAAAGCACTCGGTAGTAGAAACTACCGGAGGACATTTATAAAGGACATGGTCAAGTACAATACAGTAAACTAATGGGTCATAAATGTGTTTTAAGCTGATCCACCATTAGTATTCTAGATTTTTACTTCCAACAGACCCTAAATTTTAGAAGCATCTCACAACATTTTTTAATAATAACATAGTTGTGGGGAAAATGTTTTGCCATAGGCCCTCCACTGTGTGCTTTAATTTCATCCACTGCTGCAATTTCCTTTCTATTATGGATAATTTCCCCTTTTTTGAGTTCCATATCAGTTCAATCTAGTATTATTTCTCTCTTCAAAATCGAAATATGATCAACATTTCAGAGCAAGCAAGTCTTAAAATGCTTGCAAGCACTTTTCCACTTCTTTCATAGTGAACAATAATTGAAATTGATTGAGTGGATAGATTCAATGCCACTTTTTACTGTTACCTTTATCTGATTAAGATTTTGTATTAAAAGCAAGTTGCTCTTGGTAACCTCAAATTATGTACTGTATATGATCAATTAAATTTTGAATAGAATATTATTCACTGCTGCAATTATGTTTCTTCTTCTTTGGTATTACAAACCTGTTTAATCTTGCAAGGTTTTCTATTTTAGTGATCAGCATGCTGACACAGAGAACACTTGAAGCAATACTTGAAGTCAAGTTCTTTATTCACATGACCGGTTGGAGTCTACAGCTACAGGCTTGTGTTTCAAAGACTAACACACCTGTTATAGTCATCACAAGTGTAAGTGCAAATGATGTACTGAGCCAGGTGTTGCAAAAGCCTTTTCAACTGCATGATAGTTAGACTTCCAACCTACAGTATGTACAGTCAGGTCCATAAGTATTTGGACAGTGACACAATTTTTGTAATTTTGCCTCTGTACAGCACCACGATGGATTTGAAACGAACCAATCACCATATGATGGAAAGGGTAGACTTTCAGCTTTAATTCAAAGCGTTCAACAAAAATATTGCATTAACAGTTTAGGAATTACAGCCATTTTTTACAGAGTCCTTCCATTTTCACAGGCTCAAAAGTAATTGGACAATTGACTGATAAGCAGGTTTATCAGTTTATCACTTTAAGGAGATAAAAGGTCTGGAGTTGATTCCAAGTGTTGAATTTGCATTTGGTAGCTATTCATGGGAGTTCTCAATATGCGGTCCAAAGAGGTGTCGATGCAAGTGAAGGAGACGTATCAGAGTGATAGCAGAAACTTTAGGAGTGGTCAAATCAATAATTGGGTACATTCTTAAAAAGAAGGAATGCATTGGGGAGCTCAGCAACACCAAAAGACCTGGAAGACCACAGAAGACAATTAAAATTGCAGAATTCTTTATATGGTGAAGAAAAACCTCTTCACAACATCTAGCCAAGTCAAGAACACTCTGGAGGAGGTAGGCCTATCATTGTCTTAATTCTACGTATCATTGTCTTAATTCTACAATTAGGAGACGCCTTCATGAATGTAAATACAGGCGGTTTACCTCAAGATGCAAACCACTGGTAACACTCAAGAACAGAAAGGCCAGATTAGACTTTGCTTAAAAAAAAAATTAAAGATTAACTTGTACCAGAATGATGGGAAGAGAAGAGTATGGAGAAGGAAAGGAAGGGCTCATGATCCAAAGCACACCACATCAGATGTCAAATATGTGGAGGAAGTGTTATGGCATAGGCATGTATGGCTACCAATGTACCAATGGAACTGGGTCACTGGTGTTTATTGATGATGTGACTGCTGATAGAAGTAGCAGGATGAATTCTCAAGTGTAGACAGCTGTATGTTCTACTCAGATTCATTCAAATTCTGCAGTGATGGATAATGACCCAAAACGTACAGTGAAAGCAACCCAAGAGCTTCTTAAGGCAAAGAAATGGAATGTTCTTAAATGGCCAAGTCAGTCTCCTGACCTCAACACAATTGAGCATGCTTTTCACTTACTGAAGGCAGAAAGACCCACAAACAAGCAGCAACTGAAGGCGGCTGCAGTAAAGGCCTGGAAAAGCATCTCATGGGAGGAAACTCCATGGGTTCCAGACTTCAGGCAGTCAATGACTGCAAAGGATTTGCTTCTAAGTATTAAAAATAATCCTAATATTTATGATTGTTAGTTGGTTCAAATACTTTTAACCCTGTGAAAATGGAGGTACTATGTAAAAAATGGCTGTAATTCTTAAACGGTTAATGCACTATTTTTGTTAAACTCCTTGAATTACATCTGAAATTCTACACTTTAATCACGTCTTGATTGCTTCATTTCAAATCCATTGTGGTGGTGTATAGAGGCAAAATTACAAAAATTGTGTCACTGTCCAAATACTTATGGACCTGACTGATGGCATTACTCTCTCTCCTCTGTTAAGGGACACTAGCCAATCATTGGCATCTGTGAGTTCATGTATTTGGAAGAGGGCAGATAGCGCGTTCCTCCGTTACACTGCCCTGTGATGCAGCATTAGCAGCAGTTTGAAAAGAAGTGGTAGTTGCTTCACATGAAGCACATGCTAGCCTTCACCCTCCCTGGCTGGTAGTTATCGTATGATAGTGGGGAGCTGGCTGGGGATTGGGAATTTGCAGCTGACCAATAAGGGGGAAAATTTGTAAAAACGACATAACTTTCTAATGAATTAACTGATCGTTTCTAAGAATTTTGAAAAAGTCTGTTTGACAAAACAAGTCCCAGGACTAAAAATAGGCCAAGTTAAACAAGCATGCTTTTAATTTGGAATTAAAAACGTTTAGAGGTGATGTAAGTAGATCATCTTCCACCGACTGATCTGTGAATGATCGTCCGGACCAGCTTGCTCACAGATGACACAAATACTATTTGCTATAATGCCAGGCTGAGATGATGGAGGAAACTAAACACTTGGAAAATGTAGAATTGCTTTTCTTTAGATTATGCAGGAGTCTATTTCCTTGAAACTGCTTCCCTGAAAGAAAATTAAAAACCACCTGAAAACAAATGCAGGTGATATTTCATTTCAGAATAGTACTAGTGAGAAACTGACACTAGCAAAGATTCATCATTTGCAATCTACTGCAGACTTCTTATTCCCCAGTTATTACCTTGCAACAGATCCTACTAAATTTGCTTCAGATCTCTTGCCATGCTGAACAGGCACAAGGTATGTTACATTAAGACTTTAACTGATGTATAGAAAAGAAGCAGTCAAATATAAAAAGAGGTGAGAAAATCCTGTTTTTTTACTTATTATACCACCGTTCTACATATTTGAACATTGGAAATGGGACACAGCATGATACATCAAGATTATTTTGGTAGTAAAAGCAACGTTACATAAAGAGATATTTAAGGAATGAATCATTTTCAGGTGGGCCCTGGGCTGACGAAGGCTGATAGAATCAGCTGATAGCTGTTATGATGACTGACACCAAATGTTTGAAGAGGTAAGGTGTTGCTGATGGAGAAACCTGAAGGAAAATGGAAGATTATTTGTGAACTCACTGAGAAACTCTCGTTCACAGATGTATCTACAGGATCAAGATGGATCTCAAGTGCTCCCTGCTGGCCAAAATATGCAGCAATGTTGCCATTACAGTTACAGAAAATAGACTGACCTTGTTAATCTATGCATTTTTATTGACTTGTCTCTGAACTTTTAAACATTCTCTATCAGCAGGGATTTTTTTTTTTCAACAGACCTGTTGCTAAGCAACAAAAGAACAATGTGTTTTACAAGAAACCACAGGATCACACGGTTAAATCTGCAAATAATCTCATTTAACGAACACCAAAGCATGCTATCTTCTCCTGGATGAAGGCTTTTCAAATTCAGTGTTTCACATAATAATATTTAATTTAAACATCAGTATTTAAAAATGGCCAAATTCCCTCCATAGCAATTTTTAAAGGCAACCAGTAGTTATGAATATATCTGCTTTGTTTGTAACAATACAGTTTTTGGAGAGTTAAGACCATACAGTAAGGTTTAATTACTTCAAAAATCTTTACTGCAACATATGGTAAAATTCATTATGCTACAAAGTTTACATGTCTTGCATAAGTATTCACCCCCTTGAATGTTACAACCTGGAATTGAAATGGATTCCTGTGGTTTTTACTATTTGATTTACAAGGAAAAACAAACAACAGACATTTGTGGGTTGCATGAGTATTCATGACGTTCAAGAGACCAGAATATCAGAATCATTGGATTGCCAGAGGGTGCTGAGAAATGGAGTCATGCAGTGCTAATCCCTTTTTCTTCAGAGCAAAGCATTTTGAATTGCCAGTATTAGTGGTTCAGGCCCATTGATTACTGGCTCCTAAGCCAGTAGCAGGTGCACAGCCACGTCCCTACAAGGGTAAGGTTTCACTATTACTACACAAGGAAGTGCATCTTCAGGTTGGCAGTCCCCTCTCAGCCTTAGCGGGGTGAAAAATTCAATTTCTCCAATCTCAGAGAGACAGTGAGAAAACAGCATAGAGAATTCGACATGGTTTGACAGAGATGCAGGGAAGCTGGTATGGCTCTTTGTTCCCAGCACATTTTCCAATCACAGTGAATGGGACAACACACATTTTTTAGAAATGTATTGTCTATCTCTGTTTTAAAAAAATGAATGAAAGAACATTACCAAGTAGCAACAGTAAAAGACAGAATTACCCAAATTCCCCTTGTAAAAGGAATTTCATCCGAATAGGGCTGAAAGAGTGGTTTCAAAATAGTGACATCATTCCACAAGCATCATTCCACATGGTTCATTTTCTACTTTCTTCTCCTGAGTCTGGTTTGGACTATTGCCTGCCTCAGCTATTAATCTTAACACTCACTGACTCTGATAAAAGGACAAAATTAAAAAAAAATATCAGATGGTCATTCAGGTGTGAGACATGAGGAATGGGTTTTGCTCAATTAGTTAATATTAGCTAAGCTAGCTAACCCATGTATCACTGCCATAAGGAAACTATAGTCCGGTCCATAAGTATTTGGACAGTGACACAATTTTCGTTGTTTTTACTTTCAGCTTTAATTCAAGGGGTTCAACAAAATATTGCATTAACTGTTTTACAGCCATTTTTTTACATAGTCCCACCATTTTCACAGGCTCAAAAGTAATTGAACAAACTAACAATCATAAATATTAGGATTATTTTTAATACTTGGATGCAGATCCTTTGCAGTCAATGATTGCCTGAAGTCTGGAACCCATGGACATCACCAAATGCTGAGTTTCCTCCCTTGAGATGCCTTGGGAATGTATTGAAATCATTCTCATGGCTGGATTGGGAAGCTGTCCCAAGGTTGCAATGGACTTTAACAGGAAACATAGCAAGCACATCACACACTACACTGTTGAGAAACTGGGAGCCAAAGTTGGGTGAGACCCAAATTTGTAGAGAATGTTTTGAAAATAAAGTTACTAAAAGTGTTAATTTCCCCATGTATGGAGACTTTTGGGACACTGTGTGTTTGTGTGTGTATAGAGTGATAAGAATTTCTTCTAGGTCTATTAAGATGTGTGTTGGCAGTAAGAAAGATTTATCATTTATAATTTCCAGACTGTTATTGTCTTTATATATGTAACAACTTGTGCTTGGGTGATTTTATTATGCGCTCTAGGCAAAAACCAGCTAGCTAACTGGCTAGTACCTTTTTTGTGCTTTTTTTACTTTCTTTCCCTCTCTCCCCATCTCCCGTTTTTTTTTTCTTACTATCTTTCTTAAATAGATTCTTAAGTAGGCTAAAGTGATAGTTTATAGCAGTTTATATCCATCATTCATGCAGTATTTTAATTTGATGGTGGATGTAGACTGGCACTCCAGGCTGAAAGGTGTATGAAATGGTTTCATTATGGTCCCATACTCCTTCACATGATTTTAGATACCCCACCTGCAGCCACAGAGACTTTCTCTCCTCTATTTTTCAGCTGAATAAATGGCCTGCTTGGGAGGAGGTGTAAAACTAACAGGTGGTATGAAGTGGTATGAAGGCTAAGTTAAAATGGAAGGTTACATATGTAACTGTGGCTAGGGCAGCTCTCCTTCAGAACCACTGGAGTATTCACTTTTGCTTGTTTCCTTGCCGAGTAGTGATAAACTGTATTTGCCAAGTAGGGATAAATTTACACATTTAAAATTTATATCCAGGATTTATGTATTTCTGTAAACCTGCTTTGTGACAATGTCCATTGTTAAAAGTGCTATACAGATAAAATTGAATTGAATGTTGGTAGCTTATAAAAGGTCCCCGCTATGTATGCTCGTGCCATTCTCTTCAATACAGCATTTGGCAGAAGATATTAGACGATATTGGACAGAATGGCAGAAGATATTAAGGCTTCCTAGTTAGGTCATAGGTCTCTTGCCCTTGTGTGTGATGGTGGTCAACAATGAACAGTAAGCAACTGTGTATATTCAGATATAATGACTCTGCTCTGATCACTCTATGATCTGACACAAACCTTTTTTTTTTTAATTGTTCTGGGATGCACAGCAGCTCAGCAGCTCTTTCCTGTATAACTCCATCCATCCACATCATGGGAATAATGTTTTGGCTAGATACACTATATGGGCAAAAGTTTGTGGACACCTGACCATCACACCCATATGTGGTTCTTCCCCAAACTGTTGCCACAAAGTTGGAAGCATGCAATTGTATACAATGCCTTTGTACGCTATAGTATTACGATTTCCTTTCACTGGAACTAAGGGGCACAAACATAGTCCAGCATGACAATGCCCCTGTGCACAAATGCTCTTGGGGATGAATGAGCACAAATCCCCACAGCAACGTTTCAAAATCTAGTGGAAAGCCTTCCCAGAAGAGTGGAGCTTATTATAACAACAAAGAACAACTAAATCTGGAATGAGATGTTTAAAAATCACATATGGGTGTGATGATCAGGTGTCCACAACCTTTCATCTGAGAATGACTCTGCAGTTTTATAGAAAATTACTGTGAACAAATCAGTATTGGCTATTGCTTGCCCTGAGATTGATGAGTCTCATTCAGGTTCATTTGGTGGAGATTTCCAGTTTCGATATGTGCATTAGGGCTGAGCTTCAAGTTTGGTCCATCATTTCACTGGACTCAATTATCTCGAGTCACTGAGCAGAGTCAAGAACTTTAGTAATGGCAGACAAGAGTGCCTAAAGGTAGCCTGCTGCCTCAAAATCTAGTGTGACAATCTAGTGCCTTCTGGTTCTGTGCATCTGAGGAGGCCATGCTTCTGTTTCAGCAACACATTCAGCTGTGGTGAAAACAGAAATAAGTTCATACTAGAATTACCTTCACCCATGGTGCTACTTTGATGATGCAGCTTTAACAATAACAAAATTAGGTTTACTGTCACGAAACAATGCATTAGAGTTATATACCCAGCATCTTTGAGTCCACCTCAATGACGAGAAAAGGAAAGAGGAGGAGCGTGATGTAACAGGGACCATTTTTAGGTGACCCACGTTGTGTCACAGTCACAAGGTGATGACTTATTTATTGACTCTGTAAGGAATGAGTAATACTCTGTTACCTCAGAAGGAAACTGCGCTGGTGTTCTGGAAGCAAGGAAGTAGAACTGAGGGATTAGTCAGAGATCGATAAAAGGTTAATTAGAACACTTAGTGCTTCAGACATAATGAAGTAAAAAGATTCAATTAATCTTTCAAAGAATATGAGAACAAGAACACGAGACACTGAGAGCATTGCTCCTTCAAATTTCATTCATGCTGCTTTTCACTTATGCAGGAACATCAAATAGAGTTCTGGCTTCAGCAATGCAACCAACTTTTCCTCTTCCCCTGATTTATTTTCCTTTCCCATACATGTAATGCAGGAGTGAGAAATTGGTACATGGATGGGGTGAATGGAGTGGTGATGAGCAAAGAATAGCACTCACTATTCCAATCTGACTCATTATGGCTCCATTGTGCCAGATGCAGCACCTGCTCATCCTCTTTCAAGAGGAAAAGAGAAGCAGGGAGGAGAAGGAAGGGGAGGATATGTCAATGAGGCTGAAAAATCTGAAAATTTAATTTAGCCCTCTGGAGGAGAGGTTCATTTCTCAGCAGGAAAAAGGTGCACCTATGGCTTTCGTCCACCTGCCTAAATGTCTGCAAGCAAGGATCATTTGGAATATTTGGTCTGAGACTCTTTTGGGTGTGCAGCTTCT
>CM040482.1:10427394-10485446 GCA_022758105.1 Pangasianodon gigas | reverse complement strand
GATAGATAGATAGATAGATAGATAGATAGATAGAACTTTATAGTCATTGCACAAGTACAGGTACAAGACCATGAAATACCATTTAGCATCTACCAGAAAGTGCTTAATAATAGTGTAAATGAGCATAGTAACAGAGTTTAAAAAAAAAAAAAAGATTATATACATATATTAGAATATATATATACACAAACTGTACATACATACACATATGTATATGTAATGTACAAAATGATCTGTACAAATACAGTTAAGATGAATGGTATGTGTGTAAAGTGTGTAATGTAAAGTGTCAGTGCAACATCAGTTACTGAGGTAGTGTAAAGGTACTAAGTACATTAGTATATGGTCCAGGGCATTACAGAGGGAAGGGGCATGGGCAGTGAATAGTGCCTTGATCATGCTCTCTCCTTGCACCATGAGACAATATTGCCGCACTTCCATTCATTCTTCTTCAATAACTGGTTTATTTTGGTCAGGGTCATGGTGGATCTAGAGCCTATTTAGACTAGAAAACCCAAATGGACACAGGGAAAACATGTACAGTAACTCAACACAGAGAGTAACCCAAGCTCAGGTTTAACCCCTGTGCTAATACAAAAACATCACAGTAGAGTCAGTACCTTTATAGTCACTACTTGCCTTCAGAAATATGAATTCACTTTTAAATACAGCTAGCACTTCAATACACAGAAGGTTTATTACTGACTGACTCTGGTGGCACAGATGAGTGAAAAATCACTGAAATAAAGCACAAAGCTTTTATGAGTCATGCTGCTCATTATGGAAGCTAACCAGTTGGAAAACTAGAACAGGCTTTTCTTCTCCATTTATCTTTTCACAATGCCCAAATTTCAATTCTGTCACATGGCAGAATCATGGGGAAAAAATAATATTCATGTGCTGTTATGAAATATAAGCCTGAGAGGAACTGCAGAGGCAGGTGAGAAATAAAGCTTTGCATTATACTGTATTCTTTAGTAATAATATTTTCAAACTGAAATGGCACATAGCAAACATGTGGCATGCTCCTCCTGGTCCCAGCTAACACAATGTCAGCTGATTTGGAGGTAAGCTAGAAAATAGCAAACGCTGAAAGTAGACAGCAGATTGACATCAGAGTTGTATTGTTTTAAATATACACTCACCAGCCACATTAATAGGAAAACCTGCTCATTTATTCAATTATCCAAACAGCCAATCATGTGGCAGCAGCACAATGCATAAAATCATGGAGATACAAGTCAAGAGCTTCAGTTAATGTTCACATCAAACATCAGAATGATGAAAAAATGTGATCTCAGTGACTTTGACTGTAGCATGGTTGTTGGTGCCAGAGGAGGCTAGTTTCAGAAACTGCTGATCTCCTTCGATTTTCATATACAACAGTCTAGAGTTCCACTCCTGTCATCCAGGAAAAGGAATCTGATGCTACAGTGGACACAGGCTCCCTGAAACTAGGCAGTTACTGGCTGATAAAAGACCAGGCCATGTTTGTCTAATCCTAAATGTAATTAGGCAATATGTTATAGCCTCAGCTAATTATAATAGCTTTGTCTGTATCAGCTAGGACATTAGACATGACATTAAATAAATGTGAAAATCTAATTAGTATCAGACTAGTTCAGAGCAACTCATTTACGGTAGATAGGATCCCTGTGCAATCACCATGGACCAAAAAAAGTCATTGCATAATATGCAATGAATGATTCAATTAAAAAGTTTCATATATTAAAAACATGTTATATATACACATTTTTAATATATGAAACTTTTAAATTGAATCATTCATTGCATATTATTGTATATATATAGGAAATCACACATCATCAGTAGATCAGTGCACAATCAAAGGTACACGATTCAGAATATTTAATATTACAGGGTACTTTAGCCATGGAAACAAACAAGGAACATTCATATATAATATTTTCTAAATCAGAGTGTCGTGAGCTCAAGCCCCAGCACCACCAAGCTGTCACTGCTGGGCCTTAATCTTCTCTGCTCTAGGGGCTCTGCATCATGGCTGACCCTGTGCTCTGACCCCAACTTCCTTACAAGCTGGGATATGTGAAGGATACCGTACTGTACTGTATGTAATAATAACCTGACTGCATTTAATCAAAACATAAGCTGTCCAAAGGTGACATGGTCCTGCAAGGTTATAAGCAACATTTTTTTGTAATCCCTGAGTCTCTCTCTCAGAACCAGTCATATTACATTTGAGGATTTTTCAGAGGAAACAAGGAGGAGGAGAAAAAGACTAGGGGTGATTAGCACCACAGAGCATACTCGTACTGCACACCCTGTAATCTGGACAGGCTAAAGCTCAACAGACAAAGGTGACATTGTGACATTCGGCATTTCTTTTCTTTCCCTCCAGTTCTCTCTATCTCTGTAATCTAAAGCAGTCCCTTCTCTCTACTCTATCCTTTCTTTCCTTCTGCCCTCATTTTCTCTATCATGGAGCATCCAAGGCAAAGTCAGACCTATCATTGAAACTCGAAGGAGCCCACTTGACTGCCATCACCGTGCAGAATGTTTCAATCACAGGGTTCTACTCCAGAAGGCCTGAATAAACTGCTGTCTTCAGCATGACATACTCAGTTCACAATGCTGCAACTGCTGTCTCCTTCAGGCAACATTCTCAAGCTATCTGTCCCTGCAATGAGGTGATACAAAAATAGCTGTAGACAATACATAGTAGTCCATGGCTTAGAAGGATGCATCTGAACCGCTTCTTACCAGTACAAGACACCGGATTGATTTCCCTGAAGCTTTAGACTGAGCATAGACTAAAATAATCTTTGGAATTATCTGGGAATAGAATATATATATATATATATATATATATATATATATATATATATATATATATATATATATATATATATATATATATATATATATATGTATATATATATATAGTTCAGGCATTTTATACCATACAATATTTCTATATTTGTTTCCACTGAGAGTGGTATATTTTTTCTCTTAAAAACTTTGTTAATGTTCTTAGTCAGAAAGTGAATCAGTTCAGCCAAGACCGATGCAAGTCAAACACAAATGCAGTGAGAAGCACAGATCATGAGCAGTCATTAAAAATATCTGCATCCTAAACCCTGCGATCACTCTATAGGCTCCATAATAAAGACATACAGTAGTTTAACACTCTCTCTCTAAATAAGGTTAAAGGAAATGCCAAGTGCCTCTATGAGGACAGAATATTTGACTCTGTTTAAACCTGGTTGTTTTATGTGTCTTGAGTTACAGAATTATATTCAAACAGTGATTATTTACATACAGATGGGGGTGTAATTGCACCCAATACACATATAAAGATAAAGAGCTTTAATTCCAGTCAACAGAATCACTTCAGTAAGTCTGAAACACAATCTGTCTCTCTCTATATTTGGCCAAAACCGCTCCCAAAACATGATGTGCATGGCTGACATTGGTGTAGCCAGGAAATAATGTCAGGAGGATGAGGATGAGGAAATATACTAAGTAAAATCACCACATGATCTGTACAGTTATACTGATAAGCCTGATGCGTTTGTGCCTTTTTGGTAGATGCCGAACAAGTAGAAGCAGAACAAGAAGTAGAAGTAGAACAAGGCTGTGATGGTCCGGTGTCCACATACTTTTGGCCATAAAGTGTATATATGAATAGCTGTGGTATGTGTGTTATGAATACCACACATGAATATCTATGAATAAGCATTTAGAACTGGAAAATAATTAACGGGGGTCCAAACCCAAAATCCATCCCCCAGCTATGCAACTGCTGGCTGAGTCGATATTATCATAAATTTGAAGCTTCTGAAAAAAATTAAAGTATTTTGGTGGCCCAGGTAATGTGCAGCTCTGAAGCCCATTATAAGTTACTGGTAAAAGTGCCTTCTATTGACTAATGGTTGACCAGCATTGCTAAAGAAACTTAAAAGAACATGATTTGACAAGAGGAATAGGAGGCAGTGTATGAACTTATTTATTCATTTGGTACACTCCTTCATCCAAAGCGAATTACAGTTTAGCTGGGCAGGTAGATGAGGGTTAAATGCCTTGCTCAAGGACCCAAGAGTGGCAGCTTGGAGGTGCAGGGATTCAAACTTACAACCTTTCAGTCATTTGTGCAGAGCCCTATCCACTGAGCTACCACTGGTCTACTGGTCTACTGGTCTACCACTGGTCTCAACCTACCTCTAGTAGGTAGGGTGTAGCTTAGCATGGGTCTACAATGGGAGGGAGGTGTTTGGGGATGTGCTAGAGGGGTTATTGATTAACGTTGCACACCCAAGCCCAGTTGTCCCATGTAGAGCAGAGCAAAGCAGAAAGCAGCGAGCGAGGTAGAAAGCCGCAAAGTTATTTCTTTTGGACAAAGTTTTACGATACTCATTGAATACCACGCCAAGCTCATGTTTACTTTTACCCTAAGTGTACTGTGTTCTCTGAGCAATGTATTGCTAACATTGTTACGCTAACATATGTTCAGTATGTAGGTAAACAGTTATTGACAGGAGACCATCAGTTGCTACGCAGTCACCCTATACCCTTTCTCTTAATAGAAAGAGACCACCTCAAGACCACAGCAAACCAGATATTATTTGTGTGCACTACTCTGAACACAGCGTTTACGCTAACATGATAGTTGTCTGGCACTGGTACAAGTGTATTAGACAGAGCAGCAGTGCATAATAAGGTGGTTTAAAGAGGATTCATTCAAGGGTGAAGAATGGATATGAAAAGCCCATGCAGCTTGCATCTGCTTTTTAACAAGCCATTTAAATTGCAGCAGTCTTATTTCACAGTCAATAAATCCATTCTTCTACCAAGAAACTGAACTTTAGTTAGTGTTATTTTGGTCCTAACCTAAACCTAATGTGAAAGCCAGTTTTTAGGGAAGGAAAAAGACTAGGAGGATTTTATGACTTTTAGCCTCAGTAACATTCTTAACAAAATGATTAGCCTGTTGTTTACAGATTACGTGACTGGTTCAGTTGGTAATCTTTGAAATTTAAAAAAAAAAAAAAAAAGATCTTTCTTTCTATTCTGTGGGACCATTTGATTGGTTGTGTTTACATTGGAAACAAAAAAGATAGTTTGAAAGATAGTTTTGACTTTTGGTGTCCCAAAAGTCTCCATACATAATGGAAATAAACACTATGTAACAAAATGTCTTCCAAAATTTTTCATACTTGGATTATACTTTTTTTTTTTTCAGATAGCCTTTAAGAATGCCTTTGACAAAAGAAGAACGTATTGAAATCATTCTCATGGCTGGATCGGGAAGCTGTCACAAGGTCAGAATGGAATTTAACAGGAAAAAGGGCAAGCACATCACACACAACACTGTTGCCAAAATTATTATTAACAAATTCAAAAAGACTGGAAATGTTTGGAACCAACCGAGAAGTGGACGTCCACGAGCATCCACTGACGAAGGCACGACCAAGGTGGTGCTGGCAAACATAGTCCACTATGTATGGAGACTTTTGGGATGCCCTGAATATTAAAAATGTATTAGCTCTGCAATGGACAGGGTGTATTCCTGCCTTGCGCCTAGCGTTCCCGGGATTGGCTCTAAATCGCAATTCTGACCTGGATAATGCAGTTACTGAAGATGAATACATGAAACATCTATTATACAGTGCTTTCAATAACTACTCAGACCCCATCCTCATTTTGTTACCCCTGTACCACTAGCAAAACATTATAATTTACAGTGAAAAACTAAAATACTGCATGCTTTTTCTTGTATTCAATACTAGTAAGCAATGGCTAGGGATGGCTAAGAGTGCAGGACCTCTTGTGAAGACTGATGGCATCACGAATAATGCTAAGTATGAGGATTTTTAGCCCAACACCCCTTTGCCAAGAGGTTAACACTAAAAATAATGCAACAAAGAGACACTCAGGCACTGACTGTAGTTATGGCATTTTTCTGCAGGCTAACAGGATCCTTCAGCTGTTATGCCGGCTGACTAAAAAAGACTGGCATCAAAGAGTTCAAACACCAAGACAGCTTAAAAAGGCAGACTGCTGTTAATGGAGAAAAGTGCAGCGACAGGAAGATTAAGGTCTTTCTGCTATTTATGAGCGGTTCTTGTTCTCACATATCCACAAAAACCTATGAACAGACTCAAGATGGGGCTCAAGCACTCCCTACTGGCCAAAGTATGCACTTTGTTGTGCTTGTTCACGTGAGACTAAACACAAACCAAGTCGTTCTTTTAACCAGTACGTCTTTATTGGCTTGTGTTCATATTTAACAACTTTACAAATAATTACTCTGTTAGCAGTTAAACAAATTTCCTGTGCAACAAGGAAACAATGCACTTGTAGTTAGAGCAGGATCAGATGGTTAGGAGCAGGTCCATTCCTTACATTCCTGACTTACATGGCAAGAGTACCCCTTTCCTCTTATTTGTACTGTACTTACTGAATAATATGTTTTTAAGATGTTATGGAGTCTCTATATGGGCTCTCTGTAGTACTCCTCTGTAAATAACTTATACGTAAACATCCTAAATTAAAGTGTTAGTTCATGTACAGCAAAAATAAAACAAAAACATCCAACCTATAATTCATTCATGATGCTACAAAGATTATGACTAATCTGCCCCTGTCGTTTTTTTTTTAATCTTTTAGACGAATCTTCAGGCATTAGTATTTGCATAATATTTGGATCTGGGGAGATTACACATTAATGCAAGACTTTTGTTATTCAAGAGACAAAATCTGAGCAAACAGGAAGACTCTTGCAGCCCATTCCTCTTGACTATCAATTTAGTGAAACATTAGTTGCCTATTTTTTGTGCCAGCAGAAGGTTAAGATTACGGATTTAATCAATGTAATCCATTTATTAACTTGGCCTTTATCCAATACCAGGAATCCAGAGAAGAACCACTAAACCTATTTCACACCACACAGCCTGTCATTTATCACTGTGGAAAATGTACAAGGCATTTTGTTTTCAGTGAAGGACTCACTCCATCACATCTAAAAATACTTTTTAACACATTTCTTCATGTTGCGCTGATTATATATGTATATATATATATATATATATATATATATATATATATATATATATATATATACATACACTCACATTTTCACACATATTCTCAAAAACACATTCTTAAATAGTGCCAAATGCACGCTGAGTCAATTAAAATAATATTTTGAATTTTAAAAAAAATAAAAGTTTCCACATACTAAAAATTTAATTGATCAGCAATGCCATGTCTGGTGTCTGAAATGTTTTACTGTTTCAGGGCTGAAAATGAATGATCTATCTCACCCAAAATAAAGTACTACATGCCCCAAATCTTCCTGCTTCAAACAACATTGTTCTGTAATGTTATTCTTAAATAAAAGCATTTGTAAAATAGCAGAGATATTCAAGTTTAATATTTTCACATTTAAATTTAAAGTAGAATTATATTATTATTCATATAATTTCTAGATTTCAGGTACAATTCCCCATTTGGGTGGTTAGTTGTATATTATTATTATTATTATTATTATTATTATTGGAAAATTATGTATAACTGATTTTTATCCAAACCATCACTTTAAGAGTGGCAGTTGTAAGTCTGCATCAATGTCAGCTGTTGGTCCAGTCCAAGATATACCAAGATAGACTAAGTTATATCAAGGTATACAGAGCAAAGTCTTGTTTCTTAATTACAGTTGTCTCTCTTGGCTTGAGTAACAGAGTTGAACATAGGTGATAGAAATTCCTAACGTTTTGGCACCATGCTAAAGAAAGTGCCCAATAGAATCTATGATCCATACAATAAAATAAAATAAAAATACTGTACTCATTTCTACAAAAGCATATCAAAATGCACATGCATTCTCTAAAGTTCATAAAGAAATACTGAAGTTGCTCATACAAAAAGCAGTTACACAACTTTTAAACTTGGCCATGCTGACCTCTTTTAGGAAAGTCGTACAAAAAAATGCAAGTGCAAATGTCTCAGGGTTCAGTGTGTGTGTGCTTTCGTCCATGGATCATTCAGATTTGCCTTCAACTTGCATTTGCTCCTCATCTTCTACCACTAAAATCTGTAGGTTGTGAATCTGCCCATTGGTTTCCAAATGCAGCTCTTCCATTTCAACTTTCATCTCTTTCTCTCCTTCTCCCACCACTATTCCACTTCCATCCTCCCCTCCTCCCTCCAGCCTTCTCCTCTCTTCCTCTTCCTTGGCTGCTTCCTCTGTCTCTGCTCCCATCTGCAGGTTGATCTCAATTGCTTGGCTCTCGTGATCCTGCACCAACACTGTGTTTGCCATTTCCACTGCACCTGCTGCTCCCAGTTCCACCGTGCCCACTGTTCCCACTGCACCAAGCTCCACAGTGCCTAGCTGTGCTGGCTCCTGTGCAGCCATTGTGCCCACCAATGTTAGGGTCTCTGCCTTGCCGTCGCGCTGTGGCACATGAGTAAAGAGAGTGACCGCACCAGGGGGCTGTGCCAGGCCGGGCAAGGTAATGGGTTGGCATACAGAGGAGAGGGTGATGGGGGAGATGAGCGTGTACTGGGGTGAGTGGAGTGTCAGCGGCTGGAGCACTGTGGCGGAGGCTGGCCGATGTAGGCGAGGCCGTTTAGGAGCGCGCCTTGGTGGAGGAGGGGAGGACGAAGACGAGACCAACCAGCTCTGAGCTTGCTGCTTCTTCTGCTCCTCCAGCTGCTGTTCCAGATCTAACATACACACACACAAACACAGACAGCTGTAATATCATTCATTTTCAGCATTCATCTTATCCTAAACATTTTATCCTAGTCAGGGTCATGGTGGATCTGGAGCTTATCCCAAGGGCATAATGCAGGAATATACACCTTGGATGGGATGCCTAAATTGTGCTTGTAAAGGTTTCTACCAAAATGTTATGAATATAAACATGGTTCCACAACTAAATGGAGGACCACCAGGGCCAAGTATTAGCCAAGTACTAAAAGCAAAGGCAGCACCTTGTGACCGTGACCTCACATGCATAGCCTATAAAAGGCAATATGTCACATTCATCCTTTGGGCATTCTTGTCCCCGTGTCCCAGATGGCCTAGCGGTTCTAAACTTCATTGTAGAACCACAGTTACATACGTAACATACCGTTCCGCTTCCTTTTGTTCCACACCATCAGGACAGTGTCCTTCCGTAACTTGTGGAGAATGCATACAAGGGTTCGTAACACTTCTTGATTCCCTGCACAGCAATTACAATAAGTCCTGACACCACTTTCTTTTTTGTGAAATGTTGATATTGCTCCCTCTTGAGGATGATAGTCATCTAAGTGTGATGTTGACCTTTACTGAAGGTAAAATACTAATACTGCTCTCTACTGATCATGAGAATCATTCATTCTATTAACACTGTACCCAACTGATGATAAGAATCACCAGTCTGTTAACACAGAGAATGAGAATCACTCAATCTATTAATATTTTACTCTGAGAAAAAATTGCAGTACTGTACTCTATTGAGGATGATAATTATTCAGGGTCTGATACTGTTTCTGGTTGAGGGTGAGAGTCACTCAAACTCACCACAGAACCCACAGGGTGTGATGACACAACATTTAGTCTGTAGAAGCTGGTGAAGGTGGATGGTGAACTCCACTGTCTGCCAATGAAACACTTCTTTGTTTTTGACCATTGGTTGAATGGTGCTCTCCAAAGCACACAAACTCCTGGTCAGTGACACACCTCACTGGACACAGGCCTGGCCTGGGCACATTCTCATCCGCAATTGCAGGCAGGTTGATAGGTTTATTAACATAATGCAGCATTAACATCTTTGGCAGTAATTCTACTTTAGACTGAGTGTGAAATGTCTGCTGTCTCTGGGATACCAGATCTGGTCTGATGCATAGTAAGCATGGAAGGCCCATCAACAGCCTCAATAATAGACAGAACCATGGTTTGCGTGGCCAAAATGGGGCTACCAACAATACCCCTAGCTTAGATTCGTCCAGTCATGTGTGAACTCATTCCGGCCCAGAGCCCCTGTCCTTTTGCAATGTGCTCAGTAGCCAGTGGTTTGATATTATTGACCTCCAATGCTTTAATTGCAAATGGGTACCATGGCGCCATCCATTTTGTTGCATTCTTATGCTCCGGACATTGTACACATTAGTAAAGGGTAACTCCATTGCGTTCCATTCAAATCACACAGTTTACCTTTGTTAATTATTAAAATTATAATCTACAATAGCTATTTGTGTGGTACTGATTCTCATTACTTCAACATGAGTAACCAGAATAAACACAAACATTCTGTTTATTCACTGTCCCAATGCCTCCTGTTATATTTTTAAGTGGACTGTGATGTAATTACAGTTGGTTCAACTTTGACGGTCCCTGCCCCCGTGCTCTCTGGACATTGCTGTATATTTGGCAACTAGTTTCCCTAATAAAGATGAATTGCACTGTTGCGTCAGTAATGCATACAGAATGGACTGAACAAAAGGTTACACAGATTACGCTTATTCTATGCAGATGTGTCGTTAACATGTCACATCCATTGTGAATTCTGGATAAGACACCACTATGTGAAAAAATCAGGCAAAGTAAATATTCAAGCAAACTAAAAAAAGGGTTAAAAATAACAGAAAAATCTTACACTTAAAGTTCAAGAACTACAATGGGGAAAGTTTCCTACAAGAAGGTCTCAGTCATTACTCACTGGTTAGCGTTTTGAGGACCTGCTTCTGTCCCAGGTCAGTCATTTGTCGCCGAACAGCCAGGATTCGTTTAATGGAGTCCAGCAGGCCAAATACTTGAGTGAGGTTACTCAGAACTGCAACTTCTGCACAACAGAAAAACCTTGTCAAAATAACCTTGATACAGACTCAGTGCTGAGCATGATTAGTCCAACTGGCTCACCAACATCTTGTAGGTTGGGCTGGTCAGAGCGAAGTTGTACCCCTCTCAGCATCTCCAGCAGCTCTGTACGGATGTTACTGACCACTTCTCCCATGAGACCGACGTCTGCTATGCCTTTCCAGAAGCTTAGTGTGTCCTCTGGTAAAGAATGCACCCACGCAATCATAACACTTTATCATAAGATCCCTTAGAAATGATTTGTAAAAAAGCAAAAAAAAAAAAAAAAAAAGTAGCCTGGATCTCACCTGATATCTCTACCACTTCCTTTTTCTTTGTAGCCTCTACACTAGTAGTACACCAGTCCAAAGAGCTTGTCGCTTCCTCTGGCTTCTCTTCTATCACGACAACCTCCGCTCCATTACCCACAGCAACCTGCCCTGGAAAGTAAAGAGAAAGATATAGAAAATATTTTCCCAAAAATTGGGTTTAGATTAAAGAATCTGTTACTTGCAACTTTCTAGAATGTGTGGTAAGTTTAACAATCTGAACTCCTAAAGACTGTGATGCTTGTAAATGTCTCACCCTGGGATGATGAAGGAGTACTGAGTACACTGCTGTCAGGAGGGAAGCGTGTGTTGTTGATCAGGAGGTCGAATTTGGTACTGCGGCAAGTGTTGGTACACAGCGTGCTGTGCTGATAGAAATCTAACTGACCTGAGTCCATCATTTTCCTAGACATAGAGAGACAGAAACATAGAAACATTTCAATATGCACAAAATTATGAAATTGTTTAGGATATGAATTATAATAATAATTATAATAATTATAATAAAAAAATATAAAAAATTATAATAATACCAGCCAGAGACCACAACCGCAGCCCCTCTTGTTTTCTATCGGTTTACAAAACTGAGGTCTGCGAATCCACAGGTCAAAGTTCACCTAGATAAAGCACCTAGATACCAGGAGCAAATGTGCGTCCTTTCCCCTACAGTGAATGCTGCTTTATTTGACAAAGTATAAAAAAGAATAATTTTCTGGTTTGATTCTTCACCAAACTATCTTCGTAACTACCTGCTACAGAATATGTCCTATATTAGATTTTGAATTGATTAGTATGAATAAGTGTTCAAGTACCATGTTTGATGTCTGACTAAACAGTTCTTTAGATTTTATAGCAATATAGTTGTAAATTTTTGTTCTGAAACTAATTTTGGGGGGATTTTTTATCTTATCTTTGAGTAACATACACTATTATAATACTTACACACTAAAAAACACTTTATTCAAACAGAACAAAAGTGTTAATGAGCTAAAGGTATAATTAGCACTGGAGTTCCAGGAGTCAGACCCAATGTGGTCTTCTGCTGTTGTAGCCCATCAGCCTTAAGGTTCGATGTGTTGTGCATTCTGAGATGCTTTTCTGCTCACCATGGTTGTAAAGAGTGGTTATTTGAGTTACTATAGGCTTCCTGTCAGCTCAAAGCAGTCTGGCTATTCTCATCTGAGTTCTCTCATCAACGAAGCATTTCCGCCCACAGAACCGCGCTCACTAGACGTTTTTTGTTTTTTCCACCATGCTGCGTGAAGTCTAAATACTGTTGTGTTGTGCATAAAAATCCCAGGAGATCTGAGATCACATTTTTCCCCATTTTGATGTTTGATGCTAACATTAACTGAAGCTCTTGACCATGATTTTATGCACTGTATTGCTGCAACATGATTGGCTGATTAGATAATTGCATGAATGAGCAGGTACAGGTGTTCCCATTAAAGTATAAGGGTGCATTTTAATTAAAGTTAAATATATGAAAGGTACTTTATGGACATCCAATTATAGCTCCTTAGATCAGAATAATTTCTTTTTAAAACCTCGTCCTCTATACCTGAGCATGACACCCCCCATTCTGATGGCCCGTTTCCAGTCCTTAAGAGTAGCTTTGCCAGACATATGGACAAACTGCTTAGGGCTGATTAACTCGTCCTCATACTGGAGAGAGAGAGAGAGAGAGAGAGAGAGCGAGAGAGAGAGAGAGAGAAATGTAAAGTCATAGTGCAATACACTTTCTAAGCACTGTCGCTTGAAAAGATTACACTTTACATGTTTTTTCTCATAACAGAGCTGACAGGAGAATGAGTCACAGTGTGACGAAGTGTTGTTTAAGGAAAACGGATTTGGTTTCTGAATGCAGATGGGAAAAGAACACCTCATTTAATAAGACTCTCAAGCAAGGACACTTTGTACTAGTTGCTAATGTATATATATATATCAGCACATGTTATAAATGACTGATAACTGACATGTCAGAAAGTCTAAAAGTCAGTTAAGGTCACTCACCTTGACACACTTGACATTAATTCCTGGGCAAACAAATTTCTTGAACAGAAGAACAGCTTTGCTCTCGCCACACGTAATAGGGTATCCCAGCTCAACATCCTCTCCCGCTGTTAAAACTTCATCTCAAAAAGCAAGCATAAACACTATTACTGCTGTGTGCCTGACCTCCAAGTTGAAAATTCCTTTCTGAGACCAAAATTAAAACACTTTCTGTACTGTTGCATAAATTATGGAAATTGTAAAGATAGTATGTTGTTCGATGCAAATCTGAATAGAAAAAAGTTCTGAACTGGACATTTGGTGTGCACACTGTAATTATCTTTACATCACAGATTAAACAAAGGCACAACGCAGTACAGGAGTCCAGAGTCTCACGTGTATGTTTACAGCTTTCAAGCTTTTAGCTACCATATAATGTGAAAGATCAGCAACGTTTTAGCTACTACTGCTAAATCTCTTTATGACAGAAATTATTTGTACATTGTTGAACTTTGATATTTCATGTATGTCCCCTTTTCAGACATATTTACTCTTTAGGTCGAAAGAAGAAAATGCCCATTTTTGGACATTTTCATAGTTAAGAAGTTACTATATCATTTAGCTGTAAGTTTATTATTTGGGAAAGCATAATATGTATGAACTACCTGTTGTTGCTGTCTCTCCTGCATTATCGTCAGTCCTGTAGACACACACAGACACACACATACACACTTGAATCAAGGCCTTTATTGATGTGTGAAAGACTTCCATTTCTTCTCAGCTACATTAGCCTTGTAACTCTAGCACAAAACTAAAGAAGCAAATGTCAGACACCAGCCATGCATTTGATTGTTCCTCTATACAGTACATCCCAAATCTTACTAACGTATACATCTGCGAACATGTAGATGTTTGCAGGTGCCTGCCATGTCAAGGATGCCTTTATCGGCTGTTACATCACGTAAACCTGAAGGATTCTGTAAATGTGGCTTGGGTTTTGGACTGTACCAGACTGTACAAGCCTTGACGTGCCATTTGACTTTTGAAAAACATTTTGAAACTGGTGGTAACCCTGGCGTAGGTACCCGGCCTTTTACCTGCTGGATTAGCACTAACATGTAGGTAGTGCACATTATTATTATAAAACTGATTATATTTACAGGACATGCCACTTAAATAAATGCCAATGTCAACATAAAAAAAATAAAAAATCCATCACTATACTGTGTACACTAGAGGTGTGCATCGGGACTGGGCAGGCAGGACTGGTCAAACTTTCTGTGGAAGCGGACTTCCTTCAGGACTGGGTGGCAAAGGGATTAAAAAACAGTCCTGTGCACAACTCTAGTGTACACTAATAAAACATTTACTTCTTCTCCGGGAAAAAAGTACATAGAAAAAGGCACAATGTCAAAATATCCACTATTGTAGTTAATGCCAAAAAATTTCTATTAGCTAGCATATTCTTAGTGACTCAGAAGCGCTCCACAAAATCAGTAAACATCAAAGTGTTGCTACAGTCTACTTAGGCCTCCATGATTGTTTTATGGAGTCTTTGTACACTAGCACTCTCCTGCTTCAGCTGCATCCTTGACATTGATAGACCTCCTTGAGATGAGAGAATGAACAGAAGAAGCAAAATACTAGATGTGATTTTTAAAAATAAATAAATAAATAATTTTTTTTTTAAAAAAAGGACTTGACTTATTTACATTGTACTTGAGGCATCATTTATGGTAATATCATGCTGGAGAGTTTTGTTTTGCCTATAATTGGCCAATCTCCCTCCAATATCTCCCTCCAGATATTGTTTCCTCCTCATCTTAGGCAACCTTTCCTTGCCACTCTTAGCTTCAACTTGCTCATTTAAGCCATATTTTCGCCCCAGTTTGACTGAATTGAACGCTAGTGCATTTAGAATATATTTATGTGTGGGTGCTCTTCACATGTCTTGCCACAGAGGCAATTTGAACAGATGTTTGGGAGCAGGTGACCCACCCAGATGTGACGGGTTGCAGCTGAAGAATGACCTGTGTCTTGTTTGAATCGCCTGCTACAACCTCGTCTTCGTCAGTGGCCTTCATCACCACCACGTCTCCCATGGACACGGTCACCTCTGTCTCCGCCATGTCCTTCCTCTGAGCCACACTGGTGAAGAAGACAGAGAGCCACTGCAAAATCTTTCAAACATTACAGAAACGCTTCGATTGTAGGGTCCATTGTTTTCGCTTTGTGAGACTAATGCTGCCTTCACGTGCTTTCGGAATTAACGTAAATATGGGTTTCCCACTAGGAAGTTGCACATGAATGACCCCTCAAGTCGTAATTATGACTGGGAAACTCAGAGATAATTTTGATACCCAGGTTTCCAACATGGGAGAGTCCTAAACTTTCAACATCGCGGAGGACAGTACAGTTTCTGTACTGCATGACAGGTTTTGTTCATTTTTCTAAATACAGCTAATCATTAGTGCTTGCCGTTTTGGTCATTTTCATTTATGTACTATATCAGCAACCATACTATGCATGTTATACATCTTTATGCATAGTATCCCTGAAAATTGCTTGTATTTGACCATAATTCTATTATAGTCAGGAAGCTAGCTAACTGAGTGATGTGTTATTGTGTCAAAATAAAAGTAAAAGAATATATACATGTGTGTGTGTGTGTGTGTGTGTGTGTAGGAATGAACCTGGTGTCGTCCATGTTTCATGTTCTTTCCGACAACAAAGCATGCGAACAATTTCGATAGCACACGAAGGCAGCATAAGACAAATAAGACAACACTGAGTACACACGTCTGTTACAAAGTGAACCGTAGTACACTTTCATTCTCCTTCATTGCTGCGAATTGCAGAGACTGACTTCAAACTAATCAAATGTTTTCGGAGGGCTAGACTACACAGGGGACGGCATGGTGATGTCCATAGGTGTGGGGTTTTGCATGTTCTCCACATGTCTGAACGGGTTTCCTCCGGGTTCTCTGGTTTCCTCCCACCTCTCAAGAACATTCTGGTAATAAAATTTCCCACAGGACTGAATGAATACGTGAAGGCGCCCAGAGACTGACTGGTGTCCAACCCTGGGTGTATTATAATTCTTACAATTATAGCTAAAGAAAAAAAATTGACACTATTTGACCTTTTTTTATTTATGTAAAATAATGACTGGATTAGCAAATGCTGGATTAGCATCAACAATTCACTTTAATTCAAATGTCAAACGACATAACACTTATTTGTTCAAGCTTTTATATTTATTGTGTCTTAGAATTGTGTTTAATGTAAGTATTAAACACCATGAGTATATTTAAATTTTTGTGCGTTGGTACTGAGTGAGGTCTGTTTTTATTGTGTTTGGGCCGTCATTTAGCTACCAATGCTAGCTAGTTGCTTCAGTTACGTTAGCAAGATTAAGCTTGCTAGTTAGCTAACTGTCGCGTTAATGTGCCTGTACGACTGCCTTGCTATTCCATGTTAGCATGCTAAGCTAAAATGCGCCGTTTCAGAGATTGAACAAGGGGTTAAAAAAAAAAGAGAAAAGAAAAGAAAAGAAGAAAGCCTGCGTTAGCCAACTGTGGGAATGAACCCGACTTAACGTCGGATCACGCATTTACGTTGCGTGTCGCCGCTTGTATCTGAACGCGTACGTTACGTTCGGCTTTTTTTTTTTTTGTACGCCTCGAAATGACGTGTCCCCGTGCGGCGGCACGCACAGTCCACAGGCACGGCCACGCCGCTCCGCCATGCCGGGGGCTGCAGAGCCGAGGCCGGGCCCATCACAGACTCCACACAGCACCCTCTTTTACAACCGCTCTAACCTTATGCGGTTTTAATAACACGAAAGCTGATTTATTTTTCGTCTGTCTTACCGTTCACATCGACGTCGGACGCATCCTTTTATTTTTTCCCCCTGAAAGCCTTGTGCGCATGCGCAGTTATGTCAGGTTCAGACTTCCTGGTACAAGCTGAGGCTCTGTCCTCGCGCTGCAGTCTACAGCCTTTCACAGGTTTTCAGGAACTAATTCATTTTCAGTATAAAGTGTCCTAAATCGGCATACATATATATATATAAAATTTTTAGCCAAAAGTTTGTGGACACCTGACCATCACACCCATATGTGCTTTCTGAACATCCCATTCCAGATTTAGTCCCACTTTGCTGTTATAATATCCTCCACTCTTTATATATATATATATATATATATGTACATTTTTTGTACCACTTGTCCTACACAGGGTCACAGGAACCTGGAGCCTATCCCAGAGGACTCGGGGCACACACCCTGGACGAGGTGCCAGCCCATCGCAGGGCACAATCACACACACTCTCACACACCCATTCACACACTACAAACAATCTGGAAATCAGCCTACACCATGTGTCTTTGGACTGGGAGAGGAAACCGGAGTACCCAGAGGAAACCCCCGAAGCACAGGGAGAACATGCAAACTCCACACACACAGGGCGGAGGCGGGAATCGAACCTGCACGATTATATATATAATCACATCCATATGTGGATCTTCCCCAAACTGTTGTCACAAATTTGGAAGGACAAAATTGTCTATAATGTCTTTGTATGCTGCAGCATTACAATTTCCCTTCGCTGGAACTAAGAGGCCCAAACCTGTTCCAGCATGACAATGCCCCTGTGCACAAAGCGAGCTCCATGAAGACATGGTGTGTGAAGGTTGGAGTGGAAGAACTCGAGTGTCCTGCACAGAGACCTGACCTCAACCCCACTGAACACCTTTGGGATGAACTGGAACACCGACTGCACCCCAGGCCTCCTTATACAACATCAGCGCCTGACCTCACTAATGTTCTTGTAGCTGAATGAACACAAATCCCCACAGCCACACTCCAAAACCTAGTGGAAAGCCTTCCCAGAAGAGTGGAGCTTATTATAATAGCAAAGGGAGACTAAATCTGGAATGAGATGTTTTAGAAAGCACATATGGGTGTGATGGTCAAGTGTCCACAAACTTTTGGCTGAAAATAGTGTATATCCTGTATAGTCTTTCTTTCTTTCCGTTTCGCATTGGGGTTGTGTTATATTTATGTTTACTACAGCACATTTATTTCTACTTAAAATCCATGTTTATCAGAAATTCTAGTAAAAACAAGTTTTTAAAATGCACATGGACACACGATTTTTTCTGTTCTTGTACAATAAACTTGGGGTGCCGAAACTATTGGTTATCAGCAACCCCTGTGCACAAAAATTATGCATCCGAAATCTCTTGATAGCGATTCCGCAATGAGAACAGATATTCCCTGCTCTCACTGTGTCACTCACGACAGATGCCCTTTTTAACAAATCGTTATTCGTGCATCTGAGGACTCCAAACACACCCAGTGTCTCGGGGACGGTAGACATATTTAACCCGTACAGCTTATTACACACGAATTCAATATTGTGTTAAATCTATCACTAATAAACTGTACATCCATTCAATATATACTCTCCAAAAACCAGTTTGTCAATAAATAGAATGATATCGGAAATATGTCCATGAGAAGAGTATTTCTCTAAACGAAGCAAAGCATCATGGGATATTTGGTTCAGCCAATAGGAGAGCGCCCTTCTCTGTTTTCAACGTGACCGAGAAGAAAACTGCTTTATCACACAGATTTAGGGAGCTTTGCTATTTTTGTAGTCATGTCACAACACATTGTGTACTTATTAATTACTATAGTGTACCAGAATGTGTCCAAACAATGAAACATAGCTTGTATTATTACCCTAAAAGCAGTTTAACATGTATAGGGAATGGAGTAAGGCACCATAACAGTGTAACATATAATAGCTATATGTATATGTATATGGTTAGCAGAAAGTATAAATGTACGCATTTCTTAGTTTTGGATATGTATTTGGTATCATTTTGCACTAAATGGTTCTTTGAGCTGAATTCGTGTCACCACAAGGGGGCGCGAAAGCATCAGTATTGCCATCTAAAACAGTTTTATATTTTTTTTACCACTAGAGGGCTCCAGTGCACACGAACTAGCCTTACAGCACAGTTTCACTATATGGCCAGAAGATTGTGGACACTTAACCATGACATACACCTGTGGTTCTTCCCCAAAATGTTGCCACAAAGTTTTAAGCACACAACTGTCTATAATGTCTTCGTACCATTCTCTGTAACATTACAATTTCCCTTCACTGGACATAAGAAGCGCAAAACCTGTTCCAGCATGACAATGCCCCTGTACACACATCAAGCTCCATGAAGACATGGTGTGCCAAGATTGCAGTGGAAGAACTCGAGTGTCCTGCACTTCAACCCCACTGAACACCTTTGGGATGAACTGGAACACCGACTTCACCTCAGGCCTCCTCACCAACATCACTGCCTGATCTCACTAATGCTCTTGTGGCTGAATGAACACAAATCCCCACAGCCACACTCCAAAATCTAGTGAAAAGCCTTCCCAGAAGAGTGGAGCTTATTATAATAGCAAAGCGGGACTAAATCTGGAATGAGATGTTCAACAAGCACATATGAGTGTGATGGTCAGATGTCCACAAACTTTTGGCCATACAGTGTATATCTCTATACTATTTATCTTTTAATAATGATGATATAAACATGAAGTACTTCTATTACTTCCTTAAGCACAACGCATTTTTTATAAACAAGGGATGCCAAGACAAATAGATACCTACTCTCTATGTATAAAACTGTAGTATTTATAATACTGTGCTAGACAATCTTTTTGAAACTAATTGCTGCTAAACAAACTATGACTTAAAACAAACCCAAGGTAGTCATTTTTAAAGCAAAGCATCATGGGATATGTAGCATGACAATCGAGTGATTTCATAACATCACACTGCGTTACAAAAAGATCATTAAGACACAGATCTGTTTTCGTTTTTTTTAATCAACAAGAACATTTTTCAAGCTGTACAGGGTCATGTGCAATAAAGAATCAGATCAAGCACACAATGTATTTCGACATAAATCATTTATTTTACGCCACACATTAAATCACAAAGTAATCAGTGTCAATTTACAGAGTCCACAAGCTTGCACATAGCTGCTGGAGGCTTTAGTGGAAATATCTGAAGGTAATCTGCAGGTTAAAACATGTTTTTTTGCTTTCCTGTGTGTATGTTTTTGCATGGGGAAAAAAAAAAAGACTAGGGAAAGTAGGTCACTGCGGCTCATTTTCGTGCCACCACAAGGGGAGCGCAAATGCTGCCAATTCAGCAGTAGTGAGATTCTTTTTAAAAATAAATATGTCAAGAAATCAAACATTGAACAGTCGCCTCCAAATAATGAATGTGATGCTTAACTTAATTACTTATTATCTATTGAATCGTAACTGTTTTTGCCATAATTATGTGGTTGTAATAAAGAAAAAATATATACATATATTAATGACATAGACTACTTTGCCCTATGTATTTTCTTTCTACGAATAATAAATATGGGGTGCCAAAACAAAAGCTTTTTTTTAAAAAAATGATGCATCTCGATAGCGATTCTGCAGTAAGATCATGGTGTCCCTTTGAACCAATTTGATATTGTTTAAAATCTATAACTAATAAGTTGATTATACGTTTTACTGTTAAAACTGTTGGTCGGAAAATATTGTAAATGTGCAATAAGCATTAATATTAATGAATTAACTTCAGTGCCAGCACAAGAGGCATGCATTAATGCACAATGCATCAAGTACAGCAGCAGTGAGATATTTGTATGTCAAGAAATCAAACAGACATTGCATAATCAGCTATAAATTATGAATGTAATGCAAAATATACAATTCTAAGCAGTTAATTACTGCAGACTTACGACTAAGCACTCTTCATAACTATCTACATATAGTGATTGTACTGATTTGCTCATCATTGTCAGCATCATCGTCGTCATCGTCATTTCAGTAACCGCTTTACCCTTTGTTAGAGTTGCAGTGAATCCCGGGAACATTTGGTGTGAGGTGGGAATACACCCAGATAGAATGCCAGACCATTGCAAGGTACCATGCACACACACATTCACACACTCATTCACACCTAGGGGCAGTTTAGAATCACCAATTTGCATACTAGCATGTCTTAAGGAGGTGGGTGGAAGCCGTAGAACCTGGAGTAAACCCACACAGACACAGGGAGAGCGTATAAAAGTCCACACAGACAGTAACCCGAGCTCAGGATCGAACTAGAGACCCCGGAGCTATGAGGCAGCAATGCTACAGTCAGCGGATATGCATTTTAACTCCTATAAAAATCAGCATATTAAAGAAATAGTTCCGTGAAAAATTCACACAAATTTCTCTACACCACAAACGTAGTCAATTAGCCAAAATATTTTTGGCGTCTGCCCCTTTAGTTTAGCACTAAAGCTACTAATTCGTAATGAAACTCAATCTCACCCAAAGTTCAAACCATTGCTCCATTAGTTACACAAATATACTTTAGGTACTACGCTCTTGTTTAAAAAATAATCCACAATCTGTTCTGGTTACACAGAAACCTCTACCTCTCCATCTATCCATCTAACTATCTGTCTATCCACCACACTCATACATGTCAACCGTCCAAAGAAAACATCCGGTGAAACATTTTTCATGCATCATGGTACAGCAGTTGTTTTTTTTGTTTTTTTTACAGTCCCTATCGAGATCTACTTTATAAAACGTTTATACAAAAGAAACCCTGTTATTAATATTAGTCACCAAGAACGGATGGAACACGAGCGATTAGTTGCTGGCACCGTGTGTATAGCAGCTTTTAATGATCTCTGTGAATGGGAGTATTGTGATTAACTCATACCAGACCTCTTGCTCAGTATTAGCATCTTCCATATATAAGTCTACAAAACTGGGAAAATATAAGAGAATATTATAGAATATAATAAAATATGGCCAATTTCCAATTGATTAATTGATTACGCAGAACAAACAAAACCGAGAGAAGAAACAGGTCACGTACATTTCAATACATTAGCACAGACGTATGCTTACGCACATCTGTAAAGCTAGTGTGACTATAGGTATGTGATATAAGATGTCTGATAAATCTATTCTTTTGAGTTAAGATGTATAAACTGCTATGTAGCACCCAACAGGGCCTCTTCAGACCAGGTAAGTCTCAGTAGGCTGTATCCTGGATGCCCTTGTTTGCATTAGCTTTACAGTTAGTAAGAAGAATGCACTCACAGTACAATCCGTAAGCACATGAGATCCATGTTACTGAGTATCGTTGCAGGAGGGCTGAGTAGTGATGCTGGTAAGTTGTGGTAGTAAAACTGTAAAGATGTACCTGGAAAAGTGAGCTGTAGTAGGTGAATAGGGTGCATTTGTAGCTACCTACGAGAATTACACGAATGTTACGTGGTATAACAGCCGTCTTGCTTACAGTATGTGCCAGATTTAAATAGAATAAGCTATTAAATACAGCTGCAAAGATAAATAACCATATAGCATTAGAATAAATGGCAATTAATATCAATTTGATAGAAGTAAGGAGAATTCGTTTCAATTTCCAGGAGGACAAATCAGTAGTACCCTTGAACAAGCAGATTATGGGCCATATTCAGAGACGACGACTGTAATCCAAAATCCAAAACGTCAATATTTATGTTGGGAGATTTGCACACATTCAGAGATGGTCTAAGCACCCGTTTAAATCAATTTGCTGGATGTGCATTATGCAGATTCAAATGACTTGCATTCACGCCTCTGAGGTTGCCAGATTTGTCTTGAATAGAAACCTCCAAGACCATCTAAGACCTGCCTTTATTCACAAGCACTTGCCTTTAAGTACAGCGTTAAATCCTTACTGCACGTGCATAACTCATCTCCGAATGTGTCCAGATGTTTTTTTTTTAATTCACGATTCCCCATTTTCCATCACACCTTCCTCAGTCCTACTGCATGGTGGCCTTTGGTAAAAATATTTTTATTACCTGGATAATATATCTGAGAGTGAGTCAAATGAAAACCTTAAAAGTAAAAAATAAATTAGAATTGAATCTTTTTTTTTTTTCTAGATGAATCCAGACAAACACTGGAACACTTGCATTGAACAAAAACGAGGTTATGTAGAAAAAAATAATACCGTATATGGCACCTATTTGCAATAAACAAGGCAAAATTATAACACATATAACTGATTCATCGTATATTATGTTAGCTACC
Source organism: Pangasianodon gigas (assembly GCA_022758105.1). Classification (NCBI taxonomy): domain Eukaryota; kingdom Metazoa; phylum Chordata; class Actinopteri; order Siluriformes; family Pangasiidae; genus Pangasianodon; species Pangasianodon gigas. Next base: position 10,462,136 of record CM040482.1, on the reverse strand, counting down.
CTTTTAGGCTAGTTAACATCGCTAGCTAGGTTGATAACATCCTTTCTAGCTTGCAAGATGTCCTCGCTCTTAGGGCATCTGGTTTTTTTTTCCTCGTACAGGAAGTTAAAAGGCATGACCTTGCATTTATCCAATTAATAACCAAGTTAAAGTCCTCTCCATTTAAGTTTGATATTAACTGCGGAGTTTACGATCAAGCAAAAAACTTTGGACTGGGCAAACGCTGAGCATTTACAAGATTTGTCTACTCCTGTATGTGTATATAATAACTCTCTGTCAAGTAGAACCAAGATTATACCTTGGTTTTGACTTACTACTACTGGATAATCAAAATGGCCTAGATGATGGAATGACCCTCACAGACACATACAGTGTATATATATATATATATATATATATATATATATATATATATATATATATATATATATATATATATATATATATAATCAATACTTAATTTACAGCTGGACTGCATACAGTATGACTGGAATAGCCCCTTTAAAAAAAAAAAAAAGGTTGTTTCAGCTCCCGTTATTAAGAGTTTGGCACATCTGGAGCTGAATGTGGCTGTGTCCCCACTCTCTGTTTACTGATTCACTGAGAGGAAGCTTGTAGAAGTGGCTTTTCTGAGAGGGTGCAGTAATGTTCAGGCTACAAGCCACCACAGAAGGAAGAGCTAGCGACAGAGCAAATATATTGGCACTCAAATCCTTTCCTCCTTTTGCTATAGACGCAAGACTTAATATAAACTCAGACTTTCAGTTTGATGATAAGTTTCAGTTATTACATGATAATACCTACAGTATTATGATGAATATTATGATGTCAGAATCTTGGCACATGGAATTACTAACATTTCAGCTACTAATGATAGACGCAGTAGCATACAGACAGCTGGGAATCTAGAAATTTCTGTGTCTCAGTGTACAGTGAACAGTGTACACTGTTTTACCGCACCAAAATTGCCACTTAGATTTACAGTTTTCCCACTGCTGATTTTGCGTGATTCATTTACATGTTAACCGCACTGCACATTCTCGATTGAATGAGTTACAGCATCCGAATGAAACCTAGCAAGTTCATGGGTATCTTCGTGTGTGAGTTCATGTGAAAATATGTGAAGGTGTAAAGGTTAAACAGTGGTGGAATAGGTAGAGTGGGTGGAGTACAGCTTTCCACAAAGAGAAAGTACACTACATTCCTCTTCAGTGATTTAACACTGTGTGACAAAAACAACAAGAGATTTAAAGCTCAAAAAGAATACAGGGAAAAGAGAAGTCCGACTGCCATCTCTTTCAACCAGTGATGTCTCCAAGTGCCTTCCTGCTTCTTACTGCTCTTGTTTAGAACCTTGTGCTGTCCATCCAAGCTTAAATTTATCCAACCTGAAGCCTACCCGAAAAGAAGGAGGCCATTTTTTTTACCAGTACTGCATGGTGCTTATTCATAGAACCACACGTCTCAAGATGGAGACAGACAGAAAATGCAGGGACAAGCAGCGAGCTTGACTTGCAATACAGGAAGTGAAAGCGTAAACTCAGCAAGGACGACTGACTGACACACAGGTGAAAGATTAAATGCAAACACCCCAAGTCAGCAGTTGCAGCTCTTCTCTCTCTCTGCTTCTTCCTCAGCCGGATAGAGAACTTTAGCTGTGAGGCCGCTTTTGACGCCGTCCCAGCCGTCACGTGCTGAGATCTCACCCATCTTCATCAGCTCGTAGATGTCGCGTGCCAGCAGCTCGAAGGCACGCTCTACATTGCTGTTGCACTTGGCTGACGTTTCCACATAGCGCACACCCAACTCAGCCGCCAGCTGCTCAGCCTCATCACGGAGCACTCTGCGCTCTCGGATCAGGTCACTCTTGTGGCCGATCAAGATGTAGACCATGTGGTGTGGCAGGATGTGCTCGGTGACTTCGCGGTGCCATTCACGCACATGCTCAAAGCTCTTGCGATTGGTCAGGTCAAACACCAGGAGGCCGCCGACTGAATTGCGGTAGTAGGAAGTTGTAATGGACCTAAACAAAAACAGACACAAAATGCTTTAGACAACAGTGTTATCTTTTTTTTTGCTATTGATTTGACAATAGGACCTGATAAAATCTGATAAAGTTCTGATAAAGTTGTACTGATTTAAATGTGCGGTTCTGCTGAATTAATCAGTGGGAAACACAGTGGGTAGCACTGCCGTCTCACAGCTCCAGGGTCCCCAGTTCGATCCTGAGCTCAGGTTACAGTCTGTGTTGTGTTTCTAATGCTCTCCTCATGTCTGTGTGGGTTTCCTCTGGGTTCTCCGGTTTCCTCAAACTTCAGGTAGGTGGACTGGCTATGCTAATATGTTACTAGGCATGAATGTGTGTGCAATGTGCCCTGCAATGGAATGGTCGCCCATCTGGTATGAATTCTCTCGCCACATGCACAGTGTTCTCGGGATATCACCATGACCAGAATAATGGTTTCTGAATATGAATGAACCAGTCTTTTCTAACCCAAACATGACCATCCGATAACCATATGTATGGCTGGGAACACTTGTACAACTGCACATTCATGCAGTTATCTAATCAGCCAATCATGTGGCAGCACCGCAATCCAAATAGTTATGCAGATACAGGTCAAGAGCTTCAGTTAATGTTCACATCAAACATCAGAATGAAGAAAAAGTGTGATCTCTGTGACTTTGGTAGTGGCATGGATGTTGGTACCAAAAGGGCTGACTTGAGTATTTCAGAAACTACACAACAGTCTCTAGAGTTTACACAGAATGGTGCAAAAAACAAAAACATGCTGTGTGTGGAGGGTCTGCAGGCTGAAACACCTTGTTGATGAGAGAGATCAGAGGAGAATGACCAGACTGGTCTGGGCTGACAGGAAGTCTATAGTAACTCAACTAATCACTCTTTACAACCGTGGTGAGCAGAAAAGCATCTCAGAACTCACAACACATCAAACATTGAGGTGGATTGGCTACAACAGCAGAAGACCACATCAGGTTCCACTCCTGTCAGCCAAGAACAAGAATCTGAGGCTATCATGGACACAGACTCACCGAAACTGGACAGCTGAAGACTGGAAAAAGGTGATTTTTTTTCCTAATCTTTAACTGTCTAGTTTGCGTGAGTCTGTGCCCATGACAGTCTCAGATTCTTGTTCATGGCTGACAGGAGTGGAACCTGATGTGGTCTTCTGCTGTTGTAGCCAATCCACCTCAATGTTTGATGTGTTGTGCATGCTGAGATGCTTTTCTGCTCACCGCGGTTGTAAAGAGTGATTGAGTTACTATAGCCTTCCTGGCAGCTCGAACCCATCAGGCCATTTTCCCCTGACATCTCTTATCAACAAGGCGTTTCCACCCAAAGAACTGTTGCACACTCAATGTTTTTGTTGTTGTTGTTGTTGTTTGCACCATTCTCTGTAAACTCTAGAGACTGTTGTGTGTGAAATCCCCAGGAGATAAGAAGTTTATGAAATATTCAAACCAGCTCGTCTGATACCAACAACCATGTCACGATCAAAGTCACAGATATCACACAACATTAACTGAAGCTCTTGACCTGTATCTGCATGATTTTTTGCATTGCATTGCTGCCACATGATTGGCTGATTACATCAATGTGCAGATGTACAGATGTTCCAACATATAAAACACAGAAACATTTTAAAGCACCAGATTAGCCTTATCATCTTATCATCTTCAAAACCACAACAACAAATGTCCCAGTTCCTGCAAGAGGTTCTTATGTTCCAGAAAAGAAAATACGCTTTGCATAATCCCAGTAGCTTCTGAATGTTGCACTGACAGATTAGTGATGTGAGGTTGTAAGAGCACAAGGTTGTGTAATTGTAACTGAGGCTGTGTAATTCACTAGATTGTTACTATGCCATGAGCTGCATGGATGGATCATGAAGAGGGTTTGTTTATTTGCTTCATTCATTCATCCATCCAGTCAGCAGGGAGCAAGGAACCATAGTGTAGACACCACCACAAAGCACAGTAAATAGGGATGCCAATATTTATACCCCGCTTACTTCAGTGTTATGGGAAAAACTCAGTGATATTGATCACTTGATGCTGAGTCTCATGAAAATGCTGACGAAATGGGGTTTTTGTGGTTTATGTTGCTACCGTTATGTGCTGTTTATGCAGGAAGATAAAAAAAAAAACGCCTTCCAGGATGATTCATATAAATATACATAAGGCTTTTATATTTTATATTTCATATTTTATAATAAAGCAAATGTTTGATAGATTTATCCAGGGGATTTGTTTATGCAGGTGTGTCAGATGACGGAAGAAAACAGGCTGTGTGTGTGTGTGTGTGTGTGTGTGTGTGTGTCTGTGCGCGCGCGCATAACAAACACCTGAATCTCTCCTGGCCGGCGGTGTCCCAGAGCTGCAGTTTAATCTTCACCCCCGGTTCTATGTCGAGTGATCGGGCGTAGAAATCTACCCCGACCGTCGGGTCCGCGACATCGCTGTACACGCCGTCCGTGAACCGCTTGAGCAGAGACGATTTGCCGACCGTTGAGTCGCCGAGCAGAATAATCCTGAACTGGTATTGCCACAGAATATCCATCGCATGGCGAGCTGAGATCGAGCGCTCAGGTCGAAGGTTTCCGGGAACAACAAAGCGCGGTGCGGTGCGGTGCGGTGCGGGGCTCACGGCCAGGCCAGGGGCGCGAGCCAAAACGAGCTCGGAGCGCGCGGGCGTGTGCGTGTGCGTGCGTGTGTGCGTGTGCGTGCGTATGTGCGTGTGTGTGCGTGTGCGCCGTTGCAGTCACGTGGCCCTCGATGCGCTTCACAGCCTCATGATCAGTGCACCTTCATGCCCGGAGACGCAAACACGCAATTTTTTGTTACTGCGCTCACGCACCAGAGTAGACAGGAAAGCCAGGCGCTGTGGTGAAATAATAAACATTTAGAAGATGCCAGTGTTACTGTAGCTCTTCTATGTCATTCAGATATACCGAGGTGACCTTATTGCTTGTGTAAAGCAATTGTCATTAAAGTACAGCAAGTGAGACTGCACCATGTACTCCATGTCTCCTTATAACGTGTGTGCGTTTAGGATATACAAACTTATGCAAGTTTTGGCACACCAGGTAAAATTTTTGGCTTTTCTGAATGAAAAAAAAGTTCTGCAGGGCGCAAACTCAAATATGACCTACACTATATGATCAAAAGTTTGTTGAACATCCCATTCCAGATTTGCTGTTATAAGCAGCTCCACTCTTCTGGGAAGGCTTTCCACTAGATTTTGGAGCATGGCTGTGGGGATTTGTGTTCATTCAGCTACAAGAGCATTAGTGAGGTCAGGCACTGATGTTGGTGAGGAGGTCTGGGGTGCAGTCGGTGTTCCAGTTCATCCCAAAGGTGTTCAGAGGGGTTGAGGTCAGGGCTCTGTGCAGGACACTCGAGATCTTCCACTCCAACACAATTTTTATGGTGTACTATTTAATGCTGCATTACTGTACTTTTGCTGAATTTAACATATTGGCAAAAAAAAAAAGGAAATGGAAAATTTGACATGTGCAAAAGTTTGGGCATCACGTCAGTCAATATTTAATAACACCCCCTTTGGCAGGAATCAAAGCCTCCAGATGTTTGGGGTTTTTTTCTTCAGCCAGCTAATACTCTTCGTATTCTTGTGGATTATCAGGAAAGGTACCCAAACTTTTATTTATATTATTCAACAATTAAATTGAACAATTAAACCTGATTGTACTCCTTGCAGGCTGTAATCCAGTTTCATGTAATACATAATTTCACCAGGAACAGGGGACCCCAAATTTTGCATAAGACTGCACTGAAGGTCCAAGTTTGCATTCCAGTTATTTAATAGCCTGTAACACAGGTTCCCAACCCTGGTCCTGGAGTACTCCCTGTTCTGTATATTTTAGTGTTTCCCTGCACTTAGACACCCACTACAGCTCAGGAAGAGCTGATGATTAGATGATTAGTTGTGTCAGGTGTTTAGGAAGCAGGGAAAATACAAATAATGTGCAGGACATGGGGTACTCCAGGACCAGGGTTAGGAACCTGTGGTAGTGTTTCTCAATCCTGGTCCTGAAGCACCCCTTGCCCATTTTGGTGTTTTCCCTCTTCTAAGTAAGTCCAGTTCAGGATTGTTAACTGGTGTTAATTAAAACCACAACAATGCACCAGTATTGAGAAACACTGCTATAATTAGATGCATAATCAGTGTCTTTTTAAATCTGAGCTACCAAACAAGTGCAGCATGGCATCATGAGAACAGCTACAGAGGTGGTCATTGGCCCTGTCCATGGTACTGAAACCTGCACCAATGATCAGTGGACTGCCCCTTTGCAAAGGTTTTCCCTTTACCCCAAATGTAACTGATCATCCAAGATGTGTTTGGTGTCTGGAGTTTGCTTCTTTAGTTCTCAATGATACTATATACCTGCACTAAATATAATACTATTCCATTTTAAACCTACCCCTGACCCATTTAAGGGTGTATATATAAATATATATGTATTAATATTTCCTCTGGGTTCTCCAGTTTCCTCCCACCTTCCAGAAACATGGTAGTAGATAAATATGTTATGTTAAAATGCCTGTAGGTGTGAATAACTGTGTGAATGTGTATGTGCTTGGTGCCCTGAGATGGACTGGGGTCCCATCCGTAGTGTATTCCCACTCAGTATTCCTGTAATGAACAGGACTCAGGAGATGTGTGAGAATCCAACTGCAGGAGGTTTATTACACAATTCAGTACAACATCCAGAAGCAACGTCAGAATTCAGGGAATAGTCAAACACAGAGATCCCCAGGTAACTCAGGCAAGAGGGCAAAGCCAAGGAACAGTTGTGAACAAGGAAATGGCTAAACAGAGAAATAGTAATCACTCGATTAAAAGCTCAAATTGAACATGGACAGGAATGTTGGCAAGACTTCACAAATAGTGTTTGTGAACCATGTGCTTATGTATGCTAAATCAGGATGTTACCAGGAAAGTGTGAGTGTAGAAGAAGTGTCCTTAGTATTCAGGGGAGGGTGCTCTCTACAAGCGTGGAGGTGGAATGTCTCAGGTGGATGTGACAGTTCTGAGATATGTACATATCTCTGCCACCCAGAACCAGTTCCAAATGGGCAGTACAGCTTCAAATGGGTTGTATTGCTCCAAATAGGTGGAATTAGCTCCAAATGGGTTGACATATCGACATGTGATGACCAAAATGGCCAAAAGTATGTGGACCCCTGACCATCAAATCCATATTTGCTTGTTGAACATCCCATTCCAGATTTATTTGCTGTTATTATAACCTTCGCTCTTCTGCAAAGGCTTTCCACTAGATTTTGGATTATGGCTGTGGGGATTTGTGTTCATTCAGCCATAAGAGCATTAGTGAGATCAGGCGCTGATGTTGGTGAGGAGGTCTGGGGTGCAGTAGGTGTTCCAGTTCATCTCAAAGATGTTCAGTGGAATCGAGGTCAGGGCTCTGTGCTTTGTGACACTTGAGTTCTTCCACTTCAACCTTTACAAACTATATCTTCATGGAGCTCGCTTTGTGCACATGGGCATTGTCATGCTGGAACAGGTTTGGGCCTCTTTGTGTTTTTCCACTGAAGGGAAATTGTAATGCTACAACATACAAAGAAATCCAGCATACAAAGAAGCTCACTGACAGGGAGAGATGGTCATTTTACAGGATAAATGCCTCAAAAATACAGCCACAAAAATAACCAGAGAATGGAATGAGTACCTGTGTTATCCATTCGCAACAAGAATTATATGTTGTGAGCTTTACAAACCTGCAGAGCTGCAATTCAGTATCAAAGAACATTGTGTAAAGTCACTTGGTGTAATGAGCGCAAAACCCGGACCCCTGTGTAGCCGGAAAAAGTAATATGGTCTGATGAGTCAACTATCACCATGTTTCCTACATCTGGCAAATTTGTTTTTGGAGGAAGCCGAAGCATGCCTTCCCCCAGTGTCTGCTGCCAGTTGTTAAGTACGAGCAGCAATCTCTTTAAAATTCATTAGGTGCAGTGAATGCTTTGTATGTTCTTATAATGGGCAACAAATATGAGGTGATTGGACAGGACCAGGTGCACCTCAGTGGTCCAAACACTCTTTCTTGAATATACTCCCATATTTGTGGATGATAAATGCCTCCTTATCATACTGTTAAAATTATTCTGGAGTGGATCGACGAACACCAGGATGAAGTCAAGCATGGAAAAAATGTCAGCTATATCTGCAGCCAAATCTATAGATTCTAATAATTCTAATAATTTAGATTTAGATTCTAATAATTTAAAAATTCTAATAATTTAGATTTTATAGATTTTTATAGATTTTTCAAGCTTTTTTTTTTTTTAAAAAAAAGAAGGCTATTATTATTATTATTATTATTATTATTATTATTATTATTATTATCACATGTCAGATCATTACCCTATATTTTTTATTTCTGGATAGCCTCAGTCTATAGACTATGAATAAAGGCTTGTAAAAAAAAAAACCAGACATTTTATTTATTTATTTATTTATTTATTTATTTATTTATTTATTGTAAAATATCAAGTCACTTAAAGCAGCACTGCAATTGTACAAATTGTGATAACATAGTCATTATAACCAATGTACATGGTTAATGTTGTTGTTCTTCACAATAATTTTATTAATTTTTACTCTGCTGTGTTCCTGACTGTTAAAAATAAGCAAATTGGTTTAAGTATATAAACCTATTGAAGCATTAATCATATACTACCCCTAATATTACCTCTAGCTTCCTTAGTTTTGCCTGTTTACTGAATAAAGGTAAAACTAAAGTTGATTTTTTTGTAGATTTTTTTGTACCATGGCTGTAATAGGTCCTAGGATACACACTGAGAATTTATTGTGTTTTATTACAGCTTACTCACTATTAGTAATAAAATAAATCTCAAAATATTAAACAAGTGTTCTGTCATGTATCTACATCTTTGTACCTAATAAAATATTGTTCAATCCAATGGGACTGTAAATGAATGCTTTTGTATTAGACAGTGTAGGTACCAAATAAAAGAATGTAAGGAAAATATATTTTGTGTACCTAATTAGAGTGATATTTTTTCCAAAGAAAATATTCACAAACATTTTTTTTAGCTCACTTATACATCCATCCATACAGACATAAGTGTTACTGAGCATCTTGCAGAAGCAGCCACAGTTCTTCTGGAGACTTTGACTGTCACACACGCTTCTTATTTTTGCAGCAAAACCCTGCAGCCTTCATTATGTATTTTGTCTGAAAAGTGGTCTCTTGTGTAACATGCTGCTTTTTTTTTTTTACTGACATACAAAAATTGTTCTGTAACATTTAATTTTGTGCTGGAAGATGTTTGGAAAATGTTGTTGCACTGACTCGGTAATGGAGAAGTCAAAAAATAAAATTCTATCACAGAGTTTGTAATAAAAAAAATAGGGTGCATATATATACATACATACAAACATATATATATATAGAGAGAGAGAGAGAGAGAGAGAGAGAGTCTTAGGCACCCTGTTTTTTTTTTAACAAATTCTGTGTGTATGTATATATATATATATATATATATAAAATGTGAGATTATAATGTGATTATAATGTGATTATTTATTGCACAATTGACTATTTTATGTCAAATATCATTGCATAACTCTCATCTACATTATTTTCTTATTATAATATTTGCATTTTGTTTTATTTTACTTTCCAAACACAAGATGAAGGTCTCACACTACATTTCCCACAATGCTATGCGCATTAGCGCGGTCACTCAGCCAATCAGCGTGTAGAAGGTGCACACATAAGAGGAAACGCCGCCGTTTTGCTTCCTCTTCTTCTTCCTGCACGCTGGAGGTGTAATGGTGAGTGATCCTAATCCTAAACCATCGTGTAATTTAACCTGTCCTTGCTCTAGGTTATGGTTGTGTTAGGGTACACTGACTGCTTGGGAGAGAGATGTGGTGGCAATTTTCACTGAGTAGAAAGAATTATTAGATATTTCTGCACATTTCCACGTGTTGGTGCTTCATGGCTGTGCCTTGTCCTCAGATCAGGAGTCCTAGTTATGAAGGTTATATTAAACATATTTTAGTATCATCAGTTAACTCATAACAGTCCTGAAAATCTAGAAGTATGAAAAAGATCATGGATTAAAGCTATACTAGAGATCAGCAGTGTGGCTGTAATCTTTACCTAGTGATATGGGGCAGCTGCAGGCTTGCTGGTGATTATTGCCCAGGCCTGGGGCAACACATGTACATATAAGAATCAGAAAAGGGATCACATCCAAGCCACACATGGTACATAATCAGCCTAACTTGTTCTACTGAGAGATTCAGTATTTATTTAAGAGCTTTGCTGTACACTTCAAGTTAACCAGCTTGCCATTTTTTGTTTGTTTGTTTGTTTGTTTGTTTTATCCATTTCTTTTTGCTTGTGTGTTTGGTTTGACTTGTGATCTCTTTGCAAACTTGCATGAAAAGTAATAGCCAGAGACCCCCTATGTATGAGTGCATGTAATTACCCATGAAGGTGGAAGCTCTTGCTGTGAAAATCAGTTTTACAATATAATACAGGAGAAATTGTCTGATTTGTGAACAATGCAGATTCCTGGGGGAAAAAAAAAACAACCCTCCCAGGCCCTGGGGCAGCTTCCCTAGTTGCCCTCTGTGACCACAGGGCCGAGCAGCGGTGCTTAGACACAGGACTGAACGCATGCATTTATTAGTGAGTGCTCTAGAAAGGCATCGTGATCAACGACTACAGCATTATAAATTTACTTATCAACCTGAAACCACATGCACACAAGTATTCATCAGTTTTTTGTTGCATGCACAGCTAAGAACTGTGTGTTAGCTTTTATCAGGCATTAAGCAATTGCAGTTTTTACGTTTCTAAATAAAATTGTTTATCATGATTAGTGCATGTCGTTGAGAAATGTTTCAGCTGAGAGTCTGTGTGTTGGTAGTGCACTGTTTGTGATGTATAGTGCTCTATCCTGGATTTATAATTTCTGATGAATCTGTTGAGCTATTAAACGACTCCACCCTGGATTAGAAGCATGTGATTTTTCGCAGGACCCAGTAAAGGTGCTGGATTGGGAGATCAGATAAGCTTGCAGTGCAAAGAAAGGCCATGTTAATTAATGAGAGCCACAGGAAATGATCATTATTAATAATAATTCTATTATTTTGGAAGATCTTTAGAAAAGATGCACATTGTACATAGGGATTGAATTCAGAGATCATCCCTGAGGTACTAAAGTCCTTGTAGACTAGCATCAGTTTTCAAAGTTTTGGTGTCCTAACAAACTCCCTGATCTTTTTAAATTTCAATCTATGTGGCTCAGGCAAAAACAGAACTTGTTGGTGACACGACTGATGATGATTTATTATTTTAAATGGTAGGAAACCTTCCTACTTGGCCCTTATCGAAGGCGTTCCTGTTTCCCTGTAGCAGGCAGCGATCAAAAGGGAGCCTAAATGATCACTTTTACCGACGGTCGCTGTGTGGCTGCCCCCTTAGCCACTTCAGCAACATTAAGGAAAAGGACATTTTATTTTATTTTAATATACTGAGAATTTTGTATTCCTGTTTTGGCAGATATGTCTGTTTACTCCTGCTCAGATCTGTAAACTCTAAAGCCCAGTTCACCAGTAAATAGCTTTAGTTTTTGAGCATTTATGTGCAAATTAAAGACACGTACGTGTATTAACATTGTAACCAGTTGTACGAAGTAAAAGATTCTGCAGTTAATCAGCTAATAAGTTTCATCACTTGGGCTGTTTTCGTGGTTAAATTCTCTCTGCCTGCTAGGATTTTTTGTTATCAGTGTCGATACTTCTGCATTATCTCGTTCCTGGACTGCATGTAAACTTTGCAGATGTTAAATTGTATGTGATCAGTAACACTCCTGACATTTTTTTTTTCTTGCTGTTACAGGTCGTTTGGTGTGTTCCGAGTACTTGACGCCGTCCTGAAGAAGAAAATGACCTGCTTACTGGTAATTTGCATTCTGATGGTCTGTTAATGTTGTGGTTTGGCTGTGATTACTTACTTGCCCTATCTGAGAGTAAAACCACCGTTATGAGAATTTCTTAACCTCAACACTGAGCCACACAAAACCTTTGCTCCAGGTTTTATTTCTTAGTGACGTATTCACCCTGAGCTGTGTGTTTTCTTTACAGATGAGTGCAGTTGGCTGAAATTCAGACGCGATGACTCTGAAGTCATAATAAAGGTAACTGATCGTTTGCGTATTGCGGACAGCTTTGCTGAAAAGCCCTGGCCCTTATCGAAGGCGTTCCTGTTTCCACGTAGCAGGCGACGATCAAAAAGAGGCCTAAATAATCACTTTTGCCGACGGTCGCTGTGCGGCTGCCCCCTTAGCCACTTCAGCAACATTAAGGAAAAGGACACTTCATTGACAACGACTGTTTACATTGCTGAGAGTTAATTCAGATTATTTCATGCATGTATCCTGAACCCGTTAACCTGTTAAATCTGCATTTACTTGTGTGTGGAGTAAACCGGTTGGATGTGGAAAAAGTAATGAATAGCAGTATAAAGCGTAACATTTATTTTATATTTGGTCTGGTCTGAGAGATTTAGTATTTAACCTGAGCTGTTTTCTTTACAGATGATCGCAAGGTAATCTTGCTGAAAGGCAGACAAGATGATCCTGGAGTCTAACTTACAAAGGTAACTTGGAAATCCTCTTTTTTTGCCAAAATCCTTGCTTGGCCTGACTATGATGACCCACTTGCCCTATCTGAGAGAAGCTCTATTATGAAACAATCAAAAATCCTCATTTCCCTGAGTCAGTGTATGGAGCAGTTTTAGATTCTTGACATTAATTCAAGCTACTTAGTAATTTCTTGTCTCTCTTTAGGTGATGAATCTGCAGTCTGTGGTGTTGGGTGTCCATTTTGACAGACAGGTGAGATGAGTAAATGCTGTTTTGTTGGAATGTTTTGTAATGCACGGTTTCTGAGGATCTTTGCTCTTGACAGTGGGACAGGTTCTCCAACTACGTGCTAAAGTAACGGGGGGAATTAGGCTGCTGGGGCTGATGGGTGCCTGGTGCAGCTACGCTACTTCCCTACACCAATCTAATGACATTGACTTATTTTGTTTTTCTTGTCTAGGATGGTGTCTGATACTTGACTTGGGACCATGTTGTGCTCCTTACCACAGGTACGTCAGTACAGTATAGAGCAAAGCTTGCGTCTTTTTTTTTTTCCCCCCTCCCCAAAGCTGATCAAGGATGACTCCATTTTAATTTGTGACTGCTGGATGAAGCTTGCGGATATGGGACTGAGATCAGCTAATATTGTCCACTGTTTTGTTTTTTTTTTGGTTTTTTTTTTGTGCATGCTCAAATGGACACATTCTAGGTTTTCTATGAATTGTTATACATTACTTATGTTTGCAATCAGTGCAACAAAATGTATGAGACCTGAGTTGTGTATCAATGTTTTCTTGCACAGGAGTAACTGGATGAAGTGCTGCTGGATGCAGAATTAAGGAACTGCACCAGAGAGGGGCAGATGTCACTCCTGCTTGCACAAGACCAGTGAAATCTCACAAACCTACCTTCCTGGTTACATAGAATCTACACTCAATGTGTTATTTAATCATCTAATTAGCAACACGAGAGGGGATCAGAGGGGAAAGTGAACCTGTACTATGCATACTGTGCCTGTGTAACCCATTTCTAACCAATAAAATGTCCTGAAATTAAAAAAAGGTCTGTTTTATTGAACCAGAATAATGATATTGGCTGGATATCGTTTCTATGTTGAGGGTTAAACTAGTTCAAATGGTGCTATGCAAAAGCAAGGCACTTCTACTTTTACTGCATTAATGGTTCATTCACTATGATGAGCTATGAACTCCTGAGGAAAGGTGCAGAGCAGGAGTGAGAGGAAGGAATGACAGAAAACAGAGTGGAAGACAGGAAATGTGTAGAATGGGATGAAGCTGTAGCTGGAGGCCAGGTTGGACAGAGTCTCTTCTTCTGGGTTTTATTATAATGATAAAATAAATTTTTAAACAAACATGGATAAATGTATAAATTATGCAGTTTACCGTTACACATTTTTGCCTACTACCGTTTCTTAATAGTTAAAGCTGCACAGGACAGCCAAAATACAACAAACCTGAATTCACTTGTTTAGACAGTAAGATATAGTATTACACTTGTGCAGTTGAAAATAAAACATGCTTTTGCAGTAACCAGCAGATGCTTGACAAAAAAATAATGAAAAATGTACACCACCTCCAATAAACTTTCAGTAAAATAAAACAGGCTATTAAAAATCAGAGCCAATTGTTGGGTGCATTTCTTCCTTTGGAAAATACTGCAGTCCTGCACAGGAAAAAAAAGAGAAAACACACAGTTGTTTGTTAAAGGCCAGCAAACGGAAACAGCTGGTATTATCAAGGTTAATTATACAGACCTGCCAACCCTAACAGGTTGCATGGTGTTTATGACGCATTTACTGCTTTCATTTTCGGTAAATGATTTATCCTGGTCAGGGTTATAGTAGTTTAAAATACTAATCTGTTTTTATTTAGTGAACTAGAACCAAATAAGGTCTTCAGTCAAGTGCAAACAATAACTGCAGGAGCAGGCGGGAATGAGATTTAAAATAATATATTATTAACAACAATAATAACAGTTCCACATACATTCCCAATAGCATCACAAATTTAAGAGATTGTTCAATGTCTTGGTCATGCTACCATTTAACAATCATCCATGATACCATTGCTAATGTTGATCAAAAAAGCACAGATTTTGACCATTTCTGGCCAAAATGTCAGCGCATTCCTATTAAATGTAGTTAACTCATGTTTAGTATATACACTCCTGGGCAAAAAAAAAAAAAAAAAAAAGTCAAATGGCTATCTAATGGTCTTCTAATGCAGGTTTTGTGTCTACAAGATGTGTTAAGCAGCCATTACTGTGAAAAATCAATTAATGCTTTGGAATACAGGAGAATATCTCAGAAAGGCTTATTTCCCACAACTGAAAAGCTGTTTTCTAAAGAGGAACAATCAGATGTTATTTTTCGACAAGACAATGCCCCTGTCCACACTGCAAAGACCAGCAAAAAGTGGCTTGAGATCAAGTCCATCAGGCTCATGTTTTGGTCTGGTCAGAGTCCAGATTTGAACCCTAGAGAGAATATTTGTTCTCACATTACACACAAACTAACCAGGAAACATTTTTCAACTCAACTGTCTGAAGCCATCAACATCAACAAGCTGTCTGCAAGTTTACCCACAAGACTTAATCATTTAAAGCAATCAATTCACTTTATCTGTTTAATTCTTGCTAATTTCCTGACCAATGACTTGTTGTTAAGAGCATTAAAAGTTTAATATTTTGCCATGTTAGGCTTGGCTATATATTGGTTTTTTGCCCAGGAGTATATTTGTCTAAGGTGAACATAAGCTGGTAGATTTCATTTCACATTAATGAACTTAATATTCTGTTCACTTTGAAAGAAAGCAATAACGTCGCATTCTTCAAGCGAGACGAGACCGCTGGGGGAAAAAGTTAATTACACTGAGATGGACGAAAGGAACTTCCTGGGGTGTCGGTTAATATAAGAGAGCTCAAGACATCTACGCAACTGTCAATCATTCCAGATCCGAATGGCTCACCTGCAGTTTGTATTGGGGGGAAAGCGAAGTTCTTTTGGTGTATTTTTGAGTGATAACTCGTAGCAATGTAGTGCAATGTTAGGTGTGAAGGTTGGCAGGTCTGATTACACCATAGTCTGCTTGTCTACTTTTAAATGAATGTGAACTGTTAAAAATATGTAAACCACAAAACGGACGTACAGTTTATTGATTCGATCAGTCCTGGGTGATGGAGGGCAGTTTGAACTCTGCTATCTCTGAATCTGGAGAACTGCTGCCACTGCGATCGCTATACATGTCCCTGAATGGAGAGAGAGGAGAAGGATTCAGAAATAAAATATATCTAGAGTATATGAGTGGTTGAATGAAGCTTTTGGTCTGCTATGAGGAACGTAAGTGTGATGGTTTGGCTCCATACCGTGGCGAGAGCCGGCAACCTCTCTGCAGGTAGCTCTGCAGTTTTCCAGCTGCGGCCAGCAGCAGACCAAAGTACGGCGGGGAGGGCTTTATTGGCCGGGATGTGAACTCAGGATGGTACTGCACACCCACGAAATACGGATGATCTGAAACGTCAAGGAGAAAAGTTTAATTCAAATCAAAGAATTGTGCACAAGCTCAGAGGATCAATAATAACCTCACTGTAAAAAATCTAGAGCATAAAGGAATCTGAAAAAACTTTTTTTTTTTTTTTTAAAAAGGGATGGACATTTACAGCAAAATTGCTGTATTTGCTGTATAAAAATGCATTTTAAATATTATACATATATTAGATGGTCTATTAACAAAACAAATCATACGACTGAAGACATTCAAGCTACTTAGAATAACAGTATTATATATTTTGAAATAATCAGCCATTGCATCAATTCATGTAGAATGAATAATAGAAGTGCAAAGCCCATAGAAAAGAAAACTACTGTCAGGTCCAGAATTATTGGCACCCTTGGAATAAATGGGTGGGGAAAAAAGATTAAGAAAGTCATTTGTTGTTAATTAGCTTAATCTCACGCTGCAAATATGAGAGAAATATAACCTAAATATAATCTAATTGAAGTACTAATTACTAATTTGAAGTAAAGTCATTCTAGGAAATTTTTTTTAACAAAACCACATGCATCAATTCTTGGCATCCTTGCACTTTGTGCAATCTCCTGTTGCTAAGATAACAGCACCAAGTCTTCTCCTACAACGCTTGATGAGAATACAGAATCTCTCCAGATCCTTCTCCGTTTCTCCGTCCTCTCTTGTGGACTCTGCTCTTTAGTGCTCCTCACCTTCTCCTTCAGTAGGGGTTAGGTCAGGTGACTGGGATGGCTGGATAAAAAGCCGTGATCATTAAACAATTTTGTATGGATTTGGATGCATATTTTTGATTATGATGTTTTTGCAGGAAGAGCCGTTCATGACATTTTTTGTGACATTTTCATGACTTTAAGTTCTTTCCTGCATAACCATCATTTTATGCCAAATCCATCCAAAAAAGCTATATTTTTTTGTCTCCATCACTTTATATTTATACATTAGATGGCCGTCTCACAGATGAGTTCCTAAACACTCAGGTGAACATAAAGGAAAACATAAAAAGGAACTTCAGTTATAGTTTGTTCATAAGAATTTCTAGGGGTGCCAATAATTGTGATGTTTATTTGTGTAAAAAAAAAATCTTGTAAATTGAGCTCAATTAAAAGGTTTAGACTTCTCTCATATTTTCAGTGTGAGATAAAGCTAATTAACCCCAACGTCAGTTTTTTCACAGGGTGCCAATAATTCTGGAGCTGACTGAACTTGGAATTTTCTTACTGAATTCCAAGTTCACTTCTACTTCCAAGACCAAACCTAAAACTCTCTAGTCTGAGTGGTCCAACTTCAGCTTCTGAGAGCAAAATGAATACACAGCTACGCTGGTGGATATAAAATGCTGTGTAAGACAGGAAATGCTCAGGTCTATCAGATTGTGCTGTTTACCCATCAAGGAAACAAAGCAGACATGACTTCCTGTATGAACTGCTTACTCACCATCCAGCTCTATAACCTCCATCCTCTCTCCCTCCACGTCTTGCCCCACAAAGTGGAAACCCTTCTCCTCAAAGTGCTGCTTCAGCTCTGGATTGACCTGCAGAGGCAAAAGCCAGACTTTCAACGCTACACAACGTCTATTTATGTGCACTCCCTAAAGCCTGATTTACACAGTAGACTTTTAACCTTATTACTTGTTACATTGTATGAGATGATCCTAATAAAATCTTGGCAGACTGTCCGATAACATGTTCGGCATGTCAGATTATACGACGAAGATCCTCAAATGATGGATTAAATTAGAGAAATGTACTACTTCTAATTGCATGATCAATCAACGTGATCTGGGACTGTACAGAAAACGGACTCGCATAAACAAACCTTCTTCAAACTGAGATTTTTTTTCTGTCCATTAGAATGTATTGTTTATGTTTCGCCAAGGCCATTAGCATATTTGTTGCTGTCTCATGAGATTCACATCATTCTGACTATTGGTGGTGTTTAGGTCAACATGGTTCACCACACTGAGCCTTTGTTATGTCCTGTCTTTGGTCACAATGGCACCAAATTGGCTGTTGGTGAGAACGTCACATTACGTGCTCTAAAAAGGCCGATCTCAATTCACGACCAATTCATTTACCATACATGATTTTTGTCTGTGACGCCAAAATTGGGCTGAAAATCATACGCTATAAACCTGGCTTTATTCAGAGGAATGGAGAACAAAACGTTGCTTCAACAAAGTAGTAAGATCAGTCAGCCAATTTTGTAATAAGAAGCCTCTTATGCTCTATTATAGAAATGTTATCAAGAGTAGTTTGTCTATTGCAAACTATTCTGCTTCAGCCTGCATTTGGTTTTCCTCTTTAGCCCGCTTGTAAGTGAAGCCTGACAGCGCAGTATTAATATCTGCTCTAAAAGGGGGGATAACGGTTCAAAATGGAGGCGACGTACTTCAAAACGATGTCTGTGCCTTTCATCGACATAGTCTGCATCTCCATAAAGCTTTCCTGCAAGAAGACAATAGTTTAGATACACAGGACAAAACACAATACATGCTGCTTTAAAGGTTAATGCAAATTAATTCATTAGATATAATCAGATCTTGGTTCTTACTCAGTGTGCTAGTCTTGTTCTTGAAAATGGTCCGTCGCTTTCCTAGCCTCATTGTGCCACCCATTTGTCCTGGATTGTGCTCAGGCATATCGATCACCTACAACAAAACAACAAAATCCAATATATTCATACAGCGTTGCTTAATTTTATCCATTCATCTTGTCCGATCTAACGGTTATAATTTTTTATTCTCATAAACTCACCACAGGGTGTGTTGTTTCGGGGTCAAACTCAGTGGAGTTAGCATCTGTTACACAAAGTAAGAAGCTCTAAATTTTCTCCAGAGTAAACAGGTGGCATGAAATGAGAATGAAGAGCAGTAAAACATACCTGCCCAGCCCAGCATATTCCTGGCGAATTCACAAACTGCAAGCTGCATTCCCAAACACACACCTAAAACCCCCCAAAGCACAGATAAGTCACTCTACATAGGGACTCGGTAACTGAAATTCTCCCTAAATACGCTTCACTCTTACCTAAAAAGGGTTTCTTCTGTTTGCGGGCCCAGCCGATGGCCTGAATCTTGCCTTCAGTCCCTCTGACTCCAAAACCTCCCGGTACCAAAATACCACTGCAAGCAAATTGTTAATATTAGTTAATATGACTCATTAAACTATGAATAATGTGAAATCCATTAATATTACACATTAGAGCAGGGGTGTCCAAACATTTTTCAAAGGGGGCCAGATTAGACCACAAAATGTTTAGGTCACCAAAATGTTATTTATGACTTATGCAAAATACTAAATATTTACAACATGAGAACAGACAGGTCCATAAACATGTATACCACAGTAATATCGAGTTGAAATTAAATTATGAATATGACCTCAAAATGCAGACTTTCAGCTTTAATTGAACAGTATTTACATTCAAATCAGGTGAACAGTATAGTAACATTGCAGTAGATACAATGATGCAATGCTTTAGTCCAATACATATGTCCAGTGTGGGCCATGAAAATATTTTACTAGCCAATAACTGCCAACTGCCATAAACCTCACATATGCAGTCGGGTCCATGGCTGTAATTCCTAAACGGTTACTGCAATATTTTTATTAATCACATTGAATTAAAGCTGAAAGTCTAAATTTCAATCACATCTTGATTACAGCACTTTTATACGTCCCTCCACCTCCAATTTTAAGAGACCAAAAGTAATTGGACAAACTCACAGCCATAGATTATCATGCCATGACCAGCCATAAATTGTCATTTTTAAAACTTTTTTAATATAAAAAAGGTGATTAAAAATCTGCTTCTGCTTCAGTTTCTCTGCTCTCACATTCTATGAATATTTTTTGCATTGCCCTTAATTTGTTTCAATAATGTCTCATGATATTAAATTCCTTAATTACTGCAATTTGCTATGGCTATGGGTGAAAAAGCATTCGTTTCCAGCTCTTTTGAAATTGCCCCTTCTCACGGTTTACTTTGCACTTTTTGTCTGTAGCCGTGACTAAACATCCTTCAGTAAATTAATTTGCAGGCTCTTGGAATTCAGTTGTGTTAAGACAGTCTGCTGCCACCGTGAGGTGAAAGGAAGAACTGCAACGTTGACTAGAGGGCCACCGATCATAAATTCTAAAGGAGACGCCACGACCACTTAACGTCCGTCTGCCAGCTGCATTTGGCCCTGGGGCCAGACGTTGGACACCCCTGGACTGGAGCAATTGGAAAAGTAGAGTACTAAAACTTATGCAGCCGTTTCATTTGCGGAATTGGGGGATTTTTCTTATAGCAGAAACAGGATCGATGCTTTAATTTATTATCAGTTATGAGTCAGCATGCTGTGATTTGATCCAACCATTGGCTAGCCACAAACTCCTCATTTTTACGACAAAGCTGATCCCTTACTCTGCACTGCACAGCTTCTGCCAAGCTTCATGGTATTTCACAGGCTCTTCGTGCAGAGTAGCAGGCTCCAAATCTGCAGAATCGATATACTGGAGGGGGGAAAAAAACAAAAACTGTACACAGCAGTTTTTTCCCTATTTCTACACATCCAGATGGCTGTTTCTACTGATCATCTTCAATTACATTTTAACCCAGTACCACCTGTCCAGACTACACACACTTACTTTAACCTCTAGTTTATGGCTGATGGCGAGGGCTGAGTGCTCCAGGGCTTTGATAACCGAAGCATACGAGTCAGAGAACTTTGTGTACTTTCCAACCAGCGCAATGGAACAATGCTCCAACAGTCTGTCTGACCTGAGACACAGACACGTACAAGTATGAAAAGCAAATGAGAAACATTTTAAGGAGGAAACATCAGAACACAGCACTAGTCAAATTCCTGTAAACAAAATCCAAAAGGTAAAGAGAGACAGAAAAGAGCCACACAATTATACTTGTACGTGACAGATTACTAATATTGCAATAAAC
This sequence comes from Pangasianodon gigas, assembly GCA_022758105.1. Lineage (NCBI taxonomy): Eukaryota > Metazoa > Chordata > Actinopteri > Siluriformes > Pangasiidae > Pangasianodon > Pangasianodon gigas. Next base: position 10,440,961 of record CM040482.1, on the reverse strand, counting down.
TGTGGGATTTAGAGGTTATAAAATTGTTTAAAAATGTGAGCCTACTACTACTACTACTACTATACCGGGTCATGCTTAAAGGATTACATATCCGTCTCACACACCTGTCTGACATCTCTTTCCATTTAGCGAGCATCTTCCTGGGCCTGCCCTCGATGGGCAGATCGAGCCTGCGGCAAAAGTAGTTTACTACACCCTGCTCCTCCAGCAGCAGTGGCACTCGGTAGATGGACGACACATCATGGACGCATATTACCTTGGTAGAGATGAGAGAACGTACAATTAGTAACATTGCAGTAGATACAATGACGCAATGCTTCAGTCCAATTCATATGTCCAGTGTGGGCCATGAAAATATAGCTCACATATACAGTCGGGTCCATGGCTGTAATTGCTGAATGGTTAATGCAATATTTTTGCTATCAAAGTGCCAAATTCCAAATGGGAAAACAGGGATAACTGAACAATTGGTGAAATTATTGGAGAGTTTAATATCTAGTCAGTTAATATTCAAACCGTTACTGTGATAACAACGGAACTATGCAATGTCATACAATTACTGACAATACACACAAAAGAAAAGTCTCAGAAAAGTGTATTGTGTCAGTATATCACAATATTAAAAACATGTAACATCCATGTTACAACTAGACCTGACCCAAACTGTGCTGAACCTCACGTTGCTGATTCAAGGACTTTTTAAACACAGGCAAAGCTGGTGCTGCTTTAAGGCATATTATTTTCCTAATGGTTTTATGAAAATCACAGCATATCCAGTTTTGGGTTGTAGCTGAAGTACTGCCACCTTATGGACAGAACTGATGCTATGTATTTAACAATGGATATTGTCACAAAGCAGCTTTACAGAAATATAGAAATTCTGGATCTAAATTTTTAAATTTATAAATTTATCCCTAATGAGCAAGCCAGAGGCGACAGTGGCAAGGAAAAACTCCCTGACAGGACAAGAGGAAGAAACCTTGAGAGGAACCAGACTCAAAAAGGAACCCATCCTCATCTGGGTGACACCCGATAGTGCGATTATAAATCATTTCCCTTCTGTAACTGTATAGTATATAGTCAAAAAGTGCTAACTGTGTATACAAAATCTTATGAGCAACTTATTAGTATGAGCATCTGAGTAATTTATATATCATGTATATATCAATCTTTCATTCAATTTGAGGCTGTCAGTTTTAGGAAAATCAAATCTCACCTGTTCGGGCTCCACATGACAGAACATGGAGATCTTCTCCTTCACCGCGTTATCAAGCGGAGTGCAACAGCGGCACATGATCTTAAGAAATTAAAACCAGAGCTGTAATGGTACAGAAACTATGCAGCTATAGTTTAACAGTCTGCCTGTGTTACGTGAATTAAAATGGATGTTGAAATTGTTTAAAATGTGCATAGGAAAATGGCTCACCAGGTCTGGAGAAAGGCCGAGCCCTCTCAGCTCTCTCACGCTGTTCTGCGTGGGTTTGGTCTTCTGCTCACCTGTAGCACTAGGCTAAATATCAGACATACGGCAAAGCAGATATTTTACCACTTCAAGAACCTGCTTGATAATTGTCTAACACTTGGCATATGATATTTTGATTTATGCAGCTTAACAGATACTAAAGCCACTGATTTATAAAAAGGATATAAACTAAATAAATGTTACAGTCAAGAACCTTTAGAGAAAACTGGTTTTTGGCCATTAAAAATAAATTGTTCATGTGGTTGCTAGCCATATTGATCATGATTACATATTGGAAAAGACATAACGCACATAAAAATATCTAGTAATTCCAGTAATGTGAAAACTTTTATTAAAAGTAAGAGTCATTCAAATGAATAAAAGGGAAGTACATAGAGAACACACATACACTCAATGCCCGCTTTATTAGGAACATCTGTACATTCAGCCAATCATGTGGCAGCAGCACAATGCATAAAATAATGCAGATACAGATCAAGAGCTTCAGTTCACATCAAACATCAGAATGGGGAAAAATGTGATCTCAGTGACTCTAACTGTAGCATGGTTGTTAGTGCCAGATGGGCTGGTCTGAGTATCTCCTGGGATTTTCATGCAAAACAGTCTCGAGTTTACATAGAATGGTGCGAAAAACAAAAAACATCCACTAAGTGGCAGTTGTGCAAGCATAAAACATTGTTGATGAGAAGTCAGATGAGGATGGTTCCAGCTGTCAGGAAGGCTATGGTAACTGAAATAACAACTCTTTGCAACCGTGCTGAGCAGAAAATGGGCTGTTGTACACTCGTGGGGAAAAAAAATGGCAAATATTAAGCTTTTAATGGTCTTAACAACAAATCATTGATCATAAAACTAGCAACAACTGTTGTTAAGACCATTAAAAGCTTAATATTTTGCCATTCTGGGCTTGGCCCATTTTTTTGCCCAGAAGTGTAGTTCAGCATGTTGTGTGTTCTGTGATGCTTTTCTGCTTAAGATGGTTGTAAAGAGTTCTTATTTAATTTACCGTAACTTTCTTGTTCAGCTGGTCATTCGGTTTGAATTTTTTTTTAAATACCTTTCTGGGACCAAGAATCATGCCACAGTCACTGATCAGAACTTCCCCCATTCTGATGTTTGATGTGAACATTAACTGAAGCTCTAGACCTGTATCTACATGATTTTATGCACTGCGCTGTTGCCACATGATTGGCTGATTGGATAATTGCATGAATGTGCAGGTGTAGAGGTGTTCCTAATAAAGTGGATGTTGAGTGTATACTGTATTATCTACACTGCATACAACTAGGGCAGAGTACAAGTCTCAAGGTCAGAGCACTTGGTCAAATACAGTGAAAAGATGGACAGAATCACAAGTGTAGTTCATTTTTATATCATGCATTATATTTTGTGAATAGAAATCATGAGTGAGTGCTCACCTGAGGAACAAGACTGACATGGATGTTACAGAAATTTTCCTTCTTCACTTTAAACTGGAACTGTCTGAACGCCTCGATGAAAGGCATGCTCTCGATGTCTCCGACAGTACCACCCAACTACACACACACACACACACACACACACACACACACACACCATGTACAGGATTTAAGCAAAACCATGCACAGGATTTGTGAACCTCATAAAATATTTGGCTGAGTTTAAACTTACCTCAATAACACACACTTGAGGCTCCATGCCGTCATCATCCACAGGGATCTTGGCTTGCTTCATCACCCACTCCTGAATGGCATCGGTTATATGTGGCACCACTGAAATATAAAGTTTACTTACATAAATCGTGATTCGATTCGACTTTTACAGGATGCAAGATGCAATTTTGCCCTCTCAGGTTAAAAAAATGCTATTGCCAGCTATTTGTGAAAGAATAATTTATAACGTATGCCATGCTGCACTTTTCCTCCACTGCATGCATTAATCTCCTACACACACACACACACACACACACACACACACACACTGAGATAGAGTTCAAGGCTGCGTACCAAAAAAACAACAATTTTGACCAGAGGGATGCAACCCAAGTACTCACAATTCGTGATTGTTCAATATTACGGATATACGAGACTATAATAACTTTATTGTGCACATTAATGTGACTGTCTCGGTTATTAAATATCACAAAACCTCTCACCAAGAGATCGTCTTTTAGAGACCATCGATTGGTTAGTTTATCTTTGCATCCCTGTGGCTGTTTAGACACAGCTAGCTCACTAACTCTAACTAGCTAGCTAAAACATTGCATAGAGAACAAAACTGTATTAATTGCCAGTTGTTTACGACGGTTCACTCCATGCATTTATTATTATTATTATTTTTTTTTTTTTTTTTTTAATCTAATCAGTGTATTTTGTTCTCCAGTCTGTTAAAAATATTTATACAGTTTCTCTGGATACTCTGTGCTGCAATTTTTACCATATATTTACCTTTTTTTTTTTTTGTATGATACATTATTTTTTAATGCTGCAAGTGCATATGATCTTTATAATCGTATAATTTTACCCTGCACGGTCTTGCCCAGATAGTCTCCTCGTCGCTCTTTGTTAATGACCGACTGGTAGATCTTGCCAGTAGTGAGGTTGTTGTCTCTGGTGAGACGGATGTCCAAGAAGCGCTCGTAGTTCCCCAGATCCAGGTCCACCTCTCCTCCATCATCCAACACGAACACTTCACCTAAATATAACACAACCGCTTAGTCTTCAGCTCAATATCTTAAAGCGATCGATAAGCTAAAGACCTGTCCTCTGTCAAGAAAATCGATAAAAAATAGATCCGTCCAAGGATCCCTCGGTGTTAGTGTTGAATTAGTGCCTTCGTTTACTTTACCGTGCTCATAGGGAGAGAAGGTCCCAGCGTCAATGTTGATGTAGGGGTCAATTTTAATGGCCGTGACATGAAGGCCGCAGGACTTGAGGATAGTCCCGACACTGCTGGCGATGATGCCTTTCCCAATCCCTGAGATCACACCTCCCGTGACCAGAATGTATTTCATTGTAGCGTTCATAGTCTGTAAGACAAAACGTGGACTTTAAGAACCAGAAAAGGGTCAACATGTGGAGCAATACTTTTGATTGTGAAAGCCGATCTATTATAGACTCTTATCTGACCACTAGTCAGTTAACAACAAATACCTTTGCACAGTGCCAGGTCACATGCGCACAGGTTGCTAGTCCTTGAGTAGGGAAGAGAGCACCACAGAACCACCACTTTACAGATATTATCTAGATGGTAAACCATTCACAGCAGTGACACTGACAAGGTAGTGACATGTTATTGTGGGTGGCGCTGATACGAGTGTATCAGATGCAGCATCTTACTGTCACAGCTGGGCTGAGAAACCGTTTGCCAAGCAAAAACATCAGCCACCTGCGTTCTCTAGTTAGAAACTGAGCACTGATGAAGGGCTGAGGAGGACCAACAGCTGTAGCAAGTATTTCCATCATGTTATTACCATAGCGGTGTCCAACACCCAAATACTATCTGATCAGGGGTAGTCTTAAGAGGGTAGAGAAGAGCTGACAAATTGTGTATAGCAACTAATGGGCTACATTCAGTAATTATGCATCTACAAAATGCATCTATATGGTAGGTGAAGTATACGGCAAAAATAAATAAATACAGTAGTCACAGATCGGGTTCGGCAGAAGGATAATTGAAATATCGTGGGGTTTTTTTTTTAGGCTGGCGCACAATCCACAATATGATCACGATTATTTTTCATGTTGGCTAAGACTATTTTGCAAGTTACTAAACAGAATAGCCAAACTCCAGTTAGTTTCCCTATATTGATGAAAATACAGCTCTACAAGGAAACATAACATCAAAGAAAATATAAAATTTCACACAGATTGATTCGAGCATGTTTGCCTCGCACCTCCAGGGTTGGGGGTTCGATTCCCACCTCGGCCCTGTGTGCGTGGAGTTTGCATGTTCTCCCCGTGCTTCGGTTTCCTCCCCCAGTCCAAAGACGTGCGTTGTAGGCTGACTGCCATCTCTAAATTGTCCGCAGTGTGTGAGTGTGTGTGAAACTGTGCCCTGCGATGGGTTGGCACCCCATCCAGAGTGTCCCCTGCCTTGATCCCCGAGTTCCCTGGGATAGGCTCCCTGCGACCTTGAGTAGGATAAGCGGTACAGAAAATGGATGGATGGATGGATACCATATTTATATGTTAAATAAAAATGTATATCGTGTCTACTTATTTCTTTTCTTTCTTTCTAATTCTAAAGGTGATTAGGAGGTGAGTGAGTATTTATATATCTTTATATACTGAATACATTTGCTGACTTTTTATATAACATTTTTAAAATAAGATATTTGTGTTTCGTTTTGATTTTATTGCACTTCTCTCAGCGTTCTGCTTTTTTTTTTTTTTTTAATTTTTTTAAAAAAAAGGCGGCTTAGTAAGCTGTAATGAGGATCAACTATTGTTAAAGTTCACGTAAAACCCTTATTTTAAACCGTTTTAATGGGTATTATATCCTTGATCAGGTAAAACGTCATGGCATCAGTGATGCCTTTCCAGCGCTTATTTGTTTTCTCATAAGTCCGACCTTTTCCAAGCGCTTTTGTTATTGTTGTTTGCTTTAGCACTGTTTTTGATGTGGTGCTGTGGCACTCAGGTGCGCTCCCCATGTTACCTGGCTTTCGACGTACTCTTTGTGGGTGCTTTATTTCGATGTTAAACAGGTTCATCGTGTACATTTAGCAAGCAACCGTCGTTCGCGCCGTGTCCGTTATGTAAAATCCAAACCAGATCCCTATAACTGATGTTGAATTTTTTAAAGACTAACTCCTCCATGTTGTGAGTCATGCTGCAGTGATGCCAAACAAAACAAGGAAGAGTAAGCTAAGCAAGCTAAAAAAAACTGCCTACTCTTGATTATTATTGGTTTGTCTGCATGTCTGTCAGGAAGAACATAACATGACATGACCTGGATTAGCAAACAGAGTAAAACAATTCAGGATGCAACATCTGAGGGTTTTCAGTTTTCCGTTGCAGTGGACTAAATGTGTTCAGTAACATGATACTTCTCTCTGCAATCTCTCTGTAAAAACAGATCATGGAGCTATTGTAATTGGTCATGAGCTAAAATCATTTATATATACGTATATATACATACATTTTATATATGTGTGTGTATGTATGTATGTATGTATGTGTCTATATACATACACACACACACACACACACATATATATATATATATATATATATATATATATAATCTCATTTAGCTTTTATTTGTAGATATTTTCACGATATGTATTCAAGGTGGAAGTCATAAATTCATTAGCTAGTTTATTAGGCAAGTCAAATCTCTGCAAATTTCAAATCTCAATATCCCTGATTGCAATTTCCAACAGTATTAATTGCACATTTCATCTCACATTTCATACACAAGAAAACATCATCGGTACTGGGTCTTTAGTCTAGTCTAGTCTGGGTATTACTCAGAATGTGATCAAGGATCTTTATTTGTCACATACATATTACATACATGTGATGTAATGCATTGAAATGGTTTTGCCTCGGCCCACGGTGCAACAATGAACAGAACAACAATGAACCAGATATACACAGATAATAAAAACAGAATATAATAAAATCTAGTAGACTATATGATAAAGTTCAGCAGCCTTTAGAGGAATGTAACGTACAATATGAATGTGATCAGTGGTATCACTCATCTCTAGAGAACAGCAAGTTCATCAGATGCCTGTAGGGCACTAATTAATGGTTGACTTTTCTAAGAAGAGTACTATGTGATCTTGGTTGTATCACTATTTAAAGGTCAAAACCTTGACATCAGATTATCCAAAGCAGTTGTTTAGACAATCCTGATCTAGATCTATACAAGTGCTCTCCAATCCTGACCATCTGATGCCTCAGCATTCCACATTTCAGCATTTTCTGACTTGCTGAACACGTGGATCATCTCATCAGAGATCATTAACAAGCCCTAGTTGGGAGTTTAAAAAAAAAAAAAGAAGAAGTGCAGATTGGGAGCTCATCTTGCTGTTGCGCAATAGCCTTACTGCTGATCACCATGTGATGGCATTCATTTCAGCCTTGTGAGACACCTTTTTCCCCCTAAAGATGCAAGCAGAACTGGAGACAAAGACTTAAACCGCTATTAAAGTGTGTATAAAAGGTAAACACGTGGTGCATTTCCGTAAACAACCTGACGCGCGCGCTAGCTACATCTTTCCAAGCAAATAGTCGCTCGCGCGCGCATCATTTTTTAGACATAATTCAATATAATTCCAGCTAAATGCATGGATTTAGATTTTTGCAAACTGATGGACCATATAGTTCAATGATGAATGCTCAATCCTCACACACACACACACACACACACACACTATACCACCATCCATCATGTCAGTAACCAGTTTATCTTTTCCCTTTCTCTAATCAAACATCTATTCTAACCAATCATGCGGCTAGTGAACATTAAGAGAAGTGCACATCACCCCTTTCCATCACATCTTTCCATCACCCCATGTCAGACTCACCTCGGAGTAAAGAAGACACAGTCCAGATGAATGTAAAGATCTGTCACAAGGTTACTAACTAAGCCAGGGATCTGACTCTAAAGAGGGAAAAATAATACTAAAGTCTTGAGGTTTCAGCAGCTCCAGAAGAACACCATGGCAAGACTACACGTGCTTGTGCGCCTGAGAACCAGGAAGCAGGAAGGAAAGAGCGCGAAGACACCAGAAAGCCATCCCACTTTCAAAATAAAAGACCCTGATGCAAGTTCCATGTGTGGTGGTCTGGGAAAACCCTTTGCTGAGGAAGTAGGGATGCTGAGGATGATGCAGTATCCCTGATTTTCAGGATTCCTTTAAGTGCAACTGCTAAAAAATAATAAATAAATAAATAATATAATATAATATAGCTAAATAAATAAAGCAGCGGTCTTCAATATTACCCACAAAGAGCCGGCGTTCATTACAGCCACAAGAACGCACACTTGATAGTTGATTGGAGACAGAGGGTGCGTCCGAATATCCCTACTACCCTACAGTACAGTAGGCGAAAAGCAGTACGCCAAAAGGAGTAGTATGTCTGAATTCTCAGTATTCGTAAAATAGTAGGCGAGAAATACCCCGATGACCTACCGCTTCCGTCAAAGGACACTGCGCTATCCCATAAGGCAACGGGACTGGCGCAGAAGAGCTGTCAGAATAAAAAATGTTGGAAGGCAGCACGTCAGCTCTTTTTAAGTGTAAGTGCTATAAGTACTCTTTACGTTTTTGCAGTTACTATGCCATCGTAGGTCACATGACAATGCCAGCACGGTGGATGTAGTATGTCCAGATTGTATTCATACTACACACATATACTGATCAGTATGTACTGTATCAACGGCCAAGCAGTAGGTACTGAATCGAATGCAGTACGTACTGTCACAGTGCGCGATTTCGGACGCAGCCTAAGATGAACTGATTAAACGAGTGAAATCAGACCTGGCTCCTGCCTGGTTGGAATGAAAGCCTGCAGCCACACCGGCCCTTTGTGGAGAAGTTTGAAAACCCTTGAAATAAAGAAATAGAGTAGGACCCCCATATCTGCGGGGGATAGGTTCCAAGCCCCCAGCGGATACCTGAAACCACAGATAGTAGCAAACTATATATGTATATATACACACACACACACACACACAATGGCTGGGTAGTGTATACAGCATGGATACACTGGACAAAGGGATGATTAATGTCCACAGATGGGACCACAGGAGATTTCATCACGTTACTCAGAACAGCGTGCAATTTACATTATGAATGTTTACTGTATTTCTGTAATTTTCTATTTAATTTTTTTTGTTTAAGTGAACCCTCAGTAACTGAAACAGCAGATACAGGGGTTTTACTGTACAGATACAGGGGTTTTACTGTACAGATATGGGGGTTTTACTGTACGGATATGGGGGTTTTACTGTATGGATACGGGGGTTTTACTGTATGGATATGGCGGGTTTACTGTAATCAAACTTTAAAATGGAGTATTTTGAGTCGTTTTTGAGTTCGTACATGAAAGCATGAGTCCACCTTTGGTGTGCTGCCATCAACTTATGGTAATGATTTTTTAGCAGTGCTGCATACTCATTGCACTTTTTCTTTTAAGTTGTCACATTGTCGGGCTTCCAAGTGGCGCAACAGAAAAGTTGTACCATCCAGAGATTGTGAGTTTGAATCCCGAAGATGCTACAGCCATCCGTACCCTGGAGGCCAAGAGAGCAAAACTGGACCTGCTGTCTCTGCAGGAAGGGTGGCATACTCTCTCTCCCCTGTCAGTCAGAGTGACACTAGCCAATCATGGATGTCTGTGAACTAACGCATGTGGAAGGGTGCAAATAGCGTGAGTGTGTTACACCACCCCGTGATGCAGCATGAGCAGCAGTTCAAAAAGATGCAGCTGGCCAAGAATTTAGATGTTTATAATGAAGCGTTTATAATAAAATGCTTTAAAACCTTAACATCACTGCTCTGCCTGATATTTTTGGATTCCAAATATATTCCATATACAGTATATTTGGAATATATTGGGACATCCCCAGTCAATCAGACCAACACTACCCAATCATGGCTGTCTGTGAGCTCATGTATGCAGAAGAGGGTAGTTAGCGCTTTCCATGGAGCATGTGACATAGCATGAGCAGCAGTTAGAAAAAATGCATTGGCTGGCTTCACATGTCTCAGAGGAAGCACACCTTGTAATTCCCAACCTCCAAACAGAAAAAGCCAAAGAAAACACCCCTTCAAGTTGAAATTCCTACTCAGTCTTCTCAACTACAAGTTCCTTTCTAGTTTATGGAGTGACGTCAAATCAACATGGCTGCTCACAGCATCAGAAGTAAACAAGATAGCACTTCTTATCTTTAAATGAGTTACACTGTACATACTGTATATAATTATTTCCTTTCAATCAATCAACATACCGTCATATTCACTTGTTAAATCTATAGCATTGGCTATACAGGTCACTGTTTTGAGAAGGAAAATATACAACACAGTTAGCAGATTAGCTTGTTGCTAACAAAAGACGAAGATGGAGGTGTCCATGTTTTGTTTTTTTTAATTGTGGCACATGACCAAATAGAGAGAAAACTGGAAAAAGAAATTCAGGGTAACTTCCATATGTCAGCTGATAGAAAAGTGTTTAATTTATGATTCATTTCCACTCAAACCTGTGAAACTTTTTCTTTCCCTTATTACGGTGTCAGATCTGGGATACCAGGACAGATTATTTGTGAATTTTATTTTGACAGGTTTTGTTTTCTTATTTCTTTGTCGCCTTTCTGGTCTGCAGCTTTTTCTCAGCTGCTTGCACATACACTCCTGGGCATTATATAATATTAAGCTTTTAATGGTCTCATAAACAAATCATTGGTCAGAAAGTTAGCAAGAATGAAACAGATGCACTCCTGAGAGCTCCTGTGCCTCCATTTGCTGGTTTACTTTTGCTGCAGTGAACTGTTTGGGGAAAAGCTAGAAACAGGGAAATTCACTTCTATAGTCTTCTTGTACATTGTTAATCATGATAATGATTAAAATGTTTGATGTAAAATTCAAACTAACACGTCTAGGTGGGTGTACAAAATTTTCCAAAAATATCTCTGAGATGTTTTTTTTTTCCCTTAAAAGTCATTATTTAGTTATCTGCCACACCTGATGCAGCCTATCAAGGGCCACAAGGCTTAAACATTTCAAGAAATCAAAGGGAAAAGCTTTCCATATTGAGTTCCTTTATCTATTTGTTTAATTCTTGCTAATTTCCTGACCAAGGATTTGTTGTTAAGACCATTAACAGCTTAATATTTTGTCATTTTGGGCCTTTTTTTGCCCAGGAGTGTAAAGAATTTCATTAAAGATGTCCTTTTGCATCTTTTGCATCTTTGTAGAATAATAAATGTAGAGCTTTTAATAAAGCTGTGAGTTTATGAAGATGAGAAAAGCCAAAAGGTTGTTTGTCTCTATATCAGTGCTTTTTTTTTTTGAGTGCCTTTACACTTTTAGGACTTTTTGTCCAGATTTTGAATTTTCCTGTCATTTTTCCCCCATTCCTTTTTGTTTATAGAGCAATGTGATGTCTTATTCCTCATTACCTACTTATTTACTCATGTACACTTACCCACCTATTTAGATATTAGCATATTTTTATTCCTCCACATAACTCAAATTGTTGTTGACGCCTTGATCGAATTGACCAGGAGGTGGAGCCATTGCTCCACTATCACCTCAAAGCAATAATTCAGCCAACAAAAAGAAGGACAGAAAGACATTAAGACAATTTAACACTTTAGATTTGCACTGTAGCTGCGACGCCAGTGTTGCTAACAAGTAAGGCTACTTATAGCTACCAGATTAGCACTGTGCAAACTGCATGCCTAAATCAGCACCCTCTCCCATCAAACCATGTCGAGTTTATTCATTTAGACTTGCTTGTATGGTTTCTGACAATGTAGGATATGTTATATCAAATAACGGTCTATTTCATAGCTAATAACAATAGATTGAAGCGATAATAACTCAACACACTGGGATCGTACGTGTTTGGTATCACACTGCATACGCATCACACTTAGGTGTGCCTAATGACTGGATGATGTGGTTCAGATTTTTTTTGTAAATGTACTCATTTTTACTTTAAGTATGGACTTGTTGTGTTACTCCACTTACAATGTACAAATGTATGAGGCTAAACTGGAGACTATAAGCTTCATTTACATGTTAGCAACATTAGCCTTGTAGCTCCAGTGCAAAACTAAAGAAGCACAATTCAGAAAGCATGTGACTACACTGCAGTATCGATCCTGAACCAGCATTGCCAGATTGAAATTCACGAGCAAAGGAATTGGCGCCTAGTTCTAAATACCACGTTGTGCTTAATCGTAGAAACATATTGACCCAGTAGATAATCTGAAGTGTGCAGTAAAGAAAGTGAAAAGATAATGTTTTTGTACTCCAAATATGTGTGGCAACCTGGGAAAACCCATCAGATGTTGATCAGTGGATGAATCCGGGCAAACAGCTAACAATGATCAAAACTTGACCAAAATTGGGTCAGTCTAAAGATCATTAAATTGTTAGCTGAGTGTGTTTTCCTTGCGCCGTGAATGTCATGCTTTGCTCACATTGTTGGTTACATGCCATAGCAAAAATGCAGACTCTCAAAACTTACCTTCAAATCTGCACTTGCACATGCAGCATTCCTAACACTATAGATGGCAATGGATAAAGTTGTAATGTTTAAAGATTTATATATATATAAATTTAACCAGCAAAACAAAACTCACAGAATTAATCAGTGATTATTCTAAGAGTTTACAGGAATCAGCTGAGTGAAGAGTGACAATGACACTTAAATGTTGTGACTGGCATTGAACTCAGGAAATGAGGCAAGAAATGAGACTAACATGGATGATGCTGATGAGCGAAGCCATTACTCATTTTCTATTATAAACTTATTATAATCTCTGATAAAATGTCACAATTTTTCCATTAATTGATTAGAGGGAGGCAAGATGTTTGCTTGATATAGCCTGTCACTTCAGGATAATATTAAATCATTTCAAATTAGATGGTATAAAGATGACAAGGGTAATTCCATCCATCTATTTTCTGTACCGCGTATCCTACACATGGGTCGTGTAGAGCCTATGCCAGGGGACTCAGGGCACAAGGCAGGGACAGCCTGCATGGGGTGCCAATCCATTGAAGGGAACAATCACACACACTATGGACAATTTGGAAATGCTAACCAGCCAAGTCTTTGGACTGGGGGAGGAAACCGGAGTATCCAGAGGAAACCCCCGAAGCATGAGGAGAACATGCAAACTCTGCACACAGGGTGGAGGAGGGATTCAAACCCCCAACCCCAGAGGTATGAGGCAACAGTGCCTACCACTAAGCCACCGTGCCCCCTGCCAACAGTAATTATGAACTCCAAATCTTGTTTATAATGTAAATATAATAAATTCTTATATATATATATATATATATATATATATATATATATATATATATATATATATATATATATATATATATATATATATATATATATATATATATAT
>CM040482.1:10336837-10425771 GCA_022758105.1 Pangasianodon gigas | reverse complement strand
GGAACTCTGTAAAAAATGGCTGTAATTCCTAAACGGTTAATGCAATATTTTTGTTAAACCCCTTGAATTAAAGCTGAAAGTCTACGCTTCAGTCACATCTTGACTGCTTCATTTCAAATCCACTGTGGTGGTGTACAGAGGCAAAATTACCAAAACTGTGTCACTGTCCCAATATTTATGGACCTGACTGTATGTTATAGAGAACATGAAGGGGTCGCGTCCCTATTTCAGTCAGTCTGACGTCCACCATATCTCATCATATCATATCGCCAATTCTTCCAGCAAACCCGGAGGACACATTGTCCTTTGTACCCCACCAACCGCTCTCGTCTGTGTACTAATTCGCATGTGATCAAATCTCACACCATGCCCCTTGAGTCAGTGATTTGAAGCTGTGCTGAAGGCTACATCACTGTGTATCAACATGCATGTTCCTCACTGGAAGAACTTAATGAAACGGTTATTGGCATTGCACTGGGAGTGATAGGGAATCAAACTGGTGACTACTTAAGGGAAGTTAGGCTAACTGTTGGAAAGAAAGACAGAGATATGACCACTTAATTGTCCAAGATTACTGCTGTGTGTAAACTGCAGATACAGCCTTCCCAGCACGCGCATTATCAGCCGCTCTGAGATGTAATGAGACAGTTTTAATTCATCTCGGACCATGAGTCTGATTTAATTAAACTGGCCCAGTAGCAAAAACCCACCACATGCACATCATCCCACCAGCAGGATCACTACCAGCAGCCATTCTGTCATTTCCTCTAATTAAAAAATGCAGTGCTCCAATCAATCAGACCTTCATAACACACAGACACACAAGTACACACGCCACTCAACAACAAGTATATGAGTAATGCTTTGGGGGAGAAGTAAAGTAGTTTCGTGATCATGGTGGATTTTGCAAACCTTGCAAAGTAGCACAAAGGTTGTATGCAAAAATAGGACAAAGGAATAAGAATGCTGTGTTCATTTGTATTGTTCTGAATATACAGCTTATATATATATATATATATATATATATATATATATATATATATATATATATATATAAAAATATGGAAAAGGAAAAGAACAACATAAAGGGTCTTGGTGAGGTGTTGGGCCACCACAAGCTGCCAAAAGAATTTCAATGCACCTTGGCATAGATTCTACAAGCCTCTGGAACTGTACTGTTAGGATGAACACCTTTCCTCCAGAAGATATTCCCTCACTTGGTGTTTTGATGATGGTGGTAGAAAGCACTGTCTAACACGTCGCTCCCAAATCACCCATAGGTGTTTCAATTGAATTGAAATCTAGTGACTGGTAAGGCGACAGCATATGTTTACATCATCTGTTTACCTCATTTTCATACTCATCAAACCATTCAGTGAGCCCTTGCAGCAAGAAAGAAACCACTAGCTAGAAATGTTTCATTCAGAGAACACAGCAGGCCGAGTGTAAGAGGCCACATGAGCTTTTTATTTGGACACAAGTCAGTTTGCAGTGTTTCTCAAAACAAATAACTGCAGCTTTCCATCTCGCTCACTGCTTTCTGCTTAGTTCTGGCTCACGGCCATACACACATGCTCAGTAAAGATATAGAGAGATCACATAAAAAATATACGTGTGAAACTGTGACTCTTCCCTCTAAAGGGACAATCCATGAAAGCAAAATGCCTCCTACATCATAACAGAGCCACCCTCACTGTAAGAGTCAAACATTCAAGCCTGTACTGTTCTCTTGGTGTATGCCACACATGCAGTCGCCTACGTGAGAATATAGTGAAGGATGACTGACCACATCTCTGTAGACAAGTACCTGTGGTGTTTGCCCTGAAATATGTTTTCATCTTTATGATGAGAGCATTAAAATGCACTGTATCCCTACTATAATATCCATCTCTATGTAGTATGCGACATTCTTGCCGAAATCCTGATCACGTCCTGCGTTGACATCCTCAGTCACCTGAAGAACAGTTGCTCTTCTGTTTTTCTTTACATATTGACTAATGCACAAACATCACTGTCACTGAATGTGCACTTTCGACCAATTCCACCTACTCTGTTTACTGATGCCTTTACCATAGATCTAAATGTCAATCACTGTTCCTATTGAAACACAATCATTTAAACAGTGACTGAAGCTCCTGTCATCCAGGTTCCAATAATGAACCGTCCTTCAAAGTCACTTAAATTGCTTGATCCAAAATCCTTCCTCAGTATTTTCTATACACGCCAAAGCACACTGTAGGTTGTTAATTGCTTAATTGTATTATACAGTACACCTCTCTGATAGAATCTGCACTCATTATGTGAATTCCTTTAATTTCCCACTTGTCAAGTGTTATTATCTTGTCTTCTGGGACACATTTAAATAACTTACGTAGCTTCTGAAGGGCAGTACTAAATGAAAAAATAAGATCTCTGAACAAAATAACAATTTACACCAATCATCCTGTTCAAAAGTTTACACCCCCTGGCTCTTAATGTAGTGTGTTGCCTTCTTGAGCATCAGTGAATGTTTGCACCTTTTGTAATAGTTGTGTTTGAGTCCCTCAGTTGTCCTCAGTGTGAAAAAATGGATCTCAATATCATATAGCCACTGTTGGAAAGGGGTCAAATATGCAGAAGATGCTGGAAAAGCAAAGAATGTGCAGGACCTGGAGGATTTTTCTGAAGAACAGTGGGCAGTTTAACTGCTCAGGACAAACAAGGGACTCATGAACAACTATCACAAAACATAAAAACAGTCATTGATCATCCAGGTAACACACACAGTATTTAGAATCAAGCATATGTAAACTTTTGAACTGGTCCATTTGTGGAAATTCAGTTATTATTTTGTCTTGTGGACTATATGTAAACATACATATAATTTTTTTAAAAATTATTAACATATTGCAGATTCTACAAAGCGTATATAACTTATGACCTCAACTGTAGCTGTCCTTAATAGCTCTTTCAGCAAAGTACTAAAATGGTCTTGATTACATGCTATAAATACAGAAAATGTATGATAATAGATGAAAGAAACAGAACCAGCAATTGAAACATCTCTATTCTCTAGGAAAGCCACACACCTGGAAATGGAAATTGTTGTGCAACAGGCATGAAGCTAATGGACACAGGCATGCACCTGCTAACTGTCCAAACTTTATTACATCGAATAGAATATGTAATCAGCCGCACTTCCGATTTGTTCTCCTTTTTTTGCACTGATTTTCCATTTTTTGCATAATCATCTATCATAATGCAACAAGTATATCAACCTGTTGCACAGTGTTTACGTGAATGGACTTTTTTCATAAGCAATACACGATACACAGTTTCCAATAATAATAATGGTACCCCTCTTCAATGATAATTATTGATGCTGGTGCTTATTTTGAGCCAGCAAACTTTTATAAGAACTATGCTGCATCTGCACCAGTTTGAGAGCTGGTCCATTACATAATCAGATATTTCATAATGTATGGTATAAATATAACAACCATGGAAGATATTTCTATTTCTGACTTTCGAAAACTTTACCATCCAAAGTCAAATCCATCAGCATCTATAAACAGCCCAATGTCAGATATTTTTCAACTGATTTTAGCTGATTATTTTGAGTATGTAGTTGCTCAAATGATGTTTTATTAGTAGCATTAGCAATGTAGCTCTTGTTTAACTTTGTTGCGAAACATTTGTTCCTTCTATGACCATTAATTTATTGTAGCAAGTTTGCTCATTTTTCAACAATAACCTTCAAACAACACCCACACTGTGCATATTTTATATAAATGTTGACCATGAAACTAGCATGAGCAGCTTGATTAAATGATGCCCCTGAAGTCCTCGGTTCTTGGATTGGTTCTTTTTATCCTTGGGGAGGTGGAAAGCACCAAATGATTCGAGATAGGGCACTCGCTCTGGAAGCAGCAATGGAAAATGGCTACTAAATATTGTTTGAAGTGGTAGGTTTTTAGACCTTTGCAGAAGTTATTGAAGCCAGTCTATGATTTGGACTGAAGAGGAAGCTCAGTGAACCACTAAGGACACATATATATGCAAACTGATTGCATATATAGTTTGTAGTTACATTAGGGTTTGAAGCAGGGTTAACAGTCATAACTAGCAGTCTTAACAGTTGCCACTGGAAAAGAAGGTATGTGTGAGACCACATTGGTATAGCAACAGAGTTAAGCTACCTCTGATCCTGGTTTTGACACAAGAACCTTTGCATGTACATTTTCTTCATTTGCCAGATTGATTTTTCAAAGTGACCTTTAAAATAGCTGAAAGCCACAAAGAAAGGAAGATGGTCTTTATTGTCCTTATGCAGGTGTACAGTGTACAAAAGGTTTCTTTTCATTTTTCAACTTGGAAGGAATCTGGCGTCATAGCACAGGATCAACCATTGTACTGAGCCCCTGGAGCGGTTGAGGGTTGAAGGCCAACAGTGGCAGTTTGGCACTCCTTGGACTTCTGACTTTAAATGCCGAGCCACCTCTGTGGAATGCCAGTGTACTGCGAGAAAGGGTTAAAGTTGAGCTACCCTGGTCCTATGCTGGCTTCTACAGGCTCTCTGGATGTGCAGTTGAATCCTTCATCATACCTTTGCACAAGGTAGAAAACTTTCTCTGTATCGACTAGCCCATCAACTTATTTGCAATCGTCAAAATGCCTAGGGTGAGCCTGGCCAACTGCAAATTTTCACATTGCATATGTCCTTAGCCAGTGGTATCTTTTTCTCTTGTTCCACCTTTATGAAGGAGCCAAGAGCAGGAGTGCTGAATTTAGCTGCATTGGTTTAATTAATAAGTGTCTTTAGCTTCTTCTGTTTAATATTTAATTTAAGATAAAGCAGTCCATGAAAAGACCTCTATATTGCATAAAGGGATAAATGAATAAATGCATTTCTAGAGGTGCCAAGCGGCCTTGATGACTAAGTTTATATGCATTAGTAAAATTACTTTAAAATTCCCAAGAAGTGATCTATATCAGCATTATTTGGCATGGAGTTGAATCAGGCTGGGTTACTATTAAAGAGCCTTGTGTTTTCATAGATCCGCAGATCACGCAGACCTGGGTTTCTCTCCCAGAAACTGAGCTCTGAGAGAATGACCACCTGCTTTCCTATTGCTGTTCAGCAAATGGGCAGTGATTGAGAAAGAGAGAAGGCACAAATGTAATTATTTCATGGCAGAGAATGGTGAAGGATCCAGGGAGGGGCGGCCAGAGGCCCACCAGCGTGTCCAGATGACAGTGAGATAGCTCACTGTGCAGAGTGCTGGCTCAAATGTCAGATGTTCTGCATAATTAAATAAGAGGAAGAGTCACCATGCAGGAGCAGAGTGAGTCATAAAATACAGACATATAAGCGAAACCTCACTATATACCAAGTACACAATGCACATCCTGATTTTCCCAAGTATCAGGTATCCATTGGTTAACAAGCGTAATGCTTACATTTGATCGTAAAAACTTGATAATATCACATCATTTACTCAACGTAGTGCAATATATTGAATATTGAATATTATACTGAGTATCTAAAACAGTGTTTTTTTATGCTAAGTAGTGTGTCAAGGCAAAGAAGTGAAAGAAAGGCTGTTAGTAATGTTGTATGATAAAATTCAATCAAATTTAACTTAGGGATGCCTCACACAAGCAAAAATCACAACATGCTTAAGTTCCTAATGTACCCATACCAGATGTCTGGTCCAGACTCTCATTCTGCACTCATAATTACATGTCTTCCTATTTACTTTCATTGCTGTTACAGAAATATTCATAGAAATTATTGAACAATAATAAGCTGCCAGGATAATCCAGATACTCCCAAGCGAACTGTGAGAAATATTCCTTTCAACGAGTCCCAGGTCTGCCCCATGGTCTCCATCCAGTGGAAACTTTTGCAAAATGGAGAGAGTATGTTGAGGACTGCCGCTGACACAATCCTTTTGTCAATCTCACTTTCTCTTTTTCCATCACTTGTGAATAAGATCCCAAGGTACTTAAACTCCTCCACCCGGAGCAATGTCTTTTTCCTCACCTGCAGGGAGCATCCCATTCTTTTCTGGGAGAGAACCATGGCCTCGAAGTTGGTGATTCTTATCCCAGCTGCTTTACACTTAGCAGCGAGTGTGTGGCAGAGGTTCTTCAGATTGTGTCACGAGAACAAAATCATCTGCAAATAACAGGGATGTTACCTCTAGCCCTTCCATACTGGACACCTCACCAACCTTGGCTGTGCCTTGAAATGTCCATGAAAACCACAAACAAGAGTGGAGATAAGACACACCCTTGACAGAGTCTGACACCCATCTTAAACGGTTTTGTCTTAATGCCAAGAATGCAGACTGAACTCTCACTGTGTTTACACAGAGATGGGATCACAGTGATCCAGATACCACTTAGTCCTGCAGTACCTCCCACAACAACCGTTGTAGATTGATTTCAACTTAAAGTGTATTATGCTAGAGTACTAAAAGTAAAAGTAAACTCAAAACTTTAATAAATAATTTTTTCCAATTTGTATTTTCAGTTCAGGTCAACGAAAGTATAAAATAAATACATGGCTAGTAGATAAAGTAGTATAGTAGTAGTTAGGATGTCATGGTATATGGATTTAATGCAAAGATAATACATTTTAAAATGGACTAAACTATACTGTATTTCCCTAAGGCACACAAAAACATTATTTTTCTGTACTGGCATTTATTATTTATCTAGCTCTTCACTTTGGCTTGAAATTTGTGGTATTTTTGTTACCCACTCTTATATGAGAATGGTCATACAGTGGCTCCAAAAAGTATCTGGACACTTAAGCCACACTTACAAATGTATGGATTTCACTGTATTAGAAAACAACATGTCAAACCAAGTGGCATTTATTTTAAAGAAAGCTATCATAAGCACACTTTTCATGCAAAACATTTCCCAAAAAATAGATTATGTTTAAAAATATAAGAATAATATAGATATACTGTTCAATTTTAGACAAAAAATATTTGCACACTCAATATTGGCTTCATTAAAGATCGCAAGGTACAGTGTTTTAGTATTTAGTTTTCCATCCTTTGTTTCTTGAGAATGGAATAAACCAGTTTCTGTAACAGTTGTGGTGGAAGTTTCCTCCAAGTTTCAACCAACAGATCTTTCAGTTCATCCACACCATATCATCGTCAATCTGCTAATTTCTTCTCCATTGCACCCCCAGAGATGCTCTCAGGGCTCTGAGAATTACTCTTTCAAAAGGTGGCTTTAGATCACTATCGTGCTGTAAAATCCACTCGAATAATTTCTTCACCTTTCAATTTCTGCAAGCTTGCATCCATAATGTCCACTTCTGACTTCACGATGCCATCAGTGAACACAAGCTTAGCAACACCTCTGTAGGAAAAACAGCCCCAGGGCTTTATAGTACCCTTAGTGTAGTTTGATTGAAATTCTACTCCTGGCTTCTACACTCTACCATCAGATCCATGCAAGTTCATTTTAGATTCCTCTGAGAAAAAAAAAAAAAAAAAAAGTTCTCCAGAAGCTGCTCTCTTTTTGTGCATGTTCTTCTGCAAATTTCATCCATGCTTTCTTATTCTTGAGGCTGATGAATGGTTTCCACCACATTACTCTCTCTCTCTGTACCCATACTCATTGATCCTGTTTTGAATAGTTTGTGCTCTAGTCGTATCTGGTGATTCTCTTCAATGTCTGAAGCAATCCTTGCTGTTATTTCTCACCTGTTTTTCTTGATTTTACTCACAGTTGTGCCTGTATGTTGCCTGTTTTCATTCACAAGTCATTCATCTTTGAACTTTTTTACAATATATCCATCTGTGGAGGAAAGAAGTTTTAGGTTTTTTGCTGATCTTGTACAAACAGGTGATGCTAGAACTTTTCTCAAAACCTATTCGTCTTAGTTTTTTTTTTTTTTTTTTTTGGCAATCACTTTTAACCAGCTGGTCCCAAGATAATTTATGTATTTAAATACCATATTCATACAGATGCCCCTAGTGGAGTAACCACATGGTGTAGTTCAATACATTAACTATGGATCAACTGTGACAACCAGAATAGGCTTAAAATTCACTTTTGTCTAATTTTGAACAGTATATCAATTATTTTTTTTATATTTTTAAACATAACAGTTTCATCCAGACTGAATTCAGATAATACTTACTTGAAAATGCTCCAGAAATGCATAATCATGACCTGTCATCTCATAAACAACCCAAACATTACAAATGACCTGGAAATAACTGAAATCACAAAAATACAAAAGCTATTTCTTCACTTTTTTTTTTAGTAATTTCAAGCTTGGCAGATAATTTTGCTTCTTTCTAGAAATAAATGCTTAAAATTAATTACAATTAGCAAAATGATCTGCCAATAGAACAAACCCATTTCCAGCTTCAAATGAGTAAAATGTCTAGAAATAGATTGAATAATCTTATATTTGGTCTATTGTAATCTGAAGATAGGATATACTAGATAAATTTGACTATATTCAGGTATTCAAGATATTTCCACTTGTATGCTGATAGATGTCTTTTCCTGTAGTGCAGTGTGTATCTGTTGGCTTTAGTGGTCATTAGACCACATTTCTTTTGCTCTGGTATTTATCCTGACAATTAAAATATGAGCTGAAAGAAATATTTGTGCATTGTTGTACTTTAATGCATCAGTAGTGAATTGACACAACATTATTAAATGTCTGATGGCCAAGCAGCACACTATATGGTAAATAAGGAATAAATTCAGACAGTCCTGGAGAAACATGTCCTGGTCAGATCTACTGGTCCAATGGACTGTGTAGTAATGTTGATTATCATATTCTGTGTACTGGCCACTGAGATTAACATGCCCTCATAGTTTTGCTATTTGGCTCACACCTAAAGAAGATATACAGTCAAAACAGCTTCATGCATCAAGAGACCTATGTTTCCATTAGCTGTGTTGTTTGTCTTGTAGTGCTCACTTACTTATTGGTTTTTGCCCTCAACATTATTCATTTATCAATGTCACATTGCTGTGCTGTTCTTGTACTGCACTTATCCTCATCCTCTTCTCTTTCTATTTGTGTCTCTTTCACTGTCCCTTTCTTATACACTTCTCCCTGTCATTATGTGTCCTTTGTAATTCCACACTGTCTGAGCCAAGCAAATGTGTTGTATAACTCAAGGCTAGTGGGGAGGGGAACATATGTGTGTGTGCATGTGTGTGTGTGTTTGTGTGCAGGTACACATGTGTATTCTGCAGCATTTTGTGACTATTGTGTCAGCACAGGCCTTGGAAAGACATGCATCAATAACGCAGGAAGAAGTGGGACCTGGTGATTTGCACAAGCACAAAGGGTGAAACCCGACAGTAGGTGGGTGCCGTCCCTTTTTAAGCAAATGAGGAACAGATTGACTTTGGGGCTTTGTGGCAGTGCTGGTGTAATCTGTGGCAAGGGCAGGGCAGTGAAGGGGAAGCAGAGGGAGAGGACTAAAGTTCGACTTTGGGATTAGAGAGATGGGGTAAATGGAGACAAGCAGACAGGTTAACCTGCTTTTAAACTCCTGATTGGAAAGCATATCACACTTATAGAGTATAACATTCTCAGACACAACTGCATAGGCTGTTGCAGAAACCATTTGCCATTCCTTGACACACACACAAAAAAAACATTCAAGAACTTACTGTAATTTCTATTTTGAAATGATTATTACAACCACTAGGATTTTATGTTTTCACAAATTCTATCAAAATATCATTATATTTTATATCTTTATGTCTTCATACTGCATTTGACAGTAATGCAAAACTCATAAATGAAGTGCTCAAACATAGGTCATATTCTGATGATGACCCTAAAGGAGGTAGTGCATACTTCAGCCAGAATGCTGGGAATGTTATGAGCGTGTAACACACTCCCTGCAGGGCAAGAGAAAACATAACGCACACACGAACACACACACAAATACAGAGAGTGATGGGAAAATGAAGAGGAGGAGTAGAATAACAATATTTGTGACTAGTTTGGTCTATGAGGTTTCAGTAAATGGTACACACATGCATCTTACACTCTGTTACATTCTGTTTCGCTCTAACACACACACACGCACACTGTGCACGTACAGAGTGTGCAGCAAGGAACAGAGTGTCCTGTGTTGGATGAGGATAAACAGTTTGGCTGATAAGGCTGAGGATCATGTTGTGAGCACATCCATTACTCACACAATCATCAACATGATGAGAACAAAAACACATTCCTGCAAAGCAGGGGCTTTTCACAAGAAAAATACATGTACACAAACTGTACACTTTCACTTTCCCGGACTACAGGCAGTAATGCTGAGCTTGTCCTCTGTCAAACATGGCAGCTGAGCACACAGCACCCTTACACTTTTGGGCCAAGACGACTATGCTAAGAATGAAGTTATATTCTGATTTTTAAAAAAAGACACAAATTTTCCAGTGCGGAAATACAGATTGACACTGAACCACTTTTAAATCAGCAGTTGTTTATAAAGAAATCATAAAATCTTACACAGTGCTTCTGAGACACACGCTAATGTGTTTTAAGCGAATGCTGGATAATTCTGTTTCACTTTTATCACACTTTCCTACTAGCTGTTTCTCCTTTCATTACACTTAATGATGGGGCATAATTGGTTTTGATCATCAACCACTCAATGGAGTGTATCCCTGGTGAAATCTTGCTAGCTCTCTCTCTCTCACACACACACACACACACACAAGCTCATTCTCAGTCAGTACATGTACAACACCCGCACACACCCGCACACACACACACATACGCACACAAGATTGCTGATTGCAGGTAACGCATGATTAAGGACAGCTCCTGAGAGTTAAGGGGTTTACTGAGAAAACAATAATCTTAATCATCTCTCTCTCTCTCTCTCTCTCTCTCTCTCTTTCCACTAAACAAATTGCAGATTGTAAGACCACATCATTCTTTGCATTTACTGCCTGTCTTTACTCTCTTCATTCATTTTGATTACCCTGTTCTCGCTTTTTCTCTCTGTTCCTGTTTTTGGCTTTACGCTCAACAGCTCACAAATTGTAAAATATTCTCGTTTTACATTTATTCTTCTCTCCTGTTTTTTTTTAAACTTCCATATACTTCTTTGAACATGGCCCTCTTCAGTGCATATTTAGTAATAGCCCTTGGTACCGTACTAGTACTTATTTGAACAAGAACATTTATTTTCCACAATGATTTGCGATTAATGTGCTTTCAAGCAAAACCAGCAGTTATGATCTGTATTAACTGAAGCATGAATGAACAGCATTAACACTCAACTGTTCTTTTTAGTCATTCATTTCAAGTAAGAAAGATGAAGCATTTTGATATAGAACATATTGGTATTTGTGAGGATTAGGGGTGTAAAGAAAATGCGTCAGCAGATTTTGTGACGTAAGAAAAACAATGGGAAGGGATTGCATTTATTTTATCAGGAATTTTTCATGTTGCTGGCACCAAAACAGGTAATCATTGTTGTGACATGTTGATGTGTGCTTAGGCATTTGCTAGCTGGGTGGAGGTGTACACACAGGCTGTCCGGTTAATTATTAATTGCATTTATTCTGAAATTGTCTATAGGGAGTCTATAGTGATTTTTAAGAGCAAGCCAGAATTAGTTTTCTAAAATGTCCGAATCAGAAAAGTGTTCCTAAACATATTCGTTTTTACTGCATCTATCAAATTGGACACATTTCCAGGCCAGAAGAAGATGGTTGGGTTTACAGGCAAGTAGGAGATAACTGGTCTGAGGAGCTGCGTCTTTGCAGCGCCCATTTCACCTCAGCTAAGTAGCTAACTATCATATCAGTGAAGAATCAAGCTAACAGGCTTAACAGGCTTAGCTTGCTATATTGCTGTAACAAACCTAAGTAGCTTCCCTAAAATCATCAAGAGACTAGATAACACTAGATAGCTAGGTCACATTCTTTCTGAGAAGTTGCCTTAAAATTCAGCTGCCTCGACTTTCAGTGCTACAACGTCCTCGTTGTTGTAATTGTAAAACATTACATTTTGAACGTGCCCACAAACAGCACATTTATAATCATCAACAGACTTGTATGCCTTCAATTTCTCTCTAGTATAAGTGCTTTAAGTTTCTATGAGATAAAAATACATGTCCTGCCATTGAAGGCTAGGTCACTGCTTAGCATCATTTAGCCACTGACAGGACACTAAGCCATAATGATCTTCTAGAGTTATGTGATATGACATTGTTAGTTTAGCTGAATATCACTCCCTATCTTTTAGTGGTAATCTATAATAATAAGCGGATAACATTTTAGCTAATCTTAAACTAAGCTCAATCCGATTTCTTAATAAAATTCTTTTCAGGCAGATTAGAATCAAGTTTGCTAGGCTACTCAGGTTGCTAGGCTACTCAGGTATTTTTTGCAACCAGATTGCATACTCATCTCTTTTTGTTAACAAACAAAATATATTAAATAATTAATTCAATGTTGTCATTGTCATATCAACTCCTGCATCCACCAAGAACTACGTTTCCCAGAACACACCGTGGCCTACAAAGATGGCCGCCCAGTACTACACTTCTCAACAATCACAGACTTTGTCACTTTCACAGTCACCTGATTACAAATCTCTCACACCTGAACACAATCACCACCACTCTATATAAAGGACCCACAAACAGTCACTCTTATCACTCTTGATCTTATCTTTCTGCCTAAGTTCCCTGACAATCATTCATATATATATATATATAGAGAGAGAGCTATATATACTAGCTCAGGTGTAGATTCAAAGTGCAGCACATGTAGACATCGGACCTACACAAACAGAGAGATCAAAAGATATGTCAATATTTAAGATTGAAAAAATTTGGTGGATAGAAAATGCAAACTGAAGAAGCATATCACTTTTTTCTTTGCTGTCAACTGCAATGTGATGTAGCAAAAAAGCAAGAGATGATTCTAAAATAAGCAAATGAAATTAAAGACTAATACAACGGTATATAAATGAGAAGAAGATGGAAAGCATCCAAATAAACATCTAATAAGATTGTAGTATATTGCCAATATATTGCTGCATGAATACAGTTGTAATTATCACATTAATAACTGCAAATTTGTTTTCATTTAACTACATGGCTTCCAACCTCATTATTTGGCAGCTAAAATAGCACTTGATAAAACAGCTCTTTTTGCATGATGAACTAGAATTATTGCGGCACAAATAGTTAAGCTTAGGAGTGAAAGACTCTAGTTGCATAAAGTGACTGGAGAGGGCACAAAAATGTATTTATTTACTTTTTTTTTTAAATATTTTGTGCCAACAATTAATTATGCAGTTAAATTAATGTGGCAACAAGATACTAAATTTGGTCTGACATCTTAATGTTTGTGTGATGTAGACTATCTTTTATCATACTTTTACATCAATATTTTGATTGGAATTAATGAAATAATGTCAATGTTTTTGTTAATTTGGAATGCTGTCATGCTTTCAAGAAAATGTGCCCAGAGTTTAAAGGATAAGCTGACCCAGCATTCACCTGTTATACTTACAGCTCATTAGCTCATAATTTTATCCATATAAAATTCAGTCCTCGAAAAGCAAAATGGTTACTAAAGATGAGTGAAAGAATGAATGAATGAATGAATATTTATGTATTTTTAGGGTGAAATATTATGACTCTCCAACACCGTCTTTTCCCTTAAGTCCTTTTTATATTTAACATTTTCTTCTTAAACTAAACTCTTAATACATTCTTCTTAAACTAACCAGCTAACTAAGTGCCAAACCTGAAAATGGATCACTCATTTTTATCAGACATGTAGCAAGGTTGCCATTCAATAAACCAGATTGATTGTGAAATAAATAATGGTTTAAAAAGAGGGCCATTGTAAGAGGACTATACATGACAGAAAATTTAGTTGAGATTAATGCAATATATCTATCTATCTATATCTATATCTATACACACACACATATGTGTGTATATATATATATATATAGAGAGAGAGAGAGAGAGAGAGAGTCCTATAACATAATTTTTCATGTTTCTTTAGATCTCCAGAATGAAAGTCTTCAAAGCCTGAAAGTCATTGCACAACTTAGCAGCTGGGACGTGTCAAGACTTGCAACAGACTGATTTGCTCATCTCCTTAGTTTAAACCTCAAAAGTTATCCATCCTTTTTTCCTTTCCCAATCATTCTGTATCAGCACTCTGGTACTTGTGGCCAAAGATGTCTAAGGTCATACCTGAAATATCTAAGATATCCTCATTTATATTCACATTCGTTCATTTAGCAGACACTTTTAAACCAAAGTCACTCAGCACTTAGGAGTGCACACTATATGACCCTCAAAATCTCACAATCCTTGACCCTTTCATGCTACATGACTTGAATCGCTTGCTTTCAGTTGCTTGGTGTTGTTAGGGGTGTGCATACTACACAATCCCTCGCAGACAAAGTGCACACACTACACAATCTTTCACTTAGAGAGGTCCCTGCCCAAGCACACCTGGTCCCCAAATCTTGATTGTAAAAGAAAATAAACACAAGAGCTGTCTGTCATGTTACTTTGTCACTATTCGGTATGGAAACAAGAAGAAAGAGAAAATGTGGAGGAAGTATTGGTTGGGGAGACACAGACAGCATATAGTTAGTGAAAAGAAGCGTAGCTATTATTAGTATATTTTTGCTTTTCCTAACAACCATTTGGGTATGACATGCCAATTATTTTTTTTTTACTGAAGCATTATTATTGTGCTTACATTTTTTGCCTTTTGCTGTCCCACACAAATAGATGGATGACTAACCGAGTTCAGGGATCTGTGGTGCAGATTCATCTGAGAGCAGATTAATTTATTTTCTCTCGGGCTCTCATTGGCTGTTTCTCATCGCTGTACTTGCAGCTAGTCCCAGGGGGGATTCACACTATGTTATTCATTGCCAAGAAAATCAAACATGCTTGAAAATATCGGAACCTTTGCAATCACTCACAGACTGAGAAAATCACATTGCTGAACCGTTCACACTACACGAGCAGTCACCATGGGAGCTCACAGCAAGTAGTCACCAAACTGGGGGGTTGTAGTCGCTGAGCACCCAAATTAGTCACTGACTGGGCAATAGGGGCTAAAATCATGTAGTGTGCACTAGGTTTTAGAAGTGAGGCAGAATACAGGTCAAGAACAGAGTTGTTCAAGCAGTCTACAGTGATAAAAGTGCAACAAGCATTACACCAGACCAGAAAGAAGTGTGAGATCAGACAGAGCCTGATTGGTTGGTGTAAGCTCTTCTATGCCGTAGTGTTATGAACAACTCTCGTAGTTAAAACCTTCTAACTGCCAGGGGTGGTGAAAATCACCACGTCCGCCTTCCAATAAAGTCATGTGCTGATGTGTGAAGCAACATTTGCAAGAAATACCACTGGCATATAACTATCTTTCCCTTTCTTTTTCTCATCACATACACATATTGGACCACATTTACACCACATGGATCTCTGTAATATCTGGTGACTACCGCAGCGTTTGGTTTGGATATCTGCGCTGTCTGCACAGCAATCGCGACGCCAACCTGGCATGACAGTTGCTGACAGTGATGCTTGTGTCTGCACCCAGAAGTTTTGTCCCAGATCTGGGACAAGTTTGGCAAGGCACAGGTGAACCTTTTTGCTTATGCTAAGTCAACTCATTGCCAATTGTGAAGCACCCTAGTGGAGCTGGACAGCCTGATGGGACAGGATGCACTGGCATCCTGACATCTATGCCTTTCCATATCTTGCTACATTGCATAGTGTTCAGCAACATGTGGCTCCAAGATAGCCAGCAAGGCCTTGGTTCCTACTCTTACATCTGCTTGTGGTTTGGACACCCTGGCAGCTTGTTCTCATGAGAAGATCTGCTTTGCCTAAATGGAAAGATTTGCAACTCCCACAAGGTCACCTGTGCCTGTGGGTATGGCCTCTTGAGATGAAGTGTTGTGACCTAACAGTCCAGAAAAACACTCCTGAACAGAAGACTACCTAGTACACAGGCATGCCCTTAGGTAGAAGCTGATCTGCACATCACTGACTAGATCTTGTGCACTGACAAAATAGTAACATTTCTTTAGGGATGCTAAAGTGTTAAGTCCCCATTTAGATTAAAAGTGTATGTCCATCCCTCACAATACCCCAAGAGTCTGGTGTGGAATCTCCCTCTTATGCTGGAATCCCAGCATAAGAGGGATTGTCTTAACAGAGTCTGGTGCACTGGGAGGTGGATGTCATCACCATGGCCTATAGATGGACTGTATGCCTGCCCCTGACAAGGAGTGTCTCCTCCTGTAGAGACATGCCACTCCAGGAAGCTTGTTCTGCTGCTACCCAGGTGTGACACACCTTCTCCAGGTTCTACAAGGTTAATATCACCCCTACCAGTGGTGTGAGTGCAGTAGTCATCTCCACACCAGGCAAAAATGGAGGGAAAAATGTCTGTATGGTAATGAAATATATGGCAAATATTGCATTATACATCACTTTCTGACTATTGGAAAAAGATATCCAGGTGATTCGTACCTCACCACAGTTACATACATAACTAGTGTTCCATCTAACAACCTAAAGGATTTTTTAGTTTGTCCCTCCTGGAACTCTTAAAGATTCTATGTAGAACGTAAGATGGTTTCCCTTTTGAAAATGTTCCAAGTTGAAATTCTTTAGTAAGATAGAACTATTAACCAAGCAAAGAACCTTTGAAGAACAATTGTTGTAAGGATGTATCATACTGTCTTATAACTCAAAGAAGGCTTGCATATAATAGCAATAATAATATAATATAACTTGTCTGTGATTGTGACGTCTTGCTCCTAGACGCGCTGAACGATTTCCACGCATGGTTCGAAGCACAGAACAACATGACAGCAGGGAAGACCATCCCAACTTCCACCAACCAAGTACTTTGTCTATCTGCAGCAGATGCCAGGAAGACTCTGTCCAGAGTTAACCTACAGAAAGCTGCAGGTCCTGACAACATACCTGGATGGGTGCTCAGGGAATGTTCTGATCAGCTTGCAGATGTCCCCACAGACATCTTCAACATTTTCCTGAGCCATGTAGTTGTCCCTGTGTGCTTCAAGATGACCACCATCATCCTTGTGCTGAAGAAATCATATGTGTCCTGCCTGAATGACCACCGGCCAGGTGCACTCACACCTATCATTATGAAGTGCTTCGAGCAGCTAGTCATGAAAGACATAAAGACCAGTCTTCCCACCTCACTGGACCCATTTCAGTACACTTACTGTCCCAACTGCTCAACAGAGGACACCATATCTGCTACCATCCACCTTTATCTGACCCATCTGAACAAAAAGGACAACTATGTAAGGATGCTGTTCATAGACTTCAGTTCAGCATTCAACACGGTCATTCCACAGAAACTGATAACAAAGCTGAGCCTGGTGTGTTTGAACACCTCCTTCTGCAACTGGATTCTGGACTTTTTGACTGGGAGACCCCAGTCCATCAGGATCAGCAACTCCACCTCCAGCACTGCCATACTGAACACCAGCACTCCCCAGGGCTGTGTGTTCAGTCCCCTGCTGTTTACCCTGCTGACTCATGACTGTGCTGCACAGTACAGTTCAAATCACTTCATCGAGTTTGCTGATGACACTACAGTTATGGGCCTCATCAACAACAATGTTGAGTCAGCATACAGAGAGAACGTGAACCAGCTCACAGAATGGTGTAGAGACAACAATCTATCTCTTAATGTTGATAAGACTAAAGGGATGATTGTTGACTTCAGGAGGACCAGAGTAGACGACTCACCACTGCACATCAATGGAACAACTTTGGAGAGAGTCAAACACTCCAAATTTCTTGGTGTGCACATGACAAAGGACCTCTCCTGGACTCTCAACATCACCTGCCTAGCCAAGAAGGCCCAGCAGTGCCTCCACTTCCTATGGAGGCTGAAGAGAGCCAAACTCCCCCCTCCCATCCTCACCACCTTCTACAGAGGATCGATAGAATGTGTCCTGACCAGCTGTCTCACCGTGTGGTACAGGAACTGCACAGCCTCCGACCGCAAGACCCTACAGTGAATTGTGAGAACAGCTGAAAAGATCATTGGAGTCTCTCTACGCACCATCGAAACCTCATACAACAACCGCTGCTTCTGCAAAGCCTCCAGTATTGCGGATGACCACTCTCACCCCTCATGGACTCCTCACCTTCCATCTGCCATCTGGCAGAAGTTACAGGAGCATCCGTGCCACCACCAGCAGACTCCACAACAGTTTCTTCCCTGAGGCAGTCAGATTACTCAACACCCTGCTGCCTCCCAGCGCTCACCTGGGCTAGTCAAACACCTAACCCAGTATGACTCAAAAACATTGCACACCTGCACTTTACAAAGCTGCTTCAGTCACTTTTATTATGGAACTTGTTTTTGCTGCCAATATTGCTGCTATACTTATTGCTTACAGTTTATAGCCCATGTTCTGTGTATTTATTGTCCTGCATTCATGTCACAGTTTTGTGTATTGCACCTTTGTCTTGTCTGTTGTCTTGCGTACTGTTCTGTGTTGCACCATGGTCTTGAGAAGTGACATTTTGTTCCAATGTATACAAGCTATACAGAGGAATGACAATAAAAACCCACTTGAATTGACTTGATAATAATAGACATAAAAGTGAACAACACAAGTCATTTTGTTAACAAAAAAGACAGACACAGTATATACACACTGAGAGGCTGTTGAGAATGCTTTAGTATGAAATGTATTATCACCCAAAAGAGGCCACAATGAGATAACTATGATATCTGAGATCATATTTGAGATATCTAAAGATTCAGACCAAATCAGGCAACCACAATCTGCAAAATAGCTGTTGTTAACCATAATAATACATCCCTACAGCCACTGGCCTTCAGACTCCTACACCAGTGATTTTATTTTATACCCTTTGCTGACCAAAAACATCTTGACTGTAGTGTAGCTCTACATGTATGAGCCCAAGAGTGCCATATGCCACATATACACAGTATATAATTACATGATATAGTGGGCTTCCAAAATGCCTTTTTCAGTTCTATGAATGACAGAATTCCCATTTGAACATGTCATTTTTCCACCATTGTGTACTTGGAGCATTTTCTATTAAAAAAAAAAAGAATGAAAGGAATATATATATATATATATATATATATATATATATATATATATATATATATATATATATATATATGTGTGTGTGTGTGTGTGTGTGTGTATATATATATATATGTATATATGTCATATATATATATATTTGCAGAGCAATATGTCAAATACACAATGTAGAAGATTAATATTATGTGGGGCTTTCAGAATTCCTGTTTTATTTTGTTTTCCTTTTTAGTATTATTTTCTAGAATGTTGGAGAAGTGTTGTCATTTCTCCAATAAAATATTTTGTTCAAACTAGTATATTAATTTAAATGTTGTTTACAGTTCAATACTGCAGCCTGTATGGTATTCTCTTAAAATATATTTACAGTACTGGATGATTTTACTTTAACAAAGACCCTTACTGTACAGCAACTGTAACATCGCTATGCCTATGTTCTTATAATGCAGTAAAATGTACAGTAACTTTAACCTTACTGTGAAAGCATTTACCTGAAGTGTGCCACTACTATATATTTATAAGGTCAATAGTATGAATGATGTAATGATGTAAATATTAATTACAGTAACTATCTGGCCATGCTGCTGGCAGTAAGTTACTATATATTTATAAGGTCATTTTTACAATGTAAGTATTAACCAGAAAAAGTTTGACCCAAACTCAAAAGTACTGGGTAATATTATGTATAATAAAATTATTGTAAGTACCAAGAGAGTCTGACTCAATTACACTGAAATCCCTGAACTGCTTTTAGGCATTAGTCAGGTAAAGGGTGGTACATCGAGATGGTGACACTCTAATCAAGGGCCAATCCTCTTAGTGTGCTTTCTAGTCATTTTCTTGTAACCCTTTCTTCTTTTGAGTTTTTTTTTTTTGCTTTTTCCTCAGTGTTCAAACAAACAAAGGAGGCCATTTTGTGCAGCCAGTTCCTGTGCATTGGGGGCTCTTTTCATAGGGAGCAGAACAGCTGCTAGAGACAGGAGGTTCCGTTGTGACTGGTGACAGACGTGCCAGCTTGTTGTGGCACCACCAAAACAAAGCCAGACATGGTCATGACCTCTCAAAAAAAAAAAAAAAATCAAACCTGCACAAAGCAAGATATATCTTTTTGATTTTAAAAGAGCATAGAAATATGCCCTTGCATCAAAAATGCTTACCTCCTAGCCAGTATTGGGAATCCCAGTTCCATTTCTTAATCTGCATGCACAGTTCAAGTCAAAATGATCCAATTTAATATTTGCATATTAAAACTTTAAGGGCTTGTCTAATGAACCTTATTCTACAAAGATGTTCAGACCATTTTGACCTGAGAGCAATAAGTTAAAAAAAGAGAAGTGTCTGGTTTTTAATAATTGTTACATTTTCTCCATCTCTTATTTGTACTTACAGCCATGTATTTTAGGGAATAGAATGTGGTTAGACACTTCATGCATAGCCTGGCAGTGACATATTCAGAGTTTACGTGTGCATAGGGAGGCATTAAGACCAAAATTGCATACATCGGTATTCAGACGTCAGCTGTAACTACAGATTTACGTGCTACTTGGTCAGCTGCATGTGAGATGTGCTTGAGAACTGCGCAAAAACTAAGGCATGTCTCAGTTACACACAACTCTGACCCTGAACTTAAGTCTGGTTTTCTTGCACATTATTGGCTTGAGTAAGGAGCAGTATTTAAGTCTAGCACTACTATCTGACAGCTTATATCACCCTGAAATTTTGGGTATTGTAAATACACTCAAAGACTAGAATGCCATTCAACAGTAATATTAAATATATAAACCCCTGAATTCTGACTGAGACAGCAGCTTAATCAGAGACAAATTTTGATGAATAAAATTATGACAGATAAGTGCTTAGTTAGCTTATCCTTTACACCATGGGCACATTTTTTACATTAACAAAAAATTTGTATTATTTTATTCATTACATACCAACTTAAAAATCACTAAAGAATAGCATACTTAAGCAATCCATATTTTCTATCCACCAACTTTTTTGGGCTTAAAGGCAAATGCTTGTCTTTAAAGGCAGTGGTCCAGATGCTATTGGGAAAACCCCCCACCTTGGACACCTCTACTCATGAATCAAGCTCAATTACATGCAGGTCATTTTAATAAAATCAACTGAAACATCTGTGTAAATATTGATGTATCTTTTGAACTTAACTCACCAGCTAAAGCACCAAAGCAGTCAATAAAAGAAGGCTGGAAATACAGGCTGTGCAGTGTGTATTCTCAGCACATTTTCATAGAATGATTGTGTTTTACACTGATCGACCATTCAAACACAGGCTAATAGGTCTAGGGTATGACTTAGTGTAGGGATTTACTCGACTACCCAAGCTCAACCACCAGACAAAAAAAAAGCAAACAACACAGGCCACCATGTTATCATGTTTTTATGTAATTAGACACAGATTTTTCCGCATGAAATATCTTGAATTTGTTGTACACCAAAAGATAAGGCAACAGATACAAAGACTCAAGAAAGTAATGAAGATAAACCATCAAAACAAACATATAAAGTAAAACAATTACCTGTGCAATCCCAGGAAACGAATAAAGCTACAAGAAATACCCCAGACCAACCTTACAAGCATTAAAACTTCCAAACAATTAAAGAATTGCACTCATTCTGAAATAAACAATTTCATCTTAGATGGTTTGGTTAGCCATTTCCACAAAAAAAAGAGGCTCTGAAAATGTCCACGCTACCCAGGAGGCACACTGCTACCAGTTATAACAGTGTTAAACTCACACAGTGGGAGAGGATTGGCTAGCACTTTCATCACTATATTATACCGAAGCTGGATGTAATATTATGTGTAAATACATGAACAAACAGAGTGCCTTAGAATGGAACATCTATTAAACACAGGGAGCCTCTGTAACTCCGTGTTACAAAACAAACATCCTTGTCTTCATTGTGAAATAATTCAGCTATAATGGGTTAACAGAGTTGTTAAACATTGTCCCAGGGGACTATAACTGTTTAGTGCCGAAGAGCTTGTGGATTTTTGTAGGGTTTTGTAGTGTGTGTGTTTGTGTCCCCGTATTCTCCATCATTAGCTCAGTAGGAGGCAGCAGTAGGTGAGGGGACGTGTGCCAATAGGAACTTTAATCAATCAGCTCCAAACGATACCCTCTCCCACACACTATGCCTTCAGCACTCACAGTGTAGGGGATAGAGGTTTTTTTTTTTTTTGGCTGTTTTTTTCTGGGCAAAACTTTCTTAAAGTAGTGCAACAACTTCTGTAGCACACACACACACACACACACACACACACACACACATGCGCACAAACTAGTCAAGGAGGAGAGTAGGCCAGAGAATAGCCTAAGGCTCACATGGCCCTCTTTTCCTGTGTTAGAACACATTACATAAGTGGATTGAGCCCAGAAGCCAAGACTGGTCTCCCGGTTGCATCCTGGGATATTGTGTGTGTGTGTGTGTGTGCATGTAGAGACAGACGTGCAGAGCTTTAAATAGCTCTAATCCTGCCCCTTACCCTCATAAACACACTTTTCTGGCCCTGATTCTTCTAACCAAGCACTTGGCAGATTTATATCAGGCCAAACTACACCTCATATCTGGAGCTTTCAGGGTAATAAAATCCACCTCAGGTGTGTTTGTGGGCATGTACATTCTTATTAGATATTTGTGCCAATAGCTCTGATCATAGTGTAATGCGTAGTGTAAAACTGGCAGAAATACAAACATAAGCAAACAACTGATATTAACATTGTAACACATTTATTAGCTAATGATTAATGGACAGGACATACAGTATGTTTTGGCAGAGAATTGTTTTATATGCATATCTGTTCAGCTATTTTTAGAATGAATCAGCTTTTTTGTTTTTTGGATGACTTATCTGTGACTAAGTTAACAAAACTTTCTTTTTGGCATGCAGGAGAACTGACAGTCCTTGCTATAGCACTGACCCAAAAAGAAGCACAAATACTTCCTTGTGGAAACACAAAGCTGTCAATACGTTATGTAACATGTTGTGGATAAAGCTTCATTATGCGTGTTGTTTACAAGGCTGAAAGTCATGCTACTCTTTGCTAACCAGTCACAAGGGAATCTGTAGGTTAATTTGGTTTCATAGAAACTTTAATTTTCCTTGGTTATAAAACACCATGTACAGTACATATGCAATTAATTCACAATGCACTGCACCATTAATCTGGCAGATTAAAAAAAAATCATAGCTATTATAAGGATTTAGTTATGAGGTACTGCCTACACTTTAATGAAGAGGCAAGTTCCACTAAAAAACGTCCAAATAGCCAATAGAGAAACTATTTTTACCTATTTTAAGCTACCCTTTAATAGGAATAACAACACATGCATTGGCATTTTAGAAAGGGAAAACAATCATAGACATATATATTTAGTTCTCTTAGGTTTAACAAAATGTCAAAGTGATATTCAACATCAGCAAATTTCATTTCACACCATAACCATGAGTCCGCATGCATTTGTTCGCAGCTAAGAGACAAAAGTCCAAGATTTTACAGTGCTAATTTATAGTCATGTATGTTAAGACTATCATCTTCATAATTTCATAAGAGAACCTGGGACGGATGGGAAAAGTCAGTTTTTACTGTGGAAAAAATACATCTTTCACACATTTCTTAACAAAGTTTGCATAATTCACACATTTGTATGAGCATATATTATTAAGGTGAGATTTTGAGGTTGGGTTTGTGTTCGTACCTTTTCTTATGACTTCATTTGTACGTAATCAAACAAAATACAACATCACCTTCGTTTTTCTATTAAAGATTGTGTTGAAAAAGTAATGTCCTTTGAGGTGACAGAGAAATGATATTTGTGGCACAGTTTTGCTAGTGTTCTATTGTTTACATGACGCATTTAGTTTGCGTTTCGTATTTGTTGTACGTTTTCTCTTTGTGGTTGCTTCGGAAATGCTCTGAAGGAAATGTACAGTGAACGAACTTTTAATCTGATCCTTTTCAAAGCTAATAGAATTCACCAGTATTTGCAGATTCACTGAATAATTTGCAAGAATGGCTAGATTATTTGCACCAAATGACACTACAGGAAGAGAAAGAACAATGAAAGGTAATGTCTGACTGTAACCTCAACTACTAACCATAACTCTAAAAAAAAAAAAAAACATTGATGGTGCATTCTGGTTATGAAGGACAGTGAGCAGTGAGAGCCCTTAGAAGAGTATAACGACTAAAGAGAGAGGTAACAGAGGCAGAGAGCTTTTCCCTCTCCACCATCTCTGTGTCCATGAGGATAAGTCCCTCCTCTATGCCCCTTCCCCCCTTTTTTCCCTTTTCATTCGCTTTTTGACTTGGAGGAAACTCTCAGTACCTCCTTTTGTCCTGTGGTCCTTTTAGCGCTCTGACAGTGGACCACATCTCGCAACTGAGAGCCGTATGTTTGCATGTGTGAGTCTGTGTGTGCATGTTTGTGTGAATGACAATGATGCTTTGTCTCTTGCATACTAGCCTCCCGCTCACAATAGAGCTTTTTAGCCAGTATGTGTTGGGATTTGAGACAGCAGGGCCTCCTCTTAAAGTCAAAGTGTGACAGCTTGCAGATATGCACTACTCCTACACACACACACACACACACACACACACATGCACGGTTGCTTTTTATTATATAGAATCTGTCACTGATAGTATAATTACATGTATGTTGCATCACCTCTTGCAATTCTGCCACCTCTGGCAGTCATCCCTCTCAGTGCTCTCTGGGATGCTTGGTGCTTAATAAGGGAAATTTCAATGGGCAGTGAATGATAGGATATGAAGAGCATTTATTAAAACATGATAAACACCAAATTCCCACATTGATTTTTTTTTTAAATCAATGTAACTTAATGCTTATGGGTCACTACATGTGTGTATTATTTACCTAACTGAGAAGTGTATTAGTATTATTAATATTTGTATATATTTTTCACTATTGGCTCTTCTATATATAAATTTAATGGAAATTTTACATATAACATATTTTAACGGAGTGATGTTACTTCATCATATTAATAACCTTCAATTTAACTTCAATTTATAACTAATTTTACAAATTTTACAATTCTAAACCATTAGAATTTTTTTTAAATGATAAAAAAATATGTATCATACATACATATTATGTAATGAGTGTAGTATGTGAGGCAATTATCTGTCACGTGCTGAAATCATTTTTAAGAATAAATAATCCAGCCCAATGTGAAGTGGAGTGGATTCTGCTTATACCACAGGATTTGCCAACGATTACAATTTTTTATTGTGAAGTAGGTACACAGGTACTGTACATGGTGTTTTATGCTTAATGAATGACACTCTGTACTTTTCTAACTGTTTATATTTGCATTCATGTTATGGAACATCTGCAAGATAAGTTAGTTCCTGTTATCACGTACATTATAGCAGCTAGAAACAGTCACTCCCTTAACAGCCATTCTTGTATTATCTCTTGAAGTTAATAAGACAAAAAAAAAAGCTTGTCATGAGAAACTGGAAAGCGCAAACTCCTTTGTCCTGACAACTCTCTTGTGTGAGAAAAATTTTGGAATGTTTAAAAAAAAACACTAGATACCCTAGACTTCTTCCATAAATGTTACATAAACGTCTCGTAACAGAAAGCTTCACCATATCAATGATTATATGTTTTTCTCTGTCAAACATCACACTAAAAAAAGAATATTATTAGTCATAGATTATGTGCAGCATCTGCCATATAAGTCCCTGTATATGAGCTGCTACTATAGGAACAGTAACACAGAACTAGGACATTAATATAAATCATTTATGTTACAGCTGGAGCTACTGGCAGAAATGTTGTTATAGAAAATTAATCCACACTTTCTGATTTGAGAAATCAACCATGCTATGATATAAAATGAAATACTCGTCAGGGTGATAATTAAAAAAAAACAGACCAAAGTTTGTAAAAATTGATATATTGAATTTGGGAATTAAACTCTTTATAAACAGATTAAGAACTAAAAGAAGTTTCTGGTTTGCCCAATATTGCATGTATTATTATTATTATTATTATTATTATTTAAATACAGTTGCAATAATGAATTTGAACTACTTATAGTTGCTTAAAGTATAGGATAAAGATAAGGTTGGTGGAATCATTGCATTGGAATCTGAATTTTTTTTAATGTATCATATAAATTTACATAAAATGTATTATATGTTTAACTTTAACCTGACTTAACCCACTCTGTCTATTATATTGTGTTTTTTCTTTCTGTTTGCCGGTGTTTCAGCAGCTGCTCCAGCTGATCACTCTCTATGGCTCCCTGCAATCTGCCCTACAGCTGCTACAATTACCCTCAGAGAGCAAATCTTAACTGGTTACCCCTCACTAAACACAGGGCTTCTTTCTGTCTTCCTCCTCTAGTCTTCTCCTTTTGCTGCTTCCACACTGTATCTCTTTCTCTCAGGCAATTCTGCAAACTAAACAGAGTCATTGTTGTTGGCCTGAGAGATGCCATAAAAAGCAGACTTTGTTCTGTGGTCTTGATGATCTCTTTCACTCCCTTTCTCTCTCTCTCTCTCTCTCTTTCTCTTTCTCTCTCTCTCTCTCTCTGCCCTTCTCTCTCTGTCTGAACAGCAGATGGTTAATGATTCATCGACTGGTTTGGTGTGCAGCACACACGCTTGTGTCAGTGTGCAGTTACTGTGAACGTGATAGTGGTGTGTGTGTGTGTGTGTGCGTGTGTGTGTGCGTGTGTGTGTGCACGCATGCTGATGAGCATGTTGGTAAGGGGAGTAATTTGTTTGTGCAATGCTAATGCTCTCAGAAGCAGTCAGAGAATATTAATCATGCTATTTTTATGAATTATTACCATTTATTCTAAGCTGAGAGGTTTTTATTAAAAGAATGCTTCTATATTTTACTCAGCATAAATATTCATCAAATTATTAGAAAATTTACATCTTTATCATTTTGCTACTTTACCAGAATCCACCACTGATAGTGCACACACTGGACCCATAAGTTCCTTGCATTGTAAAGGTATTCAAAATATTATACTGATGAGTTTGAGACTCTGTATTCCTTTACACACAAATTCTACCCTTTATATTACTGTTCAAAGGGAAAATCTAAGCTAAGTGGAGAAAGAGAACCAAACCCCTTTGAATTTAGCATACTATATATACATATATATATATATATTTATATATATTTATATATAATGTTTATATATACTACTCTGCCCAGATTAGGGTTACCAGGACCCACCCCTTCAAAAAGGGCTGGGGGGTGGTGTCTGCAGGCGAGCACCTGGTGACTAGGCCACCCATGTAACCCAGTTAGACTCAGCCTGAAATGGTGACAAAGAGCAATCTTGTGGACTAACCAACTGCAAGATGGGGGTGGTGGCCAGATGCAATGGCAATCAAGTGGCAGGCATATGATGGACAATCTTAGATAGACTAGACCCTTGCAATGGAAACTGGCTTTGGGAATGGGTAGTGTCACTTCACTGGCAGGGAAAGAGCCTGTGTTATGGTGTGAGATGGAAAGGTATGGGATGGATATAGTTGGCCTCACATCCACACACATTAACGACTCTGGTACCCAAATTTTTGATTGGGGGTATTACTCCAGAGTTCCCAATGTAGATAGGCCTCAGGCAGGTGTGGGGATGCTCAGCAATCCCAGACTAAGTGCCTTGCACTTGGGGTTTTTCTCAGTGAACAAGATGGCTGCCTCAATGTGATTTCGAGTCTCAGGAAGGAAAACTCTGACTGTTGTTTGTGCATATGCACCAAATAGCAGTTAAGAGTATTCAGCCTTCTTGGAGAAGGTGGAAGAGGTGCTTGAACAGGTACCTCCTACTGACTCCATAATGCTAATGGGAGACTTCAATGGTCATGTTTGGAATGATGAGGATATTTGCAGGGGCATAACTGAACCCGAGTGGTGAAATGTTATTAGACTGTTGGTGCCTGTAATGGTGGTAACCTTAGGATGCACTGATGGCCCCCAGTGATTAGGGAAGCCATCAAGTTGAAGAAGGAGACCTTCTGAGTAATGCTTATGGAGGGCTCTCTTGATTCAATTGAGAGGTATATTAGAGCCAGAAGGGCAATGACAAAAGCAGTTTCAGAAGCTTGGGCATGGGAGGAGTTTGAAGAGGCCATGGAAAAAGACTTTCGGGTGGCCCCAAACTGTTTCGCACCTCAGGAGAGGTAGATGAGACCATGCCCAAACTCTGCTGAGCAAGTGCCCTGCATGGGGGGGCTAGTGATGATGTTTCTGTCTTGGTACCATCCAAAGTGAACATCTGAAACACACTTAAATGTTTCACTGCTCAGTGTGAAGCAGCTTGGATGAAAATCAGCACCTCCAAGTCTAAGGCCATGGTCCCTTAAAAGAGTGTGATCCTCTCTTCAGGTGAGGGGAGAGGCCTTGCTCCTGGTGTAGAAGCATTTATCTTTTTTCTTTTCCTTTTTTTTTACCAGTTTGTGGTGATGAAGCAGGAACTCAGTTTGCAGACAAGCTCTCTGTTTACTGGTCAATCTATGTCCTCACCTCCCTATCCTCACCTATGGTCACAAGGTGTAGGTAGTGATAGAAAGAATAAGGTTGCGAGTACAGGTGGTGGAAATGAGGTTTCCCCACATGGTTGCTGAGCATGTAGATGTGCTGCTGCTGCTCCAAACAGAAAGGAGCCAGTTGATATGGTTCAGGCACCTTACTTGGATGCACCCTGGTTGGCTGCCTCTTGCAGGGTAGGGGTCGGCTACCCTCGGGCAGACTCAGGACCCACTGGAGAGATTACATCTCACGGTTGGCCTGGGAGGAACTGGAATCTATGGCTGAGTATAGAGAAGTCTGGGCTGACCCTCTCAGCCTACTGCTACCACGACCCACACCAGGAATAGCAGAAGGAAAATGAATGAATGAAAACATTGTGGTCAAAACTATGATATATTTTACTAAAATGATGTATCAGATTTACAATTAATATAAAGTACAGCCTTTATGTTTGTATTTCATTACAATCTAACATATTTTGGTAAAAGGGTCATTTAATTAATTTGTATTTGTAAATGATTAAAGGAAAGATTGAAGTTCTGATTCCTTTCTGGTTAGCAGGTTGAAATAAGACATTGAGTGGTTACCTTAAGAGTTTAATATCATATTAACACTGGTACTTGCGTTTTTGAATGTTGTTACTACTTTTCAAACACATGTTCATTGTGTGTGTCATTTGATTGGCTTACTGATTTACATGATCAGATATAATGTACTTTTCACCCCAGACGAGGCATTTTGTCCTCAACACAGCAAAGAAAAAAAAACATCTGCTGTTCTATCTTCACTCAGATAGAACCTTATAATACCATTCATTCATTCATTCATCTTCAGTAACTGCTTTTTCCTGGTCAGGGTTATGGTGGATCGAGCAGCTATCCTGGGAACACTGGGTGTAAGGCAGAAATACGGCCTGGACAGAACAACAGTCCATCAATAGAACATGTCATGTTTTGGAAGGTAGTTTTTGGCGTGCTCTATCTCATCACAGCTAGGAATAACTTTATGGAAACAAGTTAATTAGTATTGTTGCAAAACATCAGCAACTTTAAATGCTTCCACAGGCTTTGTCTATACCTTTTTCTGCTTGAATGTTTGTGTAAGATTATATGAATATGATTGTCTGCCAAGGGGGCACTGTTGCCTTGCATCTCTGGGGTTGGGGGTTCAATTCCTGCCTCCTCCCTGTGTGCGCGGAGTTTGCATGTTCTCCCCATGCTTTGGGGTTCCCTCCTGGTACTTCGGTTTCCTCCCCCACTCCAAAGACATATGTTATAGGCTGATTGCCATTTCCAAATTG
This sequence comes from Pangasianodon gigas, assembly GCA_022758105.1. NCBI lineage: Eukaryota > Metazoa > Chordata > Actinopteri > Siluriformes > Pangasiidae > Pangasianodon > Pangasianodon gigas. The sequence continues at coordinate 10,395,781 of CM040482.1, read as the reverse complement.
TCCATAGTGTGTGAATGGGTGTGTTTGTGTGTGTGATTGTGCCCTGTGATGGGTTGGCACCCCATCCAGGGTGTCCCCTGCCTCGTGCACCGAGTTCCCTGGGATAGGCTCCAGGCTCCCAGCGACCCTGTGTAGGATAATCGGTATAGAAAATGGATGGATGGATTGTCTGCCAAATGACTAAAATGACAAAAGTATAATTAAGCATTTTAGTGCCTTTTTTCGAGTGTTTTGGTCACCAGAATAAAATATGAACTCTACTGCCCTTAGAGGGAAAGAATAACAGATGTTCAGGTGATATCTAAATCTGGCAGAATACAATTCTAGCAAAAAAGTTTAAAGCAAATAACAAAAAAAATAAAGCAAGACATTTATATGTAAGAACAACAGACAGTTGCTGTATGAGTTGGAGTGAATCTGACCTCATGAAACATTTTCAAGAATTTGAATAAGCATAGGAAATTGAAAACAAATTGGGCATACTTTGTTGGATTTCATACAAATGAAGACATAAGAAAAAGTGTGTCTGCTCCCTCCCAGCCCTAGCTTTAACCCTTGTAACCTTTCATATGAATCGAGTATACAACCAAATTAGTTACAATTAGTTCTGCTAATTTTGTTTCATTACAATTCTGTCTTTTCAGTTATACCTCAACATCAGCTCCATGACACATTAAAACCTTACTGCTGTAGAACTGGCATCTCATCTAAGTTTTTCTTCTGTGCCTTTTGAGCGGAAACAGTCTCTTCGCCTATCTTCTTCCTGCTGCTTACAATAAGAGGAAGTGAGGGGCTGAGAGCAGTGCCACTAAGTGTGTGTGTGTTTGTGTGTGTTGTTATCCATTTCAGGACAGCCTCTTCTGAACAAGAGTGTGGAGAGAGAGAGAGAGAGAGAGAGAGAGAGAGAGAGGGAGAGGAGAGAATAGACTCAAAGCAAAGCTCAATAACATGTCAGAGTCCAGTTATATTTATGTGGAAATGTCAATCAGCTTTCTGCCATTGCTGAGTTGCAAAAAAAAAAATCAAGATATACTAAAGATAAATAGCCACATACCAATGCAATGTCCACCCTCAGCAGCCCCAGGCTACAGTGTACTGCTGAGTTCAATGGCTAAGCAGATGGAGCTTAAGGCCCAAACCCAGCAGGACACAGAGGATCCAAATCAGTACGGGCAGTTTGGAAGCTGATAACTGATCTTAGATCAGAATTCATGCTGTTGAAATCTTGCACAGTTGGCTTGCCTGCCATAAGTCAGCATTTGAAGTAGATCTGAAGTGGAAGGCTTCTAGGCATATTCTCCAGTTTCTTGCAGTCAGTCCTGATATTCACTGCTGTGCATCATATTCTGTGTTTGGAGGGTGTGCTAACTAGGCAGTTTAGCTGTAGGGCAGGTTTTAATTTTTCATGTCCTGACAATTACCCAAGATAGCTGCAGAACAACAAGATATCAAGCTCCTGCTGTTATCAAAAATGAGATGTTGTGCTGTGTACCTACAGGTGTTGTTCCAACACGTGCACTTGTGAAATCATGGACTCCCTTTTTGTCACAGAAGTGAAACCCAAAACCTAGACAACCATGACATTAGGGACACCAGTGCGGAATTGAAGTTGAAGACATCTAAAAATGACCAAATTAAATCACACACAGAGTTCATGCCATGCAAGTACATCACACTCATAAATGGCCGATGACATGCACACGTGTAGCAGCCTGGAAAAACCCACCACATAGTGAAATTGTGACATTTTCTACTATATATAGTTCTGAAAGCTACAGTTTTTCCTAAACTGAAATGTGTTTCTTTTTTTTTTCATGCATCTCAACCACACATAAAAGAAGGGAAAATATTGCATTTAAAGATTCTCACTCCACTGAAAGCCACTGTTACATTTCATTTAACATGTAATAAATGAAAGCAAAAATAATAAATATGACCATGAAAACTATATCTTTCTTTATACTCGACTTTATTCATAGTCTACTGTACAAGTCATTTTTGCAGCTGCAATTGTTAAACTGATTTGTCACCCAATGTAACCTTTGCATGAAGTTTGGAAAGTTTGGAAAGTTAACAAAAAAAAATTCCACATCAAAGCAGATGTGTCAAAGTATGTTATCGACAGAAAACCTTGTTTTGGTCAAAACCTGATTTTTCTTTATTTTGGCTGTTTTCCAGAGCCATGGTGACATCTGTTGGGTTTTCCCAGGCTGCCACACAAATATCACCATCACATCCTTAGTATTAGGTTCTGTCTGGGTGAATATAGAATGGCAGACTGAACCTTATAATAATAAGCTCATAATATACAGTATTTTTCACATTTTGCTGCTTAAGCATGTAATTTGATGTAAGTTACTGGCATAGCCCAAACAGTAAAATATGGAAGTTCTTATTAGAATTGTAGAACTTATTAAATCTGTTGTTGGTTTGTACAGGATTGCGAATGCACGCAGCATGAATCATAGCACCCAACAGCAGCTTGACAGATGAAACAGGAACCTGCAGCTATACATTACATGCAGCTAAATTTACACTTTATTTTATTAATGCAAGCATTTGGGACATTTACATGCTGGAACAAGTGTAAATTTTCTGGTTAATGAAAATTATGTAAGCATTTTTTTTTCCAGTTGCTATTTTTGTTATCAGAAATGAAAATGTTTGCACTTAAATGGGTGGAGCAGTGGAACAGCAGATACATACAGTATATATATAGTTTTTTTTTTAAAAAAAAAAACACTTTGTCAGCAAATTTCAAATGTTGTTTGAAATCCGCTGACATAGTGAATACCTTTTTTAAAAACATGACAATTATTAGCACAAATGCAATGCCAAAAGAATAGTTTACTGACTTCAAATATGGCGTGTCCCGTTTGCTAGAACCTAGTTGTGTGGATGCAAACGTTTTATGTCACCCCACAACTTGCGGTAAATACAAAATGTTTCTACCAACAAACATCTAACTAAATACAACTGATTAAATCCTTTTCTCCTTAAAAATTTGGTTGTGACTACTAAATGTGAATCAGACATTGATGGGTCATTACACATAGAACACCATACAATTAATTATATGAATTAACAAAATGAACTAAATACCAAACACTCTATGATGGCAATCAAAATACCTGAATTTTACTGCCATAATAGAGATGAGGAATTAGCCAGTATAAACACAGCCCTAAAGTGTACACCCACAAAAGTGCAATTTATTGAAATGCACATGGTCACCATGACTACACTTTATGAACCTTCAAAAATAAGTATTAAGATGTCTCGGCAAAACAGATTCTATGATTTTTTTTTTTTTGGTATTTGAAAATGTATTCAAATAGCCAAAATTATAGCAAAAATACTGACTGAACATGAATCCTATTATGTGGCACAGAGCCTATCTATCTACTGTGATGTTGACGACAGCTAGTAGGCCCAACAAACAATTGTCCCCTTGGAGATATATGTGTGTTGTCCTGGGAAAACAGGTCGGTTGTCACCGCAGCAGAATTCTGGCAAACAGCCAAAAAAATGATGACAAATCTGGTTTTGACTGGAATAGGGTTTTTTTTTTTGCCTATGATTATAATTTCCTACTTACTTTTAGGGGAAAAAATGAATATATTTCACAAAAACAGTGTAGAAATGTTCTACTTACTAGCCTATACTTTCTGCCTGCATGTTAAGATCATGTTAAATAAATAAGAAAAAGTTTTAACAAACATGGCTGCAAATAGGGTAAATTTGCCTAAAGATATTTTAATTGCTAGCTTGCCAGCTAAGTGTGCTTTCCTTACACAGTGTATATTATGCTTAGATCAAGCTGTTATTTACGTGATTATTAAACATGGAATGATTGCTGAATGGGTGGGACCTCTGATTGGCCAATCAGTCTGTATATACAGCCATATGAAAAAGAAAGTACACTTTCCTAAAATAGGTTTTTAGTTATCAGAGTCTAAATAACAATTATGTGGTCCTCACCAACTTCTGTGAACAAAAAAATAACCTCAGGTGACAATAAAAAAACACAACAGATTTCAATATGTAGTCACTTTTCCCAAAAAGTAATCCAACCTTCAGGAACCAGGTGGGAAATTTTGGCCCACTCTTCTTTACAACATTGCTTCAGTTCATTGATGTTTGAGGGCATTCGTTTATGCACAGCTCTCTTAAGATCCTGCCACAACATATCAATGGGGTTGAGGTCTGGACTTCGACTTGACCTTCCAACACTTTGATTTTTTTCTTCTTTAGCCATTCAGATGTCAATTTGCTGGTGTGCTTGGGATCATTGTCCTGTTGCATGACCCAATTTCATCCCAGCTTAAGCTGCTGTACAGATGGCCACACATTTATCTCAAGAATATTCTGGTATAAAGTGAAGTTCATTGATGTCTAAATGACTGCAAGGACCTGTGGTTGCAAAACCAGCACTAATCATCACATCATGCATCACAGTTGGTATGGGGAGTTTATGGTGATATGCTGTGTTTGGTTTTCACCAAACATGGCACTGTGCATGATGAACAAACATCTCCACCTTAGTCTCGTCAGTCCAAAGGATATTGTTCCAGAACTTTTGTGGTTTGTTCAAATGCAATTTTGCAAACCTAAGTCATGCTGCCATATTCTTTTTGGAGAGAAGGGGCTTTTTCCTAGCCACCCGTCCCTGAAAGCCATACTTGGTCAGTCTTTTTCTGATTGTGTTGTCATGAACATAAACATTTAATTTGCTTATAGTGGCCTGTAGGTCACACGATGTAGCTCTTGGGTTTTTATTTCTATCTCTGAGCATTAAACAGTCTGTACTGAATTTGCTGGGACACTCACTTGTGGGAAGATTGGCAACTGTCTTGAAGGCTCTCCATTTGTAAACAATCCTTTCACTGTCCTTTCAATGGTGAATTTCAAATTATATGGAGATGGCCTTATAACCCTTCCCAGATTGATGAGCAGCAACAATTGCTTCTCTGAGGTTATGGATGATGTTCTTTCTTCTTGACATTATGTAGACACACTCCTGACTGCTCCAGAACACCAAACCAAAAAGTTATGCTTTTATAGAGGTAGTCACACTTCTTGATGTTGAACAAATCTTGTACATTTCATTAGTAACACCTGGTTGCTAATTACTCTCTTAATGATTGTGAAAATAGGAAGGGTGTACTTATTATTTCCCACCTGGTTTCTGAAAGTTGGTTTACTTTTGGGGGGAAAAAAATGACTGCATATTGAAATCTGTTGTGTTTTTATGTTGCCACCTGTGGTTATTTGTTGGTGAGGACTGCACAATTTAGGCTCTGATAAATAAAAACAGAATTGAAGGAGGATGTATTTTCTTTTTCCCATATATATATGTATGTATAATGCAAATTAAATAAATAGTAGCTGCTTTTAGACAGTGTTGGCATCTTTCAGTGGAGTCAGAATGAAATCTTTACATTTTTTTTTTCTTTCTCTTTTCACTTTTGGGGCTACCCAGACTATAAAATTATATAATGTTACTTGCGATTATGATATGCGCAAAAGAGAAACATATTCCAGTTCAGGAAAGTATGTATTTTTCATAACGGAAAATAAAAATAACAGAAAATATCAGAAAATGTCAATATTTCACTATGTGAAGGGTCCATTTAATTTATTCAAACCAATTCAATTTAATTAAATTCAACTCACAATTGTTTGTCCCATCAGCAGATAAATTAGAACAATCAAGACTTTAAAACCACAGAGAACAAGGACATGCTTCAACCCTAAAGGTCCTAAACAAGATGTCTTTCCCTCTTGCATTCCTGAAAAGGCTGACAGAGACAAACACAAGTTGGATGGTAAGCAAAGCCTAGGGCCACACAGAAAACCCACGGTTTTTTTCACTGTACTGAAGCACCCTACTGAGCTCCCTGTAGAGTCGGGGATTTGACAAGATCAATGAAGAACTGCTTGTTTTTGCAATTGAGAGGACAGAAAAAAGACTTGAGAATAAGAACATGCTAAAGAGCACTTTTATGCTTTTTTATCCCAAATTGAGCACAACCAAAGTGTGTTTCATGGTGATGTACTGTATGACATGACTTGTATAGTAAGTCCAGAAAGTCTGAGTCAACTACCAATAATAATGCACTTAAACTGAGACAAAAATGAAATGATTATTTGAAACTGAAATGTAAGTGATCTTGATCACACAGTATTTGCTTTAAAAAACATTCATCACATTATAAATTTAATTCAGATGGTAATATATGCTCATAACACAGTTCTGATTGCTTTTGGAGCATTTGGACCCTATTATTAGGTATATACTAAATACTTGCATAGTAATAAGATGTATATTTATATATTGTAGATACACTTTCCCAGTAAATTCACCATTTTTGTCATTTTGGTGGCAACATTAGGCTAAATATATTTCTGTATACGTATATTAACAAACATGTGCTTTAAAAGTCTCTGAATATATCGTTTTAGCTCTACTCATCTACTTGTCTCTACAAAAAGATTATGAATTATACTATACCACACTGTATTATATTACTCAAGATACAGTTGAGGTTGAAATTTAAAAGAGACTCAGTGTCTATCAGATAAACCCATAGTAATGCGTCATATTTAGCTGTTTTGATGGAGAGTGTGTTGGATGTCACATGCTTCTAAAAGGCACTGAGAGCATGCTAACGAGCGAGATCTCTGAGCATTGGTTCAATTTTCCCCCTTTTCCTCTTCAAGCAGGGCACTTTGACAGCAGCGGCGGGAAGCTATTTAGCCACAGTCTCCAGAAATCAATAAGCTCATTCCTCCGGGCCCTTACAATGTCACACACACACATTTTGAGAGGTCGTTTGTGCTGCTGCCTCGGCATTAGGGGAGAGGCCTCCTATGTGTTATTCTTGCTGTAATTACCCAAGCTGATATGCATGGTCGGGCACGCAAGGGTGTTTGCCATCCTGTTGGCACTGGAAAATATGCATGTGGTGGGGGTAAGAAGGTTTGGTGCCACCCACTGAACAGTAATGACACCGAGGGATGTCCACATCCAAAAGAGCAGCCATGAAGGACAAGCCTGATATCTGATTAGGGCAAAAGGACATATTTAAAAATATAACTGAAAATGCTGCAATCTTATCACATAAAAGTAAAAGTAAAAGTAGTGATGGAGAAAATTCAAATGAAAGTAAGTAAGTCGTCTGGTGAAAAATGACTTTCTTACATGCTTACACAACTTATCCGGAAATATTCACTATCTGAGTGTCTTATATACAGTTTAATACAGAGCTTACATTCTGTAAAACATCTAAAGTTCTGGCTAGCTAGTCTAGCTCACTCAGCTAGCTAATGACTTACCTGTAAGTCATTACATTACATTACATACTTACATTTTCTACAGGTTGAATGTTGAGCTGTGAAATGCCAATATCGGCAAGAGATTTGGCATAATTTAGAGATCCTTATAATGCTGTTTCCTCTGAAGCTTATAAAACCATCTCAGACATTGCTGCTGACTTAGCATTTGGTGCCTAAAGTGTAGACGTTCGGCAGAAAACTGCTTTATTTTGATTGGGTCTTGAAATTGTTTGACCTACAGTCTTCTGGGGTTAAATGCATTATTTTTTTTTTTTTTTACTCTGTAACAATGATCAAAAATAAAAGTAGCAAAGTAAAAGTAATAGTATTATGATTTAATTATACTCAAAAAGGTACTGTTACAGTGAACCATGTAACAGTGGTGTAACATGTAACTGAAGTACTGTAACAAGATTACACGTCTTTCATTACTTTCCACCAGTGTTTATTATTTTTTTATACCATAGCATGGTTGAATTCTCAGAAGGTGTTGATTAATTTACTGTAACAGCAGTTCTGGCGGTAGTGCCAGCTGTAATTCAAATGAAAGTTTTATATGAATGTACCCATCCTAATATGTTCCTTTATATAGTAATAACTTACATAGAGACTTGTATAACGGACAATCTAATCAGACAATCAGTCTAAGGCTGATAATAAATGGATTTGAAAATGTGTTATTATTTAACAAAGAAGAATGTATAATCATTGATATTGTGAAGCTTTCTGTAAGGAGGCTTATTTAACATTTTTGTAAGGAGTCTTGGGTGTCCACTCTTTGTAACGGTACGTTTTCTATCATGGGAGTCTTCAAGACTGAGGACAGTTTCTTTGTTCATTTATTAATTTCAAGTGAGATAAAAAATGAGAAGCTGGTGAGGGAACATTTTTATAGCTGCCATAATAACTATAAATGGTTAAAAGCATGATATGTCCTTCATTAATATAATAAAAATTGAAAATGTTGGCATATCACTGTAGTGTCATAGTAGTGTTACTAATAATAATAACTAGTAGTGTTATTTTAAGATCTGAATCTCAAGCTGAATCTCAAATCCAGAACTCCAGAACTGTACAAGGCTAGGAATTTTGGCTTGCTGTCCCAGAACTAAATGATTTGCATCCACCCCCAGCTTAATCCAATCTTATTGAGATTTATGTCAAGACTAAGAAGCCGACTCCTGTAAGACAAACAGGATTAGACTGGGATCTCTTTCTTGCTCTTTTTTTCTTCTCTTTCTCTGTGGGGAGTGGGGGAGGGTGATAGAAGACGTCTGAAAGCAGGAAGTTGTTGGCGCAACAAACAAGGCAATCAAATGGTAACGTGCACGCTGCCTACAGAGGCGGGTATAGCAGAAGAAAAGGGGGAGAGGATGAATGAATGATGGATGGTTAAAAAAGAAGACAGTTTGGTCATGCAAACTTTTTGCTCATAAACATGCTACAGTTTGGTGCATGTAACGATCTGCTTCAGAGAGCTCGGTTGGAGACTCCCAAATGTACGTGGCACTGCTGTGTGAATAGATGGGCATGAATGGCATCCAGCCAGTAATGGAGCTGAGCAATCCCAGGTTGCCAAGGTGACTGGCAACCAATCAGTTTTGGAGACAGAAGCAAGGTCAGCGGGGTTAAGTGGAGCTCGGCAGGAAAGAAATGGTGGAGGGTCCAGGCACTTGAGCCACTAAGCTTCAACAGCCAGAAAAATGGACTCCATTTCACTCCATCTCTCTTCCTCTCTGTCTGCTCTGACTGACACTTTACTGTACACTTTACTTTGGTGCATGATACTGGTTACTGTAGGAACTTGCAGCACTCACACATGATTAGTCATATGAAAACTCAGCAATCTACTGAAAATAACCACAAACTCAGATAGTGGGCCACAGCAAGCATTCACACAAACACAGATATGCATACTACACACGCACACACACTTACAGTCACAAACACACTAGCGTGCAGACTGGTTTCAATTTCACATGCTAACATCTCTCTTAATGGAAACGCTTGTAAATAATGAACATGAGCCTTATGATATAAATGGTGGATGTTTGATCAAGGCAGAATGGAAAGAGAGAGAAGAGAGAGATGAGCCTATGACAAACAAGTCCACAGAGACTGACATACACACACACACACACACACACACACACACACACTAGGATGTGGGATGATGTAGAGGCGCCACTCAGCCTTGCGCCCTGTTGTGTCACTGCACGGCTCTAAATAATTTAGCGTCACTCAAATATTGATATGGAAATCACCACTGAGTGATCTGACAGCATGGGGAGAGAAATAGAGATAGAAAGAGAAAAAAGAGAGGCAGACTGTCCCTCGTTTTGCCTCTATCGTGTTTGCTCTCTGTGGCCTCATATGCTCTCACTCTTCCTGTAAGCAAGCAGAAATGAAGAAATTATCTGTCTAACTATATGATGCACACTGTTCCAAACATGCTAATCATTTACAAGTTGATTTGATATCAATCAAGATAGTCAAATTATAGCTAAAGGATAACACTTAAAGGTTTTATAAGATAATTAAAGAGAAGGTTTGGGAATATTTAATGCTTCTGAGATGCTGAATAAAATATATATTCTGCATAACACTGTATGGTGTCAATACTTAATTCACTGTAAATTAATGCTAATTTCATAGCTTTCTGAAATATTTTTTTTAATTCTAAAAACTCCTTTCATTCAAAAACTGAAATTCAATAACTCCAGTACCTTCCTTTGAAATATTTTGTCCAGCCACTTCAGTAGCCAATTTTATCTTGATGAGACCACTAGAACAGTAGTTTTTAAAGTGTGGTGCCTGTGATGTCAGGGTGTCTGTGGTTTTAAAAAAAAAATTAAATCACAACCCATCCATCCATCCATCCATTTTCTGTACCACTTATCCTACACAGGGTCGCGGAGAGCCTGGAGCCTATCCCAGGGGACCTGAGGCACAAGGCTGGGGAAACCCTGGACGGGGTCAATCACAACTCACCATTATCAAAGTTATTATATTTAGTATTGACTTCTTCACTAACTGCTTTATGCTGATCAGGGTCAGAGTGGATTCGGAGCCAATCCCAGTACAAAGCTGGACAATTAACTCTGGATGGGACAACATTCCAGCCAGTCTGTTTACCTGCATGTTTTTGTGAGGTAGGCGGAAACCGGAGAACCCATGTAAACATGGGGAGAGCATGCGAAACTCCACACAGACAGTAACCCAAACTCAGGATTGAACTTGGACCCTGAAGCTGAGAGTCGGCAACGCCCCCCCACCGCTTCAGCGTGCTGCCAGTCGCTTGAATGGAACAGGTTTAATTCAAACCTCAATAACTCAAAGACAAGTCAGCCTATACATAATGCCAACTTGAACCTAATGTGTTCTGTTCGTGAACATTTCAGGAATAAATAGCTCTATGGCTTCAACACATTTATATAACAAGTCTACTATTTGAATAGTTGGATTATGTTAAAGAGATTCCTGGATACAAAAAGTCTGAGAACTCCTGCAGTAGAAGATACTGTGCTTATCAGGCTCTACATGCTGTATGTCTTTCATTCACTGAGACTAAAGGAAATAAAATATGACAATATGACTTAAAGAAACAATTTTCTTGTATTGACCCTAAAATATTTCATAGATATTTCATACATATTTACACAGTTTCCCTTGTCACAAAAGATTAGTTTAAACCTCACAATTTTCTATTGAAGACCTGGCACTTACTAGATGAGTTCATCTGGATACTAAAGGAAGAAGCTTGGTGTTTTCAGAGGTTTTCAGCTATAGACTGGAGTTCCTGTGGGATATCCGCCTAACATCAACGGCATTATTCTACATATTCCTTTAAAAATAATGGCAAGATACACTCACCAGCCACTTTAATAGGAACATCTGTACCCTGCTCAAGACCAGGTGAATTTCTCTAATATTCAGCTGTCTAGTTTCTGTGAGCCTTCCTGTTCTTGGCTGAGAGGAGTGGAACCTGATGTGGTCTTTTGCTGTTGTAGCACATCCACCTCAAGGTTAGAAATTTTGTGCATTCTGAGATGGTTTTCTGCTCACCACGGTTGTAAAGAGTGGTTATCTGAGTTAACCACTCTTCCTGTCAGCTCGAACTAGTCTGGCCATTCTCCTCTGAACTTTCTCATCAACAAGGCATTTTCGCAGACAGAACTGCCACTCACTGGATGGTTTTTTGTTTGTTTGTTTGTTTGTTTGTTTGCACCATTCTGCATAAACTCTAGGGACTGTTCTATGTGAAAATCCCAGGAGATCAGCAGTTTCTGAAAAACTCAAACCAGCTCATCTAGCACCAACAATCACGCCACAGTTTTAAGCCACTGAGATCACACTTTTTCCCCATTCTAAAGTTTGATGTGAACATTAACTGAAGCTCTTGACCTGTATCTGCATGATTTTATGCATTGCGCTGATGCCATATGATTGGCTGATTGGATAATTGCATGAATGAGCAGATGTACAGGTGTTCCTACTAAAGTAGTCAGTGATTGTCCATATTTGTGAAAATATATTGTACATATATCTCCATCATAAGTGAAATACTTTGTAAATGCATTGCTAACACTAAGCTGTATTTCAGGATGTCCTGCTAAACACCCTTTTGTTACAGTTACAAAATGCTATTGGTGAACATTATTTATGCATGTGATTCGTTGAGGTATTCATCGTAAACATCGTTGAGCACTATGTGAAAAACAGTCAAATGTGGATGTAAAAATAAACAGTAAATATAAAATGTAAAATATATGTAAAATACATCCGCATATTGCAGTCTAGACATCCCCTGTTTAGGCAGTTTGCATTTGTTATAAGCACCACTGAATGCAGCTCATGCAGGATTGATTAGGGTGTTTTAGTGAGTGTGAAGATTCTCATATGCACTCAGTTTCTGCACTGCTCTCTGCAATCCACTGATAAGGAGTAGCAGGGGAAGAGTTAAATATAACCAAACAGATGGGCTTGCAAAATAGGAACTAAATCAGCATGACAATTATGCATGCACTTATACACATTCACTCAGAGGCACACACACACACACACACACACACACACACACACACACACACACACATATACATTCCCACACATACAGAAACACAGAGTGACCTTGACCCCTGGGTTCTCACAGTGCCATCATAAGAGATTGCACTGCTGTACACCAACCTACCTAAAGCTACTTAAAGACTTAATGTGACATTTTGAATAATAGCATAATTCTCATCATATTTAAAGATGCACCATGGACTCTATCATTAAATGAGAAGAGGATCATTATAATGAGTACACTGTCTGTGTATGATCTATAAACTACTTATACCACAGTGCTGCTGAATTCTCAAACAACAGCTCTGACAGTAGTTCTGGCTGTAATTCAAATCCCAGGTTTATATTAATGTGCTCGTTCTAATATGTTATCATTTCTATAGTAATGTGTGGCAGAATCTTCACATAATCTAAGACAAAATGTGTTGTTATTTAAGAAAAACATCAGACGCAAGCCTTGATATGGTCAAGCTTTCATTAAGAAGATGTTTATTTAACAATTATGAAAGGAGTCTCCAGTATCAGAGCTTTTCTGCCACAGGAAAATTGTCAGGATAGAGGACTTTACACTTTCCGCTTCCTTAATAACATGACAAACTAAGTTTTGTGGGTTTTTTGTTTGTCTGTTTGGTTTTCATGTTTGCATTTTCTTTTGCGTAATGTTCCACAACGTTAAATGCACATGTCTGCACTTTATTCCTCATATAGTCCATGCTTTTTATACCATCTATCTATTATATCTCTTATATTATATTTTTATATTTTTCTTATTCTACTTCTATGCAAGGTTTTTTTTTTTTTCGTAAATTAGGATTTTTATGTCACCGGACAATCGTAAAAAGCATTTCACCGCATGTTGTACTGTGTATAATTGTGTGTGACCAATAAAAATTTGAATTTGAATAAATGTAACTGTAAACATAAAAATAAAAGAAGAATAACACACGTTGGGGTGTGGTGTTTTCGGAAAGTACTCAACTTCAAGATCACGTCACTCCATTATTTAACTATAACAGCACACAATGTCCTGTGTTATTCTTCATATACAACACCCCAGCAAAAAAGGCATAAATCCTACTGTTGTCATTTTCTGGCTATACAAGGTCACATGATGTTCCAGTGCTATGCTTCTTTACCAATATCTAGACAAGCATGTACATGTCTATATCAATTAAACGCTTAAAATGTTCTTTCAAAACAGTGTACAGAAGGTGACGTGACTCATTTATTTTTATAGAAACGTCAGTATAAAATGGATGACTCTGCTCTGCCTGAGCTTAGTGTGCATCTAACAGCACTGTTTGCTTTAGTCCATGCCTGTATCTGGTGCATATGTGTGTGAATAAAAAAGTGTGTGTGTGGTCAGTGAGTATAGAAGTGGCCGTATCTTCTTGTTCCTCCTCACACACCTTCTTTCACCCCTTCTTCCTTGGACAGTGGGCACCCTGCCATCCTTTCTCTACCCAGTGATTGGCTGCACTCCCAGAGCTTATTGTGCATTGAGATATGAAACACTTCCTTTGCGTAGTACACCAGCCTGGCCAATATCTCCCATGATATGCTGTAGTACAATCAATATACGAATAATACAGCAAACACAATGTTACCTATTATAACGTGTCTGTACTCACTAGTGAATGTCATCAAACAGTGGCACAGTGGAGACCTGAGAGCTTATCGTCCACACCGGAATTACTAAAGACTCATTAAGAATTACATTACTTTAGTGGGAACAGTCACATAGGATTCATTTTTTATGAGTAGCTGGATGAGTAGCTCTGCTTTTATCTTACATTACATTACATTACATTACATTACATTACACAGTAATACTACACATCTAACAAATAGTGTTTCTGTATTTCTGCCTCTAAGTCAATATTGACTGAAATAAATACCAGAAACCTCCGGCACAAAAAAAATAAATAAATAAATGTGTGCCAGGCTGAGCTCTACGCTTGTCAGTCAAAAATATTTGGAATGAATCCTGTCACCCAGGGCTGTCGGTAAAGTTATAGAAATAGTTATAAGAATCTTCATAAGACATGCAGAATTTTATATTAGTAATATGTTACAAAGAAAGATTAGTCAAGATTGTAAAGTAATGTTATTAAGAATATAAAAAAAAATCCACCTTGAATGATTTGCATATTAACCTTTATAATTAACACTCGATCTCCAGTGGTTCAAGATTTATTTCTTTAATGAAATTCTGAATTGACATTTTTAGTTTCTACCTCGTTCATCGACATTTTGAAGATTTTTGATGATCGTCTATTTTCACTTTGGTTTGTGGTTTCCTCTACCCACAATGCCATTCAACAACCTACTGACAATGGTGTCATTGGGATTTAGCCCTTGCTACATCTCTACATAAAGAGAGTGATGCAGCAGGGCTTTATTCCTTTAGTCTGTCCAGCTCTCTCACCTTCTCCTCTGTATAATCTGCTCAAACAGATCAGGTTCCAAAGCTTCAACTTTCTCATATGACATTGAAGATTGCTGGAAGATGGTGAGTAAGAAAACAAGCTCTTGCTCTTATGTATTTAGGAGCTACTCTTATACCTTATGTTTGTAATTGTTGAACAATGTTCTCCTATTAAACACCTTTAGCACATAATTAGCACTTCTTATGGGAATAACAAAAAAAATACAGCACCAAACAGCAAATTAGCACCAGAATACAGAAAACACCTCAGAAAAATTTCAACATAAAAATCAAAATAAAGGCACACTTTAATGTCTCACTATTAATCATTAAGAGTGGAAGATCTCAGAAAAACTGCTGTGTCTGTCGATGATTCACCTTGAGCTCAACACAAAGTTCCTAGGAATTGTAATGAGAGTGATCAGTTTCACTGAATTTCATATATCTAGTGTTGAAAGAAAAGCTACACCCACTAACCCTATTTCTTCAGGTTAAAATTGATGATGTGTTCAATCTCACTAGACACTCGACTCATACATTACCTTACATGTAGTGTACCTGTAGTTTGTCCAAGTCTGGGCATTCAGTTTGTTGTATGCACAATAACTCTACAGTAGATGTTTTGGCTCCTTTCAGTCTTCTCTAAGTATCATGATGTCAGGCACACCACATCCATTAAGACTTTTGACAGAGTTAATCCAGTCAACTCATATAAATATATAGCTGGACAGCAAATTTTCTTTTAAAACCCATATGGAATGCCTTACCCATGAATTCAAAACTTAAATTGTGTTTCTGGAAAGAAATAAGCCTTGTTTTTGTCCAAACAAATGTTCTACCTGTTCTGGATTATGGTGATATTGTCTATGTTCATGCTTCCAAAACTACACTCAAGTCATTAAATGTAATCTAACATAGTGCCTTATGTTTTATTATTATCAATGATAAATTCAGAACTCAGCAATGTGTGATATATGAAAAAGCTGACTGGCCAGAAGGGAATTGCACTGTATTGTATTTATTTATAAAGCAATTTTGTGTATTTGACCTCTTACCTTCATCTATAATCACTTTTAAACACAATTCTGTTAATAATAGGTCTCAGTATTAACTACATTTAAATACTACTTTTAATAAACATAGAACTAAAGTCATGTTTTAGATTTTATGCTAATTCAAATAAAACAATCTGCAACATTCCCTGAATTTTTCTTCTCACATTTATAACTTTTATCCTTTTAATGATGTTTGTTCATGTTTTACTCAACCTTTTAAATCGAAACCCTCCAAGCTTATATTTCTTAATGATGTCTTATACTTGCTTTACTTGACCTTTTACTTGCTTGTCTACAGTATGTAGAGTGTAGGTTGCAATGTGTGCTTGTGCTCTGTCTGGGTTTGTCAATTTTATATCTGTTTTATCATAGTAGGTCTTTCTTGAAAAGGCCATTTGAAGGGGTCATGGCATTTTGTTAGTGTATGAAAATAACCATGTGCACAAAGATCAGAATAAGGGCTGGACCTGATCAGCAGACTATACATATTTAAATGACACCTTCTGAGGTTTTATGGAATACTGTGCTATAGATCATGATCACGTTGTGAAAGAAGGATGTATTTAGCTGGATTGTTCGAAACACTGATGGCTTAGGCATTAATATAATTTTACTGTTAGAATTGAATTTGTGCCTTTCTCTTCCTCTTGTGTGTGTGTGTGTGTGTGTGCATGTGTTTTGCCCATGGAAACTGAGCTTTGTTCAGCCAGAGAGACAAAATGCACTACTCCTCGAATCTTACACCCACATGGCCCTGTTGCCCCTAGTCAAAATATACTTAAACTGCAGTCTCTCACACTTTTACTTTAAACTCTATCTGCTTTCATAACTGTGTGAAAAGCAATACGCACCTAATAGACAACATTTTGTACAACAAAGATGAGATGACTCTATGAACTGCAATTTAATACAGTTGCTGTATTCACATATGCTTGTACTAGCATAATTTGAATTATAAAGAAGGATATGAAAACTTATTGATTCTATAGTGAGAATTGAAAAGACAAGTGCAACAACAAATACTACAATAGTGCAATAATTCTCTCTCCTTCTCTCTCTCTCTATCGCAATTCAGTCAGGTCAAGTTAATTCCTTTATTGACATTACAAACAATGGTTCATTTATATTGCCTAATTTAATTTGGGAATATCAAAGAATAATTTTTAAAAAATGAATCATTGTAACGTCTCTTTCTGTGCCCTTCATTTGAAAGTAAGCAGGCATTTTACAGGCATAAGCTCAATATCCTAAACGCCCTGCCTCTCTGGAACTTCCTGTGTTGCTCGTTCTTATACTCCCTGACTATCAAAAGAGAAGAGGGAGGCTTCAGTCGCTTCCTGTTATCCATGACACAGGTCCATCACACCACGCTGACATGGTTTCCTTTGGTTTTGGACACGCAAGCACTGCCAGTCATGAGAAGACCAGTTAACTCCAACCCCCACAGAAAAAAGTCACTCAGGGCACTCAGTCATGACTGAATTTAGATTTGCTTGTTTCCACAGTGGATAGAGTCGTCGGAAAAAAATAACCAATTTGGTAATGTGTAATTGTGAAAATTGAGAAAATTTTAATACTACACCAAGATTTTGGCTTGCTCATGAACTGGAAATGAACTGGTTCAGTCATATGCATGAATTTGCCATATATGGAGATGATGTAGACTATGACTCAACTAAACATCATTCATATCGTTAATTCTTTTCTAATTTAGCGTAAGAGACGCAACCGTGAAAATTTCCCCTTTCTTTTTAATCATCAGGGCCAATCTGGTGACGTAGGTGAGTTGTGCGCTAAACCTCTCATTAACCAGTTGGAGAGAAGGAGATCCAGCCATGCTGCTTGATTTTATCCACTTCACTGCAGCATATGGGGAAGCTACTAGGGAAAACAGCCAGCAGGACTCAGTGCATTCAAGCAGAGTGTGTGTGTGTGTGTGCGTGTGAGTGTGTGTGCGTGCGTGCATGTGTGTGTGTGCATGTGTGTGTGTGTGTGTTTTCACTGTGACTATATGGTTGTGGTGCTGGAGAGAGTGAATGTCTTGTGCTAGTTATGTGTAAAGAACAGCAGGCTTGTTAGTCATTGTGTTGCATTGCTCTCAGCCTACTTCTCTGTTTCTTTCTCAAGCAGTGAATGTGTGTGTGTGTGTGTGTGTGTCTCTGTGTGTGTGTGTGTGTGCGTGTGTGACAGAGCGTTGCTTCTCAGAATGCCTCCTCCCCCACTCTGTCCATACTGAGAGACAAGAGCCACAATGGAGAGGGAAAGAAAGAAAAGAAAAAAGAGAAATGTGTTTAGAGAAATCTGAGAAATACAGTGTGATGCTAACGTACGCCCAGGAAACAGCTTTAACATGCACTATATTGGAGCTCAAATATTTAAGATTTAAGCAGTTTTAGTTTTATGTCATCACTTGTATTGAAATTTAGACTCATTAGTCATATGCACCTCCTGAACTCTACTCTACATTTATGTTAATACATTTTAGAAATTAGTAATGTGTCTACACCTACAGTGACAAGAAGATGTGCTCAAATTGTAACTCTGCATTCCTGGCATGCTCTGCCTTGCCCTGTATGGTGCTGATGAAATGATTGCATGATTACATGTGGATGACATGAATAAACATCTGAGGTGGGGGGAAGGGGGGGGGGGTCTGAAGATTGCAAATTTATATGAAATGAATTAAGCGGTATATCATAAAATACTCCTTTAACTAAACAAGTTCTCATAAGAACATGACGTTTGGTCCTGTTTATCTGTTTTTCCTTTACAGCACGTTGTTACTCACCAACAGATCCACCCCCCCATCCCCCCCCAACACACACACACACACACACACACACGGAGCCACACCCATATCTGAGGTCTGGGGAAATTCTTGAAAAAGGTTGCTACTTGAGGTCAGCATGATTGCCTCAGAGACTGAAACAAAAGGGGAAAAAATTAGAGGAGCAATAACCCACTGCTAACAGAACATGGCCTGCTGATTTATTGGGAAATAGAGCCCATGGAACCTTTCGCAAATAAACAAATTACTGGGAAATATGGCTGGATCAACACACTAAACACCCTCTGAGAATTACAATACAATACAATACAATACAAAACAATTCTAATGACTTGAGCTACCGAGATATTCATTTAGAGAAGTTAGCTAGCCAGCTAACATTAACCTCATCCACCAGATAACTTATTTTCTCTAACTTCTTGATTACTACTTTTTTTACTATGTTTTCTGCTCTTTGCATAATTAAAAAAAATACACATGAATGTGTTAACAATCACAGAAAACATGAAGGCTTACTTACTATCAGACACTACGGAGGATTTCATCTTTCACATGAGCGAAATAACACTTGTCCATTTTGCTCATTTGGCTTAAGTGGCATTTCTCCATAAAGGTGCAAAATATAGGGCGTTGTCAAAGCAAGTCGATGAATTTTGCACCTGCAGAGTGATTTATTAAGCCTTAATGTCACTTTGGGAAGAGCGATTGCGTGAGCCAATTAATACATACGGTGAGCATGTATTAAATTTGCAGCAACCACAATAATTCCATTTGAATGAACAATAATCAGAAAGTTTGAGAAAAAAAATAACTTAGGAAAATAATCGGAATGTTTAACAAAATGATTACTTATTAATACTGCAATCAATTTGGTTTATGAAGTTATTGATCATATTTACCTATTAACATAATCCACACTTATGTCTACACTCTTTTGAGGCTATTCGTTTATTCAGATTTAATAGTTTTTTAAAAATAAATAATAGTCTATTTATGCATGCAATTTCTAATAGTCTATTTGCGCATGCAATTTACCTCACTGAACACTCTTAGATCTTTGTAACTCGGGGTCTGGAGCAATATAAATTTATAATGACATGTTGATTAGGTTGAACCTTAGGCCTCCTAAGGCCTTTTCCTATGCTTAGTAAGTACGCAAGTTGTAATCTAGCTTGTAATATACTGTACAGGAAAATCCACCTCCAAACTAACAGTGGATAATGCAGACAGTGTGACCACCATTAATTAGGCTTGGTGCTGATAAAACATTAATGTGTTAGGCTAACACTGCTGTTTTCACCCAAGCTTTCCAAGCCTGCCATTCCACACACGTTCCGCTTGTCTAGTTCTCTCTCGTCATGTCTGTGCTTCTTTTTTAACGTTTCCCTGCCAAAAAAAAAAAAAAAAGTTTCATTTCCATACCATAAGGTTTCTTCTGTTTTTGAATAGTGAGGAACATTGTAAGGCATTCTCACTGAACAAACTTCTGCTGAATACAATAAACACTAATTAAGAAGTGATAAAAGCATAAAAGCATTGTGATTACTACAAATGAACATGAGCGCAAAACAAAAACAGCAAGCCTGGACAAAGGGCAGTAAGTGAGGTGCTTCTCCATTTCTCAGCTTTTCTCAAACCCTTAAACATTCCAAGCTGTACAGATTGTGACCTTCCCCCCAGGGTCGCCATGGAGACGCTGTTGTGAAGCCGGCTGTTCCTAAGCAGCAGCGTGATCAGCGTGACTCAGCGAGAAAGTGAGCGAGACAGAAAGAGTTGAGCATTGATCCCTGTCATGTTGCACTTGTATTGCAGTTTCCTGCTTTGTACCATGAAATCTATTATTTACATTTTTGATCATCCTACCCTTCAAGAGTCTTCATTCATTCATTCATTCATTCATTCACTCATCTCCAGTGAATTCTTTGTCCTGCTCAAGTTTGTGGTGGAGCTGGAGCTATTCCTGGGAACACTGGGCATGAGGCAGGAATACACCCTGGATGGGACACCAGTACATTACAGGGCAAAGCATTCACACCTACAGTAGGTGCGTAGCATATCCAGTCCACCTACCAACATGTTTTTGCAAGAACCCGAAGAAAACCCATGCACACATGGTGAGAACATACACATAGACAGAAACAGGATTAAACTGGGGACCCTGGAGCTATGAGGCGGTAACTCTACCCACTCCACCAGCCTTAAACATGGTACGGAATATGAGTCATGAAACACTCAGAAGTGGTATCCCTCCGTGAGATTCTGCTCCTGTTGCAAACATGAATTACACCGCATGCAGTGCTGCCAAACCATATAATTCATGAAATGGAGGTGTGCAGAAAGTAGAGCTTGCAAAAAACACCAAACCTGAACAATTCCATTCTACCTAACTTCCTATCTATTCAAATTCAAATTTTATTTGTCACATGCATAACCATACACAGTACAACTTGCAGTGAAATGCTTTGTACAACTATTCCAAAATAGAAAGGAAAATATAGAAAAATATTTAAATATAAAGAAAAATATATACATTAAAAAAAAAAACGCTGTATGCTGTATGGCCAAAAGTTTGTGGACACCTGACCATCACACTCATATGTGGTCCTTCCCTAAACTGTTCCCACACAGTTGGAAGCATAAAATTATCTAGAATGTCTTTGTGTGCTGTAGCTTTACAATTTCCTTTCACTGGAACAAAGAGGCCCAAACCTGTTCCAGCATGACAATGCCCCTGTACACAAAGCGAGCTCCATGTAGACATGGTGTGTGACGGTTGGAGTGGAAGAACTCGAGTGTCCTGCACAGAGCCCTGACCTCAACCCCACTGAACACCTTTGGGATGAACTGGAACACCGACTGCACCCCAGGCCTCCTCACCAACATCAGTGCCTGATCTCACTAATGCTCTTGTGGCTGAATGAACACAAATCCCCACAGTCACGCTCCAAAATCTAGTGAAAATCCTTCCCAGAAGAGTGGAGCTTATTATAACAGCAGATGGGGACTAAATCTGGAATGGGATGTTCAACAAGCACATATGAGTGTTATGTTCAGGTGTCCACAAACTTTTGGCCATATAGTGCACATCCCAACTATCCTGCTTATTTCCTTTGGCACCCCACTACCTCCCTCCTTCACTGACTCTTACACCAATCTCTCAGACTGGGAGATGAAGTTTTCTATTTAAAATCAAAAGATCTACAGCGCAACATTTATTTTTTCATTTCATCTTGTCTACTAAAATTACACAATGTGGTGTTAATGATTTTTGGAAATTTCCAGATAGCACATGATGGCAAGGTGGTCCACATTTAGCACTTTCAAATGGCCCATATACTATAGTGATGTGTTGCAATTAACTTGCCAATTGACAGCTACAACTAAGCCTTTTGTTTAAAATTTGACCACTTAAATACACTTAAACATGGTTCATTGTAGTCAGACCACTTTTGCCCCAGATTCCAAATGCAGCTGCTCAAATGTGTTGGCCCACTTTTACTCCACAATACATTTTCCATTGCAATATGCCTAATCTCAACCATGTTTGGCCTGCTATCTCCATGGGGTCTGTTACTGAACACATTTAATGTTTGGTGAGAAATATGAGATAACCAATTAAAAGTTTTGACCGCATGATTACTGCTGAATTCTGCAATGCTTATTGCATTTATGGGTGCATTTCCTCTCAAATTAGTATATTGCTAGGCCAATTTTAGGGTGTTTAACCCTGCCCCCTTCCCAATTGTTAATTTATATCATCACAATTCATTCACAATATACAGAGATAGCAGGCACTAGGATGTGGGAGAGTCTGTTACTGCTCTAATCCACCATTGCCTTGGCTGTACTACTGGCTGTACTCTGCAAAGTGAGAATGGAGATTGTAAAGTCAGTCAGAAACAGCTGAGGTTGTGGCAGGACATTGGATAAAAGCTTATCTTAAATGTTTACTAAAATAAACATTAGCCCTTATTTAAAATAGATCATATATAGAGTGAAATAGTAAGTATTTACAGAATGGAGATTCTAAGCTACAATATGAATTTGTGGCAAATTATGGTCAGTGTAGCTAGTTATCAAGTTTATACCTGTTCGTTACCTGCTTGTTAGATAGATAACCTTAGATATACATGTACTAAAGAAAAGGATATAGGTTATATAATATTATAAGACTGAATGGAAATTTTGAGAAGGTTCACAAATAATGAGAGTGTAAATGACCAAAAGAGATAGGAATAACAATATGGCAACCTTTAAAATAAGATATAAAAAAAATTCACATCAGTAGCCATAAACTGGTTTACAATAAGTTAATGTCAGTGAAATGTCCAAATAGTATTGATAATGCAATGTTATGTCCCTCAATTCCTCAACCTGTAGATGGATATACATACATTTTTTAAACAAACATATGAACTGATAGATCTTAACCCTTGAGGGCTTGTAAATCAGACTAACTGGGCTGAAGGAGCAAGTCAGAAGCAATTTAGTGAGTGGGAGTTGTTTAAGCTTTTATTTAATTAATACTTAATTTGTTTACATAGGCCTATTACTCATACGAGGCAAACTTATTAGTTTTTGTTGTTTTTTGACTAATAGCCCCTGGCTTGAAATGGTATTCCCTTATTATACAGCAGTTAATTCCGGCCCACTAATCTGATTGGTCGAGCAGTGTTCCAAGAGTGCCTATATTTCCTATAACCGCACTGGGATGTTTCACTGTGTGTATCACTCCACTCGTCACTCCACTATCACTCTGTCTTTGCCACATAAAATTCCACTTCCTAGTTCGAAACGGTTACTACAGTAGTGTTAGCGACATCATCAGTGGACATGACAAACAATATTTTTCAGGAATATAACTTTTGACGTCCAATACGAAAGCTTGTCAGATGAAGATGAAAAGGAAGAAGGGAAGCCAGTTTCCCAGAAGCACCTTTAACAGGAATGTACAAATCAAAGTGAGCTAGCTAGCCGACATGCTATAAAGTGATTGTGGATTCTTCGGGATCTATTTCCTCTAGTGGAGCAAAAATAAATAGAACATTTGTCCATATTGTGTCCGAAATGTCATTTACTCAATATTAATTTCTTGTTTATAGAACTGTTGTATAAAAGCAGTAGCGCAATCATGCAGTTATACTGAATATCAGCACAACTTGCTAACCTACAGCACTTAGCCTGCGGACTCGTGCCTGGGGCCAAATCATAGCCGTGCTGATATTCAGTATAACCGCACGATTGCGAGTGCGATATTGCTTAAAGATACCCTTATTTGTAAGAAAAAAATTAATATTTGTTTGAGAAGCATGATATCAAATGTCACTATGATATTTAAATTTATTTAAGGTTATTAAACGTGTAAGTGCCGCTATAGAGCAGAGTCTTTGTGATTTGACCAAATAATATTGTACAGTCTGTGTATTTGAATAACATATTTAGGACTTGCAACTTATGTAAAAGAGAAAAAAAAACAGCATTGCTTGACAATATCTTGTAAGAGGATAAATAGCATTAAAATAATGCATCTAAGATAGCATTTTTAGATAGCATCTAAAAAATTATGATGAGCAGACCATTTTGGGGCCAGTAAAAGCATAGCTCCCCTACCACAGAAACTCTAGTGATGGCCATGCCAACAACAAACGTGATACATCTTGCATAAGCCCTGCACAAAAAACATTAGCAAGCGTCCACACCCAGGGGACGTTATCAAGTCCATCTCATTAGCTCTGATTATGGGCCGTCCTCCAGCTGGACAGATACCAAAGTTCCCTAAAATATTGACCCAGAGCCCGTTGCTGATTTCTGATCCTTTGAAAGTCAACCAGCAAGGTTCCTGGCACCTCAGAGAAAGCTGACTTTCTGCCTGCCCTCCCAAGGCGAGTGTGGGCCCAGGAGGGAACAGCACTGGTATTTATAGAATTCTCCTTCATCAGAATGACCTGCGAATGTTAGAAAAACACCCAGCCGTGCCAGACTCTGTCATGTGAAAAACAAGACATAAGAATCAGAAATAGAGCAACAACATGGAGGAGTGTATCCTGGTTATGGAGCTGGTACATTGGGGGAATTTCATATTAATATTAATAAAATGTTTTGATTAGTGGACATGTTCTACAGAAGGACTTCTCAGCCATGTGGATGAGAAAGTGTACAGAAAGTAAGTTATAATCATTTGTATGACAATAAAGTAGATTTTACTGACATCTCATCGATATATATGTATATAGGTATATGTAGATGAAATACTGTATATTATTAATATACTACATAGAGTGTAAGATATTGCAAATGTGTATGATAAGTACAAAACAGTGCAGCACAATGCAATAAATACACAGGAAAATGTAATAGACGATACACACTAACTACACGGGAGCATTATGATATTATGATAGACTTCTAAAAACTGAGCAAATGACATCAGATAAGCCTCTTCCATATATGTACCTGGGAATTTACTAGGAAGGGGTAAAATGTGAAAGCAAAACTAATGGCTAAATTCTGGTTTCTACTGGAAGAAAAGCTTGTATATTGCTGCGTTCGACTTAACTCGGAAGTGGGATGTTGGAACTCGTGTTGGGCTACTTACACTCAAGGCTATGACGTATTTCCATTTTGAAACTGCATGAATCTTGCACATCCGGTAGCACTGTTTACATTCGGCTGTACAGTGAGACAGCTGTCTTGTTTTTTTCAGTCTTACAATAAATAAGAGTTGGGCTAACCTTAGCTTGAGTGTGTGTTTCTATGAATAGGTATTTTATTACCTTCACAGTTGTTTATATATGACATGCATGTCTATGTATAGTAAGCATACAGTCTAACGCCTTTCTCCAGCTTAGTAAAAGGTGCTTTGCAAGTGTTCTTACATATATGCAGAACGTCAGTGGTGTTCATTTTCAGGAGCTCCTGCAGGCACCGGGTGTAAAACAGCACCATTGCCATTATAGTGGACGAACTGGAAGCAGAAGTGCTGTTTTTGTTATAATGCAGAAGTGTTTAGTGCGAGTTACATCATGCAAGGCGAGATACCTATTACATCATTTTTGTCTGAAGCGGGTAAAACATGGAAGCCTCCGTATTGGTGTTTTGTTAATCTAGCCAGCTAACTTGAATGATCTGAGTGATATACTATTCACCTCTTCAACATAGATTTAACAAGCAAATATGTCTGTATGATGATTGATCTAAAGCAAATATACAATATAACTCAATTAAAAATAAAGACGTGCTACTTTGGTGACTGTTGATGCTGTGATGAACTCGTGGTTGAGGGCACCATCTGGACTTTCCATCCGGAGTAGGAATTCTCAGTTTTCTTTCTTTTCCTAGTCAGAG
Source organism: Pangasianodon gigas (assembly GCA_022758105.1). NCBI lineage: Eukaryota > Metazoa > Chordata > Actinopteri > Siluriformes > Pangasiidae > Pangasianodon > Pangasianodon gigas. Next base: position 10,369,761 of record CM040482.1, on the reverse strand, counting down.
GTCAGAAATTCTGTGTTACGAGCTTTAGTCAAAAGTAGCACATTTCCTAAGCAAAAAAATTATCAAAACATTACATTAACAAAAAAATTATCAACAAAAGCTGATAAATTACCAAGTAAGATGCACTAACACTTTTTTTAAAAAACATTAGCAGAGTGAAGCAGCAACTGGAGGGAAAGTCTAAAGTCTAAAAAAAAAAAGAGGAGAGAAATGTCTAGAAATTGGGGAAATCCAGAAATGAAAGAGTTTTGTCCATTCGTTCTGAGGACAAAATTCTTCATCAGACTTGTACAGTCTTCACCAGCAGACTCTGATAATATGTTATGAGTGGAGAGAAGAGGCAAGTGTTAAGGTTTTTGAAACATAAATTATGCCAAATACATTCACTTGTTATACGACATGTCCTGTGTCTTGAACTTTCATGGCAGGTGAATGGATACAAGGCAATAAAAATGCCTTTTGAAAGTGTAAACCTGATGCAAAGTCAGAACAATCCTGGTAAAGGTATGGCAATAAAGTCTCTGAGTGTGAAAGAGGTTAAAGTACACTGTAAACTCTTTTATACGAATATAGCAGCATGAGGAAATAAATAGTTAAGTCAACATGACATACCATAACACCCATAAGGACCTGACTGCAGTATGCTAGTGTTTCACTCACCATAACTGAGAATTTCTAGTTTTGCTGTTCAACGCAAATGTAACTAAAAGTGAAAGATGGCAAGTATTACTCAGCTTTCTTTAGAAGAGAATAAACGGTACTTCATCAAAGCTGATAAAATAGACTCTAACTAATTTGCCTTTTTCCATTGTGTGTATATATATATACACAATGGAAAAAGGCTAATTAGTATATGTATGTATGTATGTATGTATGTATGTATGTATTTAAGAGTTCTACTGGGTCTTCACAGTAAATGCTCCCAGGATGTTTCATCAGGAGGAGAACAAACTCTTTCATTATAGAGAGATTAAGTCAATATCACTTAACTAACTAACTAACTAACTAACTAATGTTAGCAATATTTGCTGCTGTGATAGACATTCCAGTTGTCCATAACATAGCTAGCTAACACGTGCATGACAGGTAGGATCTGCTGCACTTCTGCTTGTTGAAGATACTATTGTATGTATTGTATGTAGTGAAGTGCATTAGTGCGGTCAATAATCAGCATAAATGAGAATCTTCTTCTGATGCAGTCAGTCCACTCTTCAGTCCTTGAAATGGCAGCGATTATACAGTGTGATGTCACATGAAACACAAAGATAGAAAATTATACTGTGCTAAAGTGCAGGTGAGAATAGTGGGCTATGGTGGGGGCTGTTGGATCAGTTTGTTCAGTTCAGTCTGGTTCAGGTGGGTGTTGGAAAGCAGGAGGGTGTTGAGGAGGCTGATTGTCTGGGGAAAAGCTGTTGCAGAGTGTGGCGGTTACGACTTGAATGCTCCGGTTCTTTCATCCAGTACAGGGGGGTGGAGAGTCCATAGAAGGGATGGACAGAGACACGTACAATGCTGTTTTCTTTGTGTGTGTGTGTGTGTGTGTGTTGGGGGGGATAGCAAATCTATCAGTATAACTACATTCTCTTGTTGAGGTGGAGGCATCATTGCTTTTTAAATCTAAAAGTAAAACTATATTTATCCAAGTGGCTGAGATAAACACTATACCATTTAATTGTCTTATTAGATTAAAAACATAGAGAAGATAATGTGAAGAAAATGAAACAATGTTTGAGAAAGATAAAATGTTAAGAAATTATATTTCCTGTCTTTCAAATAAATGCAATACAGCTTACAGACAATCGAAGGACAACTAGACAAGCACAAGCCATTCAAGCTTTCCATTTTAAACCATTTCTAAGAAAAATTCAAATGTAAGAGCCTGTCAATCGTGTAATTTTGGGGAACATGGTTTTTGAATAGACGTTTCCCATTAGACTCTGAATCATCTGTATCATATTCTATATCTATATTAAAAAAAATGCATCATCCTTATCTCAGTCAAAATTCCCCCATTTAATTTGGAAAACCACAAACCATGATCTTTACCTATCACTGATTACACCCCACCCCCTTGTTTGTTGGACAGCTCTTCTGCAGTACCATGAATGGTCAGGGCTTTCAGAAGATAGTTTCAGGTCACTTTTAGAAGTATGAAACATAAACCAGGTATAAATGATGATGAAGAGGAGAGACACCCCACCTCTTTTTACTATCTGATGAAGGTTCTTGTGGTGGGAGATGTTGCAATTCCCTTACAAGTCATGCAGCTGCTGAGAAGAACAATTCATAAATTCTCACAGGAGAAGATGAGCAAAAGAATTGAGACCGCTACGGAGCTCCTTCCTCTTTTTGTTGAGCAAAATTTGCTTGTCTTGGCAGATCTCAGGGAGTCAACTTGGGGCTCGGGCTGAGGAAGAGCATCTCAGGTTGCCTGGCATGTTGCCCCCTTTGGGGTGGGGGATGGGTTTGTGTTTGTGTGTGTGTGTGTGTGTAGGAGATGGAGGGGAGAAGAAAGAGAGACAGAGAAGTAGTGGTCTAACGGCTCTTTCTTCCTCCCTCCAGCAGAAAGAAACAGGGCTTTAGGGGGAGGGGTGCAGGAAGAAACACAAACACAGCAGGTGTGCTGTGAGTGTGTGCGTGTGACTGCGTGCATGTGTATGTGTGTGTGTGTGTGTGCATGAGTGTACTTGCGCATGAAACTCTGTGTGTGTGTCTGTGTGTGTGTGTGTGTGTGTGTGTGTGCATAATCCTAGTTCTGGCCTCTCTGCTGCATTGGATTTGTTTACTGTACACTTTAGCTACTTTTGTTCTGAAATCTTTAGGACATTCCTCCTCTACAGAGGTGCCATACCTCTCTACACCCCCCCCCCCTCCTCTTCCTGCACTCCTCCTCTCACGTGGCACTCGCTCTATCTCTCCATCAGAGAGAGCAGGAAAAGACATTGCACTTCGTACCCAATGTTCCCAGTGTTACACTGTGCAGCTAACATGCTGACCCTTTGTCTCTCTCTCTCTCTCACACACACATTCTTTCTGTCTTCTTCTTTCTGTCTATCATTTCTCCTTTCCTTTTTTTTCCGTCATGTTTGTTCTCTCTCTAAAAGGAAAGGAAGAGTCCTTTCCTTTTGCTCTCTTTGTGTTTTTGTCTCTTCTTCGCTGCCTGGTTGTTTTGCTGGTTCTTTGTTCAGTCATGATATTTCTCTACCTTTCTACTTTTTTTGTCTTTTATGTTTCTCTCTCTCTGTCCCCCCTCTCTGAACTGAGCAGTGCTTTCACAATGGTTTACTTGATGCAGCACTGTAGATGAAGCATGTGACCTCTCCTGATATTTGTCATTTTCCAAGATGCTCAAATAATCGGTGCCAGCTTTTTTTTTTTTTTTTAAATAAAGAGTTCTCCTTCTTCTGTGCTTTATTCACGTGACTCAGATCTCTTCTACTGCTGTTAAAAAAAGCAAGAATGTACCTAATAGTGCCATCATAAATTAGATCTACTGTATATTAAATATTCTCATTACTGGATAGGTGCAATAAGTATATTTGAATGGGTATTCAATATATAGCTATTCATTCAAAGTGTGCATTCTGATTTGCTGATTTATTTGCTGTTTGTATTTACAACACAAAAAATGTGCTGAATTGATTTGCCACCATATAAAGAACGCTGCTGGACTGGATAAACATCCTGAGATACCAGCGATCCTGATCCATCCTGATGCCCTAATTCTGGTTGGAGTTCTCATCTCTTGGAAACCACTCGCTGCTGCTGAGGATCGCCCGACATGGACAGCCTAAAGATACATGAGATTACTGTAGCTGGTATCACTTAGAAACCATGAAGATGGCTTTGGACTGCAATTGATACAAACAGTTTTGCTACGATGGCTTAGGACTACAATTGCTATGATAGATTTAGGACTGCAATTCCCACGAACAGTTTTGCGCTCAAGTCTCCATCAGTGAACAGCTGATAAATTCAACAAAATAGACTTCATGTGAAAACTATGAATTTTCCTGGTTACACAATTGCACTTTTTTCCATGTAGTACACGGTTATAGAAGGGAATTATTTATAACCGCACTATCTGGTGTCACCCAGATGAGGATGGGTTCCCTTTTGAGTCTGGTTCCTCTCAAGGTTTCTTCCTCATATTGTCTCAGAGGGTTTTTCCTTGCCACGGTCGCCTCTTAGGGATAAATTCATAAGGTTACATTCATAAATGTAAACTTTATATCCTGAATTTATATATATCTGTACAGCTGCTTTGTGACAATGTCCATTGTTAAAAGCGCTATACAAATAAAATTGAATTGAATTGAATTGAATAAACATAGGGTTACTCCTAGCAGAACTCCATTAGGATTACAGGTCATTGTTTAGTAGAAAGAGTTTGGATAGAAGAAGTTGATAAATGACTAAACTTCCATACACAACAGAGAGCATGTAGGCTACAGCCTTACAGACCCACCGTCATCACAAGTGGTTAAACACCTTAAAGTCAGAAAGCAATTTATACAAATTGCCAGCACAGATTCATGAACAAATCTTTTGCATATGCAGTGCTAATGAATCCCATTATAGGCAAGGAAAAGGAATGCCAGTGCTTGAACAACAGCATGCACATGCAAAGCAGTGTCCAGAGATAAACGTGTTAAAGTGCACTCACGTTTTGTCTGTTTGTACTATACTGTATATCAGAGTGGACTCAAGTTTCTAATTGAGGCTATTGCAGATAGATAGATAGATAGATAGATAGAAATTATATGAATAAATTATACATTTTCATAAATAAATTGTACTGCATTACAAAGTAGATGTGTGTGCTGGACTGTTTATAATCCTAATCCCATTCACTCCTGAAGGAATTCTGACCAATCCCATCCACTCTCACAGAAAGTTTAACCAATCCTGCCTGCTTCTGCAGTTACTATTGTTTGCACCACATGATTTTTTTTTTTCTGGGGGCTCCCGGGGATCCCAGTCCCAATGCACACGTCTATTTCAAAGTTTGAAAATTTGACTGGTCACTTTGAGGTCACTGCAGCCCCACTGCCCCAGTCAGCCCGAACAAAACTGAAAATACTGAAAACAATACTGAAAATGTTCATTTATGCTGATTATTATTCGTTCACTCATTCACCTTTGATGCTTCATTGTGATCAGGATTTTAGTGGATTCCTATTCCAGGAACACTGGGTGCAAAGTGGAACTACAGCCTGAATGGGACACCAGTCCATCGCAGGGACACCATGCACACACACGTTCACACCTAGGGGCAATTTAGCATGACCAATCCAACTACAGGAATGTTTGTTTTTTTTTTTTTTTGGGGGGGGGGGCGAGGTGAAAGGAACCCTGAGGAAACCCAATGGAAATTGGGAGAACATGCTAATCTTCACAGAGAGTAACCCGAGCTCAGGATCGAACCAGGGACCCTGGAGCTGTTAGGTGGCAATGCTATCTACTGTTGTTCTTTGTTGTTGTTGATGTTGTACCACTTTTCCATCTCTTGTTGAGTACGTTCAGGGACAACAGTTAAACCAATAACACCAAATAAACTATCAGAAATGTATTTGAACTGAATTGTGAGATAGGAGGGTGAGTATTGGTAGCCTTTCCAATCAAGTAGCCTTTTATCAAAATCCACAAAAGTGACATAAGTTGTATGTAACACGATACTTAGACAATGTAAACAAATCAAGTCTCAGAGATCTAGGATCAGTATACTGCATACTGAGAGGTCTTTATCATCTTGCAAAAAGGAGTTTGAAACCACCCCCACCTACACCAGCTCTCTTGAACGCTCTTCTGAAGGACAGTCTACAGAGAGAAAAAGAGAGAGTGCAAACAAACGATGGGGTGGGGAAAACACATTCCTCGAGCGCTATGAATAGCTAATGGGATCCCGCAGTGTAAGCCTTGGGTGAAGCTGCTTGGAAACAAGAGAAAAGTCTGATGTTAAGTTTTATATAAGTACAGCATGTTACTTGAGGTCAGAATAATATGGTTAGATTGTGAGTTTGGGTGGTGTGGTTTGAGGTTTTGCAAGCACACATGTACACATATGATCATAAGCAACAGATACATACTCAGGACCGCAACATCTGTTCTTTGATGTGCTCTTCCATGCCCTGAGCTTGAGTCTGACGTGAAAGTGTGAAGCAAAATTGCTTCACTGTATAATAGTCCTTTGGACTTTAAGTATTGTAATATTGTTGTAACAAACACATGTGTGAATGAACTTTGGCTCTTCAGTAGGAGTATCGTAATAAGATCAGAGTGGTGGCACGGTGGTGTAAAATTGTTACTGTTAAGTGTGAGGTCAGAGCTCTGGCTGGATCCAGTTCTCAGGCTGGTCTTATGGAGGAGGGCTAATGACCGCCAAATGGAAGCAGTGAAGCAAAACATGGCTTTAACAACATGAGATGCAGGAATCTATGCACCCCCTCGTTTGTTTCTCTCTCTCTCTCTCTCTCTCTCTCTCTCTCTCTGACTAGTCTTTGATGTTTGTGTTTCCCCTTTCAGTCTCTTTTCTCTCTCTTACACACATGTACACACCTGCATCTCCATATACACACACAGCACATGCTGGTTATCTGCAATAACAGGTGGTGACTCCTCCCTAATGCTGATAAACATGAGGAGAAACAAAAGAGAGGGAGGAGGAAGGAGAGAGCTCTTTGTACATAGCTGGCAATGCAGACATGTCGATGAGATACAGCGTAGTTGTATGTTTTTATGTGGTTCAGGCCAGAGACAACAAACATTCTAATTCACTGTTTCCTCACTACCGCCAGAAACGTATGATGGTTTGGAGCAGCTAAATGAAACATCTGTTCAGGATAAATTTACAGCAGATTCATGAAGGATTTATCATTCATTTAGCAAGGAACACCAAAAAAATAAACAACTTTCCACTTTTTCCACCTTTAGTTTCTGTCAGCTTTTAAACAGGCTTTTCCAGCCTTAGGCAGCCTGTCAAACTTGTAAAAGTGCTATGAATGTGTTTGCGTATGTTCCTATATTGCCTCGGGTGCACTCGCCAAATGCTTAATGATGGACGAGTTGGTTCACATGTTCATATAAGTAATGGTAACCTTGGATTGAAAAAACAATGGCAAACATGTAGCCAATTACTCAACTTGGTTTTTAAGTTGAAGGCTCCATTATGTTTTATAAATACCCCAAATGTCACTGTTTTAGCAGAATATTAGGGTGTCTGAAACTCATTTACTGTGTATAAAGGTTTTTATAATATGTTCTTTATATGTCAGTACACACGTTTCAAATCTATATGTGAGAAACAGTAGGTAGATTTTCCTGTGCTCTATGTCATCCAAGGCCACGTTGGGTGGGTCTGGAGGAGGTTCCAGAGTGTGCATGCCAAACACAAGTTTAAACACACAAGCAAACAGCTGTAAAAATATTTGCATGATCTTCCTTTATAAAATGTCTGAAACAGGAATTGTACCTTACATCTATCACGTATCACGTTTTGAACACTGCTCCCTGATACGTGCTGAGAATCATTTGCGCTGCTGCCACATGGCCACAGTTCTGTTTTTTTTAGTTGAAAAATATAACGTACCCCAATTAAATTTTAGAGTCTGTTCCATGTACAGCTGCCGTGAAGAAGGCTAAGATGGGCACCAGCCTTGGATTGGCTTTATCTGGCTGTAATTATTTTCTGCTTGGCTCTTCGTTTGTCCTGGCCTGTAATTGTGTTGGCAAAACTATATTAACCATGTTGTGACAATGCATAAAGCGCTGACTGGAAATGAATACAATGAAGATAGTGTGAAGGTTGTGCAGTGTGGGGGTGGGAGGACAGAAAGAGATAGAGAGGGAACGCAAGAGAGTATGAAGTCCTAATTAAACAAGGGAGGTACAGGAGATTTAGTTTTAAGGAGATTGCTAGTGTGTCTGTAAGCGTAGGTGTATGTGTAAGTGCCTACAAAGGGTGGGGCAGATGTTTCTGTAAACCGCAATACTGTATTTAAATCGGCTCATTCTTCGTTAGATGAGTTTCACAATGCTATTTTCACAATGTTCTAAATGGGCCTATCAACATTCCTCTGACCTATAGAGGGATGTGGATGCAGATCAATAAAGGGAGGCTAATTTTATCTCCTGTTATTACATTAATCCTGGTCCCCAAAGGGCTTCATTCACACTTTACTACATTGTAACAGTGCCATAGAGATTTGGGGGAAAATTGCCTTTACATTTGAGTACTTGAACATAGTGTGCAAAGTTATAACAAAAGGGAAGACGAACAGAGGTGCACTACGCTACTTTAATCTCAATATTAGAAAGCAGTGGTAAAACAACACACTGATAACACATACTAACACTCTTTATATGTGAATTACCCCACCATATCAAAATATATTGGTGAGTGAGGCTCTTATGGAATCAGAATAGTATCATTAAACATAAAAGCACAAAACATGAATGTCATGTAGCAGTGCAATGAATAAAATCATGCACATACAGGTCAAGAGCTTCAGTTAATATTAACAGTTAATTCTGGTTAAAACATCAGAGTGGGGATGTGATCTCACTCAGTGACTTTGACCACAGGATGTTTTTTTGGTGCCAGACAGGCTAGTTTAAATATTTCAGAAACTGCTGATCTCCTGGGTTCACACACAACGGTCTCTAGAGTTTACACAGAATGGTGCAAAAAAACAAATCCCATCCAGCGAGTGTCAGTTTTGTAGATGGAAATGCCTTGTTTGTGAGAGAGGTCAGAGGAGATTGGCCAGACTGGTTCAAGCTGACAGGAATGCTGTGGTGACACAAATAACTACTCAGTACACCCGTGGTGAGCAGAAAAGCATCTCAGAATGCACAATACATTACACCCTTAGGCGGAATAGCAGAAAGCCACATCAGGTTTCACTCCTGTCAACCAGAAACAGGAATCTGAGGCTATAGTGGGCACAGGTTTACTGAAAGTGAACAGTAAAAAACATTGAACATTGAAAAAAGGGCACACAATGCTGATTGGATAATTGCATGAATGAGTACAGATGTGTCTTTTAAAGTGGCTGGTTAGTATATTTCATATTATTAGAGTCATTTTACTAGCTAGATTCTTTGAGGAAAAAAGAATACTACAAAAAAAAAAAGCTTATAAAAGGTCAACAGGTAGTTTTTCTTGGTTTTCTCTGGTGTAATCTTTTATCCTCCCAAACTGTGACATACAGAATACGCAATGTTTTGTTTAAACGCAATGTTTACTAGGAAGTAGCAGAGATTACGTGTACTAATTCTGCAAATTTAATCAGTCTAGGCATTGCTAAGTTTCCTGGATCTGGAATTAGGTGTGTAACTGCTTTAGCCTATTGTTTAGAGTCTGCACGATATCTTAATGAAAGTCATCACATAGGACCATTTCTGCACAGTCTGGCTTTGAGCAATACTTTTAGAAAAATAATTTTAAAGCAAAGTTTATGGCTTGAGACTCCATCAGTGCCAAATATACTGTATTTCAACAGCTTTTGCAAGACTTTGTCACCGTTGACTGTCATTGCCTAATTTTTAGGTTATAAGTCAGTTGTTGATGCGTAACCTATTTGCGTGGTTACTGTCTGTTTTTTTTTTTTTTGGTATCATTCTTCCTGTTTCTTGGCTGTGTCTTTCGGCTTGTCATCTGTTTTGCTGACTAAATAAAACAAGTTTTTATAAACCACTTCTTGACTACACCAGCAAAAAGTTCTCTGAATAAAGCTGTGAAAGCTGTCTATTGAGTTCCTCGATTAATGGTTTGCATGGTCGACTACTGCAATCTAATATTCAAATATTTCAATTATATATTTTTTACATCTAGTTAAACTGATCTAAAATATAAATATGGCTCAAGAAGGCTTTTGTACTGCTTGTCATTATTTGTCAGGAAAATGAGTAACAGGGTGAACCACAGAAAAAAAAACTAGAAGTAGACTATGACAATCGAAATCAACGTTTTTAGCCCTGACGAATGAGCCAAGGACTTATATTAAAGCCAGGCTGTGCTGTGTGATGACCTTCATTTGTGGGTTTGGAAGTATAATATACAAAAAGTACAAAAGTAAGTTTTAGAGACCTCATAAACCAAACATGTTTTAGACGTACATATGCAAATGTGATTTTAATTGTTGCCTTTTATATTAAATGACAAATATTTATGTGTGTATTGCGGGGAAAACATTGTAAGAACTTTTGTTCTAATTTGGAAATCATGAAATGTGTTTGTGCCATATATTTTCATTCTATAAGAGCTGAAATATGGACTTCTGTATTGCATACTGATAGCAGAAAGCATGCTTTCCATTCTGCCCTAGAAAAGAGCAGCACAATGAGCACTTCACGACAGTGAGTGTGTGTGAGAGAGAGAGAGAGAGAGAGAGAGAGAGAGAGAAAGAGATGGTTCTTTACATTCCTCAGGAGTATGAGCAAACAGAGTTATTTGGCACAGCCAGGAGAATTGTCCCATGTGTCTAAGTGTGTGTGTGTGTGTGTGTGTATTGCCTGGACTGTGGCTAAGTGCTGTGTGAAAGCAGTATGGCTGGCGCAACGTCATTAGCACATGCTTGGTGCCAGCAGGCCTCCATCTCAGGGGTGCTTTCTCCCTCCACACAAGCATATGAATCTCCAGTCTTGTCCTTTTCAAATGGTAAATAAGCCACTTACACGAGGCAAATGGTTGAAGCTTGACCAGAACCTGGTGGGTGCAGCTCTGAAACCTTATCCATTTTGTTAGGAGGATAATTGATTGAAATGTGAACATAGACAAAAGGTAATGATGGGAATCAAACACAACATTATTTGAGATCAATTAGAGCTATGCTAACTTTAACCATGAAGGCTATGATACTTTTGCCTAGTACCAGGGTTTCTCACACCTCTTTATCTTGAAAATAAATTCAACACACCTCCTCAGTACAGATTTATTTCATTATTTCACATTTATTTAAATGTGACCAATAATAATTAACTAGTCTCTTTATTAGAGCCAAAAAGCTTTGTATTTCTGATGTATCCACTGACAGAACACACTGGGTCCAAGTTGACATTATTTATTGTTATTGTTATTGAGCTATTGAGGTTTGGATTAAACCAATCAGTCAAATGAACTAACTATAACTTAATGAGCTACTAACTATAACTTAATAAGCTTCTAACAATAACTTATGCTACTAACTATAAATTAATAATGAATATGATTAGCTTTGGTAATGAGATGTTGTGGTTTATACCTCTGTAACTACATAAAAAAAAACACACACAGACCCCATTTTGAGAACCACTGGTCCAAAACATTTGTCTTTGGACATTATTTAGTTATTTAAACCCTTTAAAAACGTTTTGTAAATAAAACGGAGCATTTTCCACAACAAATGTAATAGTTCAAACTCCTCCTAATTGTGTTTTGTTCCTCTTAAAACAGGAACAAAACCAGCACATAGCGCTCGTGTCCTCTCTCACGCGCTGAAGAGTTTCCGGGGAAACGCGTGTACGTGCTTACGTCTCACGTACGTCCGCTTGCCAAATCTTCCGAGGCCAATCGTTTTCTCAGCACGGTGATTAAAACGGAAGGACCAATCACAACAAAGGAAAGGGGAGCAGAAGTGGGGGAGGAGGAGTGTAGCTCCGCCCATCCCCGCCCCTCCCCTCTCGCTGTTCCGCTGTGGAGATATAATCGCAGAGTTGACCCAGAAAGCGATCTCCCGTATCAGGGACTGGAGCAGAGAGAAGCAGCAGCGCGCGTGCCTGGAATACCACGAAAACGCCAGGACACTCTTCAGAAAAGGAAGAGAGATATTACACTGGTACGTGTGTGCGTGTGCGTGCGTGCGTGTGTGTGTGTGCGTGTGTGCGCGTGCTTGGTTAACCCTGCTAATGCATGCGTCTTACAGAATAATATGCATTATAAGATACACATTCAGGCAAATTTATTCCAACTGTCTGTTAATGCAGACGCTCCATCTAATCAAAAGTTGTGCAAAGAAATGCATTTTGTTAAAAAAATGTCCTTAGGTCACGAATCGCATCGTGGTCAGAAGATCAGTGTATCCTCCAGTGCGTTAAATACTTCAGTATTTTGGATTCACCTTAAAAAAAACAATCATATTTGCTTGAACTGTGTTGTTTATTTTTTATAAAAACCCATACTGCAGATGCACTTTTCCAACAGATCAGTGACAGAGTAGGCTTTTTGGTGTGCACTCCTGATTCTTAAACCAAGAAGCGATGATCCTGGTGAGATCAGAAGTCAGATGATTCAATAGCTCTGAGGAAAGGACAAAGAGAAATTCTGCTTTTTTCCCCCCATCAAGTAGGCTATAGTGGCAATCTCCTATCTCAGTGCATTATACCAAGATCACTGACACAGTGAATATAGATTGTGTAACCATTGCTTCTGCATAAATACTGATTCATGTAACATTTTCCAGGAAGGACAATTAAAAACAACAGCATGCTGTAGATCATCATACTTACCAATAGTTCATTCAAATACCTGCATTTGTCATAATATATTTTCATCATGGCAACAATAAAGGTTGATCTTACAAATATTTATATTAATCTGAACTTGTCACCTAGGGAATGAAGAAGTTCAATTCTTTATTCGAGTCTGTCTAATCGAGTACTTGTATCACAATCCCTATTTAGTCTCGGCTCTGTAGCTCTGTTCGGTGTCTGTATGAGGCTTTGTTTGCTGAGCACTTTGTCTAGGGATCTGGCTGATATTTGTTTTGATGCTCCCAGAGGCTCAGGTCTGCTCCGACTGCATTGTTTTCTCAGCACAGTGCTCATACTCGAAACACCTAGGCTTTGTCTCTGCCAGTGGCACATTTACCAAGGGTTTTAAAGGGATAAGTAAAGGCAAGTGTTGAACAGGAACCAGTTCTGCCCCTTGCACTTCAGTGACAAGTTCAAATACTTTTCACACAGACTGATCCATAGTCCTTGCGTCAAAAAAAAAAAAAAAAATGAAAAGCCATTTGCAACACTGAAGAAGTAAAGACTAGAGATTTTTCCAAACATGACATGTCGCTCAGCTGGTGTGTCAGGAATCTTTGCATGTTTTTCTTTTTCCTTACTTATATGTTGACATTCCTGTCATGTCTCTGCAGCCTCACTTCCAAACCATGGCTGATCACATGATGATGCCCATGAGTCATGGGTTCCGCATGGGCATGAGCAATCACCCTCAGCATATGGGCCAGCCAGGCATGCGTACCCTCCCGAACGGCCAGCTGATGCACTACAACAGAGGGCCACAAGCTTCCTTGGAGGCAGCAATGAGGCAGCGGGCCGGCATGGGGCCCATGATGAACGGACAGATGGGGAATGGGCATCACCATCAGATGCAAACGGGTAATATGATGTATGGAGGAGCGAACCAGCAGCCGGGGCCACAGCACCCTCAAGCTCAACATCACATGCATCCACAGAGCCAGCCACCGCAGCAGCATCAGCAGCAGTATATGAGTGGAGGAGGTCTAAGCACATCTCAGCAGCTTATGGCCAGCATGCACCTGCAGAAACTCAACACCCAGTACCACGGGCATCCTCTCGGCCCTGGCAATGGACACCACATGGGACCCGGTGGTCCGTACAGGATGGCTCCAAACCATCTGGCAGGCATGCAGATGGGGATGGGTGGGGCAACGTTGGGCCTCAACGTCATGGATACGGACTTGATTGACGAGGAAGTCCTCACATCTCTTGTGCTAGAACTGGGCTTGGACAGGGTGCAAGAGCTGCCCGAACTCTCACTGGGTCAGAACGAGTTTGACTTCTTCTCAGACTTTGTGTGCAAGCAGCAGCCTAGCACTGTCAGCTGCTGAGCAGACAATTAGAAGTGGTTTCACTTCATATCTGTTCCAGTCAGTGACGAGTTGGTTGCTTGTATAATTCTGAGGATTTTTTGCAAGGGAAGCCAGTTTTACTGGTCTGAAGCGAAAATGACTCTGTCTGTAAAGTTATGCTATATATACACACACCGTAGTACACTCTGGCCTGACCTATTTGTTGGCAAATGAGAAGAAAGAAGGGAGTTCTCTCTGAATTATCACTGCTCTTTTAAGGGCTGAACTCTGTGATTGACCTTTTGTAAGTGTGTTTTTGTGAGGTAGCAGCCAACTTTTTCTATCAGTCCCCTGGGATGACGATGTAGCTCAGTCGGACCAGGGTTGAATATGACTTCACTTTATCAGTCCTGATTAGAACAATGCATATATCCTGCCATTGCCTCCCTGGGGCATGACTGGCATTTAGAAATATATTTATAATAGTCACCAAAAACTGGACATTTATTGAGATCATATGACAATTCTGCTTTATATCAGACAAGCTCCCAGAGGCTTGTTATGAGAAGAACAGTTTGAGTGAGTATTTTTGTGTATTGAAGGCTGGTACTTCAACACCGACTCCGACTATTCCTTCATTGCTCTAAAGCTAACGTTTAAGAGCCTAGGATTGGTGACATGCTGGAGCTGAGTACATGTCGTTTTGCACAGTGCTACACTGTTCATTTTCTCTCAGATCTGTTGAATTCATCAAGATGACCGCCGTTAGCATAAGCGTCACATTTGTCACAGTTGACATAGTTTGAATGCTCATAATGTTTCTACTACTTCAACTGAATTAAACCAAATCAACTGGCTGGCACTTAAGTGTCAACTGTTCACTGTAGGCTGTCTCTTTATGCTTATAGAGATAGCGAGAAACAGCTTGGAAAGCACTGGAATGTCTTATTAGCTTCTGTCGCTAACTGCTGAGCCTGCTCCCTGCTGGTTTGTCACAGCTCCAGGACTGCCTTAAACAAGCAGCATTACTTTCTCAAAAAAAAAACAAAAAAAACCACAAAAATACCAATTCCAATAGTTTTGCTTAAGTGGAAAATATGGGGGCTTCACTCATAGTACTAGAAAAAGTGGAACTAGAAACGTTTGCGCATAACAGTTCCACAATGTCTGAGAGGTAACGTCATTTACTTTTGACGTCAACTTCTCTATCCGAAATGTACGTAGTGCTCATATATGGTCAGTAGATGTCTTTAGAATGTCACTATACTGTGAATAACTTGAGTTTGACAATACAGTGCCACTGTGTAATGTCCCTTAAGCCACATATTGCTCAGTGATATCTTGTAGCAAGCCGCTAAGTAGATAAGGACAGCATTATATTCTACGGCAATACGTTGTTTTTTTTGCCACCTGTTTAAATTTTCCTGTATGTTTAATTATTGTTTGAGACATTCACCACATGCATTGTTGTCCTCATTACTGGTTTTCATGCCCTCATGGTAGCACTCTACCATGTCTCTCAGTATATAAGCTTACATTGCAGGTTCACCACTGATTTTATACACACACACACACACACACACACACACACATACACGCACGCTTCATCTTAATTGAGGTCAGTGTACCCAGTCCCTCCAATGGCTTTATAATTACAAAATGGAAATAATTAATTAATTTCTACATTATTGCTTTGTTAGTAACTTATATTGAACAATGCAGTTTTTTTCCCCCGTGGTGAGATTATGGTATTTGCTTATCTCAGCTGAGCTTTGTATAGGAATAACAAAGCTTGTTAATGTCGAAAGTAGTTCTTTTCCACTGAAACTGTGCTCCACTCCCTTCTTAACCCACCCAGCTCATGGGAATATCCCTGAGCCACATCCTAGCCCGGGATAACAAAACTGGGAACTCAGTGATACACAAGGCCAAAATATGTGTTGGACCATATCCTGTTTTTCATACATTACTGAATATTATTCAAGGTCAAAACTGATAAAATTGATGAATTAAGGACTCACTCAATGTTTAATGTCCATTAGGGCCACTGTTGAATTCCTATACTGTAGCACACTAGTGAAGTTGCGCCATTGGTGAGCAATATTTGTATTAAAAAGGGACTTGGCCAAATTTATTTTGTGAAGGGAAGTTTTGTAGGTCTGCGCTACATACTGTACATCCCTGTGTTCAGCCACAATCACTTTGTGTTCCTTAATCATTCAGGTGACTTCGCCTTCCCTTATATCTGTCTAGACTGCGGGCTTACTCCAGACCTATGAGTATATGTTATATGAGTGACATTGTACGTGGACCCCTGGCTTGATTTATTTGGCTTTGTTTTAATTGGTTTCTCTCCATAACCTCACTCCCAGAAATGCTTTTTAAAATGTCGTTGATTCTATCTTAAGAAAATGTATTTATTTTCACTGATAATAAAATATTTATTTAATGAAGTGACATGAGTCTAATGGCAGTTCTGTACACTCTTCTTACATTTACACTACTGGATGAAACTTTGGAAGAATGATTAAAGTATGAATGCAATGATTAGGGTTTCAAAAGTGTAATTATATACGCATGTTTAGGAACCTTTTGAGGAACTAAAGAGTTCCATAACCCTCCTAAGTGATATTGGCAATGTTGGAGGACTGTTTGCTCAAAATATTCTATTTGGAAATATGAGAAAAGCCTTTACAGGCAAGTTTTTAATTATTTACAAACTAATTAAACGCACCTTCGTGGGATTTAAATGAACAACGCTTTGTTAAATTGTGTCAGCAGGGAGAATATCTGTATGAATGTACTCTTTTACCCAGTAACGGACGACCTCAGACTTCTCTTTTTAGCCTTGTTTGTTGCAACTCCAGGCGTTCTCACGCGTGATTAACTGAATAAAGCTGCTTTTAGACTGTGTGATTTTATTACTCTTTTAAAATCATTACTTGTCAGACTGTACAAGACGATCCCAAGATTCTGTGTGCGATAATGTTGTTCTCCGTGTTAGATTATACAGTGAAGATCTGTGACGTGTGTTTCAAGTAAATGATTATATTCTGCTTACATCATCATTCAGCGCAACCTGGACTCACAAAATGGGGTCACGTAAAAAGAAACAAGCCCTCGGTATAACAGTAGCAATGATATATCTAGAGAAAACAAAACTTTAAATTGAGGATTCAGTTAAATATACAGTATTAACGCAGACATTTAATGAACACATTTCTGTTAGTTATCTCTGCATACAATTTTCATATTTATTTTTGTAATGTTAATGTTGCAAACTTTTGGCCTGGTAATCTACAGTAGACATGCCCAAAGGTTGGTGTGTATGTGTAATATTACAAATAAAACTATTACTTGTAATTACTTATTAAAAAAAAAAAAAACATTGAAAGGAACCGTTAATTATTTTTAAATACAATAATATATCTGTCTTGTCCACAAGTATATTTATCCCATGTGCAGTGAGTTTAACTCTAGACGAAAAGCCATATAGTCGATATTTTGCTAGATTTATATCCTTGCAACAAATTCTTATTTGTAACCTCTTGTGTGATACATTTCCCCTATGTCGTTTTTCTCATATATTCCTTGTAGTTGTCAAAAACAAACCCTTTATCTAGAAGTGGATGTTCCCAAAGCCAGTGACTTACTTCTGCTTACTCACACACAGTGATCAAGCTCGGCTGTCTTGCCTGTGGGACGGTAACTTTGTTATGTCTCAAACAGAACAGACTTAATCTATAAGCAAGGATGATCTGGAAATGACAGGGAGTCCCAGGAGCTGACAACACTTGCTCATGGATTTCATGATTAACTCTTTCATGCCTCAGTTTGAATTTTAGGACAGACCGAATTATTCAAATGGTACAATATAATGTAGAATGTGAGAACCTAGAAATAATAACAAAAAATGTCTGTGAACCTGTATAGCCAGTACATGCTGAATGCTGAGTAGACAGTCTATCCTCTCAATAGTATGTCTGCTAAATTGCTTTGGGCCATGTAATTGCATGGTGCATGTCAGAGTGGAGGTTTAAAGAGTTTTGAGTGGTGTTATAACAGTCTGTTGCTTGCATACCCATAGCACTAATCCATGTCTGAGAGTGGAGTAGCTGTTAATCACATCCCTACTGTAGTGATATTTATCACCCCATTCAACTCTGACAAAGAATGAAATAAAAACAACTTTGCTTCATTGTCTTACCTGGGTGAATATAAAGACATTGTTATCAGCTGTGGTGACACTCATAAAACCTATAATTAACTAATAATAATAAGCACACAAACATGGTTTTGACCCAAGGTAACCCCAAGCAGCAGACAAGACTTGTTCTGTGACTTCTATGAAGAGTCACTCCTCTCGTCTCTGACCCACCCTGTCTCCTAGACAGCCAGCCCTGCCTCTCTCTCTTTCTCTCTCTCTCTCTCTCTGCAGACTAAACCAGGTCTTACATGCCTGCACAGGCAAGTAACAACACATGAATTACATCACTAGCACTTGAATTCTTATGTCCTTTTCATACAGGTGCAGCTTTGTGATATACTACTATGTTCAACTATATTATCATTATTATTATTATTATTATTATTATTATTATTATTATTATTATTATTATTATCATTGTTATTATTATTATTATTATTGCTATATTGCTACTTTCTTTATATACAGTACTGTGCAAAAGTCTTAGGTACATGCAAAGAAATGCTGTAGAGCAATGATGCCTTCAAAAATAAAGAAATTAAATGTTTCTACATTAAAAAAAAACTATAAAGAGCAGTAAACAATAATAAATGAAACAAAGTCAATATTTGGTGTGACAGCCTGTTGCTTTAAAAAAATAGTAGTCTCAGGTGCAGTGTGTGCAGTTTTATAAGGAAATGAGCTGTAGGTGTTACTGAGCATGTTGCAGAACCAGCAGCAGTTCTTCTGGAGACTTTGACTGTCACTCTTGCTTCTTATTTTTGCAGCAAAACCCTGCAGCCTTTATTATTTATTTTTGTCTGAAAAGTGGTCTCTTATGTAATATTCTGCTTTCTTTACTGCCATACAAACATTGTTCTGTAACATTTAATTTCGTGCTGGAAAACTAATGTTTGGAAATCTAAAATGTTTTTTTACTGACTCGATAATGTAGAAGTCATAAAATACAAATATATATATATATCTGTGCTGCAAAGTGTAAAGTGTAAAATGAATAGCTCCTATAATGTGTGCTATTTTAATGTGTCCTTATTTTTCAGCAATCTTGTAAAGCAACCCTCCTGTTTTGTTTACTACTTAATAAACAATGTATATATTCTGGGCCATATTCAAAGTTGAGTAATTGATGCTATCATCCCTTAAAAATCCAGGAGGAGAGTAATTGTCGAAGCATGACATAAAAAAGTACAAAAGCTGTTATAATAGATAAAATGATAAATAAAATGCACAGGATGTGCTGGATGAAGAGCTGTTTTCTAAGCTTCCAACTAATGAGGATAGATGCCATATTGTTAAATTAAATTAATTGTTGAATTAATTAAGCTACTACTAAGTCTATTCATACAGCAGTATACTGATAATATACTAGACTCCTATTGGATGTTTATTTCAATGCTTGCCATCTTCTCATTCATATAGCCTGATACTCTCTTTTTTATTTTTCATTTTTAAATCACTATTTCCTTCTTCAGTCTGCATTTTCTAGCCCTGATTTTTTGAGGGTTTAAAGGCAGGTGCTTGTGTTTAAAGGCGATGATCTAGACACTATTGAAAAATGCCTTGGATGTTTCTACTCAAGAAAAACAGGGCAAATCCAGAGGTGTGAACTACACGCAGGTAATTTGCATAATGTGAATGGTGCACCAAGAAAATCAAGTTAAGCAGCTGCATAACCCAACTCTGAATGTGCAGAACTTTAAGTTGTGATAATGTCATTTCCCACCTGAGCACATTCGATGTGTGAAGTGGAAAAAAAACATGGATGCCTCCATGAAAACGTGTCTTTTGTTTGCTCTGTTAGAGCACATAAAGCTCATAAAAAGGTACTTTATCCACACTTTTACAGTTACAGGCCTGAGTGGCTTCAGATTCTGTTCTACAATAGTGAACTGCAAACATTCGTGCAACATTTTGGACTGAAATTGCAGCATAGCAACAAGAGTGGACAATAGCAAGGTGGTACAAGATAGCAAGCAGACAAAAGTGAGTAGAGTTAGCAAAAAGCTAGCCGGCTAACATTAGTGTTAACTCTAATGTTGATGATTACCTTCTCAAAACAGTGATTAGTATGGTCAGTGTTATAGATTTAACCTAGTACTTTGTCTTTATATTATATATATATATATATTAGTAAAGCCAATACTGCTATAAACTTAAAAGTAGAGAAGGGGGACTTTACACTTCACAGTGTGAGCGGCTACGTAGATTTGCCGGCACTCTGTAAACGGGGAAGGAACTGGTAGTTGTGAGGACTATCCCAGGTTGTCAAGTTGAAATTGTAAGTTGAGGCGGCGTTTTCGGTGGCTTTTACTGGTTGTAGGCGGGGAATTACAAGCTGCCTTGAATACCACAAACACCTGCATGTCTGACTCATCTGTCATTTAAGTGTACAATTTATATGCTCACACTGATTGGTCCAGTTGATTTGCCAAGGTATGAGTGCTGATACTGTATGTGAAACAACCCCCCTAATGGACAGTTGTGTGTACTAAAAGATTTTTCAGCCTTGGTGAATCTGTCAGAGTGAACATGTAGGGTGTGCCTCTCGCCATGGGGTGCCATTACTCACAGAGCTTGGGTTATGAGGGCAGTGTCTTTATCTCCTTCCATTTCCCATTCCTGCCAGTTATGCTAGGATAATGAAGAACCATCACACAATTAACTCCAGAATTATTGACATGCTTCATGAAGCAAAATGTACACATAAATTAATAACAAATCCGATGTGATGATTTGAGCTTAAAATATACTACATCTACACTATAGTTTTATTATAAAACATAACAACATTTCCTAAGTAGTGCATGTTTTACTGCCAAACAGTTTTTGGTGAAGCCTGAAGAGCGACTTTACACTTGTCCAAACTGGACAGCTGTAGACTGGAAAAATGTCAGCTGATCTCTTCCCAATTTTCAACTGTCTAGTCTTTTTTTGTGAGTCTGTGCCCACTATAGCCTCAGATTCCTGTTCTTGGCTGACAGGAGTGGAACCTGATGTGGTCTCCTGCTTTTGTAACCCATCCACCTGAAGGTTCGATGTGTTGTGCATTCTGACATGCTGTAAAGAGTGGTTATTTGAGTTACCGTCGCTTTCCTATCACCTTTCTCATCAACAAGACGTTTCCACCCACAGAACTGCCATTCACTGGATGTTTTTTGTTTTTCGCACCATTCTATCTGAACTCTACAGACTGTTGTGTGTAAAAATCCCAGGAGGTCAGCAGTTTCGGAAATTCTCAAACCAGCTTGTCTGGCCACAACAACCATGCCACAGTTAAAGTCACCGAGATCACATCGGCATTCTAATGTTTGACCTGAACATTAAAGATAGCATCATGTGTCTGCATGATTTTATGCATTGTGCTGATGCCAAAAGATTGGAGGATTGGATAATTAGCAGGTGTTCCTATAGCTACCCGCTGCTCCACTGTATTAATTTTAGTATAGTACAATAATTTGAGAATAGGTGTGATAGAATAGAATAGCTGTGAAACCATTTATTCCTGAAGCTACAGCAGGAGTCTTTTTAACATATCCTTTAAATAAACATGTAATATGGGCCATTTCTTAACTACAAGCCTTAATCATCACTGTTTGACCAGTATGATTCGCACATAAACTCTTTCGAAACAGTTTTGTTCTTAAAACATTGTATATTGCTTTGCCTTGCTGTCTCAGTGAACTTTATGCAAATACAGAATACAACTTGACTAAAACCATCAGAAAGGGCACACCCTGAAATGCGTTAGTCCTTCCAGCTCTTTTGGGTCATCATCTCTAACAACGACATGCAAAAATAATGAAAATGACAAGCAGCAAGTGTTTTCTGCTTCAACAGGAAAGAACCAAAGTCAATTAAAATATGATATGAAGTAAATCGTAGGGACACTGCTTTAAAATTTCCCACAATACAATTATGCATATTGCTTCTTTTATACTATATCCAGGAAATGGTATAAAAGTCACTGTATCGTATCACTACACATACATGCGTCGCACTATTCTCACAACATGACGTTATGTAACGCATTATACACCTGTCCTTTCTATAAGATCCAGTAATATACAGTAATATCTGATCACATAAGTGATTCGGATCCAAATTTATTTTTGGATATTGTCTTTAAAAGCATTTCCTGCAGTATCGCTGCATTTTACAGAGTGCTACTTTTTTTTCTTTTTTTTTTTTGCATTATATCTAGAGCACAGCAGAACATCACTCCTCCCCCCTCTTGTCTTTTGGAGGCCAGAGAGGCTACGCTTTGCTAGGCAGCAAGGCTGGACTTCAGCCATCTCTTCACTGCTTCCATGATTTGCATGGCTATCTACACGTCACAGCACCACAATGGGTCAGACATGCGTCAGCACACACACACACACACACACACACACACACACACACACATTTTCCCTCCCCCAGCAGTCTCAGGCTCCAACAACAATCTGCATCCCAAAGGACAGACTCTCTCTCTCTCTCTCTCTGTGTCTCTCTCAATGATGAAGACACCCTTCCCCCTTCCGCTCTGGTCCCTCCTGTTCCCATGAGACTGGAATGAAGTTAAAGCTGTCGCCATCAAAGAAAACACAAGACTTAAGCTCCATGCATGAGCTATAGCTACCATGGACCGCTGAACAAATGAGTATACATGACAACAGACAGGCATGTGTGACACGAGTTAAGACAACGGGAATCACACATACCATAAATAACTTCTATCTTCTGAATGTTCTTTCAGGAATTTTAAAATGTCAAATGATGTCTCTGTGGTTTGTGTAAACATTTGTTCACTAAGCATTTTGTCCTAACCTTTAGACAGAGGCCAGAAATCAGTCAAGGTCAAAAAGCTTACCTTGTGTTAACTTATGTATTTAAAAAACAAAAAAAAATGTTTTAATCATATGAAGAGGAACACGGACATGAACATTAGACCAATTTATTTAAAAAAATGTCTAGAAAAATATGTGTACTTCTGCTGCCTGATGTGATGTCAGTGCTTGATCCTGATGTACGTCTACTGCTCCTCTCACCCTCTGGACCTGCTTGATTCATCCTGATACTTCTTCTGCTTGGAGCTTTCTGCACTTGTGACTCACCTGCTTCTGCTGTGGATGGTCTCACACTGATACTGTACATATTGCATTTCCCCAAAACAGTTTGCACCCAAGTCTCACCCTTGGTTCAATGCATAATCTCATGTTCATACTGTAGACTTGTACTCAAGAACTGCTGCTGTAATCCTAATCACTATGATGCTCATTTGATGCCGAATACCCTTTCGAAACATTTAGTACTGTTTGTTGACTTTATAGAATAGAGGCACGGCGGCTTAGTGGTTAGCACCTCCGGGGCTGGGGGTTCAAATCCCGCCTCTGCCCTGTTTGCGTGGAGTTTGCATGTTCTACCTGTGCTTCGGGACTTTCCTCTAGGTACTCTGATTTCCTCCCCCAGTGCAAAGACATTTGATGTAGGCTGATTGGCATTTCCAAATTGTCTGTAGTGTGTGAAAGAGTGTGTGATTGTGCCCTGCAATGGGTTGGCACCCCATCCTGGGTGTCCCCCACCTTGTACCCGGAGTCCCCTGGGACAGGCTCCAGGCTCCCCACGACCCTGTGTAGGATAAGCGGTTCAGAAAATGGATGGATGGATGGATGGACTTTATAGAATATACAGTAATTGTGGAACAGTAATGATTAATAATCCCAATATCCGGTGTCACCCAGAGGAGGTTCATTTTTCAGTCTGGTTCCTCTCAAGGATTCATGGAGTCAGGAAATTTTTCCTTGCCGCTGTCCTCTACAACTGAATTGAATTTGAATTTAACCCAACCTGAATGTAAAAGGTTTGACTGACCCTTCCATGTGAATGCAAAATAAACAGACATCTATACATTCCCAGATATTCACTTTACACATGATGAGTACTTTTCACTATTCTACAGAAACTGCACAGACTGTACACCATGGTTTAGGACCCCAGACCCACACACATGGTGTACAGATGCTAATTGCAAACAGAGCAACGTCCTTTTGAAAAGTCTCATTACACATGTGCAAAGATAAATAAGACAACTTTGTAGAAGAGAGATTAGTGAGAGGTCAAAGCAAAGCGTTACGAGTGTAATATGAGCATCAATGCACAACCTGACTGCTTTGGCAATTGAGCACGATTAAGTCTTTCATCAGAATTCATCTGCGCAGAAACAATTTGCGATGCTGTGAGTCATTTATGTTAAGTGCCGTACATTGTCTGTGAAACAAACACTTCCCCTGAAACAAAATAACTGTGTGATTAAAATGCATGCTTAGTCAGAGGTGGGGTTAGTCAGTCAGGAGCTGTAGGGCTAAAATGGGAATGTGTGACTGTGAGTGGATGTGCGTATGTGTGTGCATATGATCTGTGTACGTAATGCGGTGTGTCATTACAGTACACGTATCCTGCACTCAATTTATTCCACATGACGTAGTTTGTCTGCAGATGCTTAAAAATTATTCAAACATTTTAGCTTCAATATTCTCAATGAATTGAGAATACTAAGAAAAACAAATATATGGGACGAATTACTGACTGACATGCACAAGTTAATCTTTGCACCATAAATCCAAATGATTTGACTTTTGCAGATTTTCCCATTAACTTTGATTTATTAATTCCTTCATGAATTCAGAGAACATGGATAAATAGCTTTGGACTGAGAGAAAAGTTCATTCTGTACCAGAGAGCCAGAGGCTAGCAAACACAGCACCATGCCTGACTATTTTGAACTCTCAGAAATAGAGAGATTTTCCAAATCGATGGGAAGGTTACTTCAGAAAAATGTCCGTTTTAGAGACGTTTCTGAATGCATACCTGAGTTCTGGTGACATATATGTATGAAAATCAAAGTGCAACAGAAAATATTTATGTTCAACTCTTATCAATGATGGAAAAAGTAATGTTATGTAGCTTCAGTTGACCACAACAAGGTGTTCTTGTAAAGGGATTGAACACAAAAATGCAGTTGTTATAAGGGGCCATGTCCTGAGACAGCAATCTGTGGTAGTCCAAAAGGGCAAAACCAGTCATGCTCTCGGAGGGAGGGATGGCGTTACTCTTTTCCCTGTCAATCAGAACAAGCCAACCGTGGCCATCTGTGAGCTTAGGTATTCATTAAAAGGGCAGTTAGCACGTTCCTCAGAGTGTGTTCGGGTGACCTGTGGCATAGCATGAGCATCAGTTTGAAAACACGTGATGGCGGACTTCACATGTCTCAGAGAAAGAAAGTGCTAGCGTTTACCCTTCCCGGGTGAAAGAGGAGAGCTAGCTAATGGGTGGGAATTGGCAAATAACCAAATTGGGAGAAAATTAGGGTTAAAAAAAGGTCAAACAGTCCAACAACGGAGCCGAGTGACTTTGACATTGACTGTCTTATTGCAGTATTGAGCAAATCTCATTTAACTAGCTAGTTTCATGCAGTAGGTAATGAAAACAAAAAAATGCATCCTAAAACAAAATATAGGACATGGAATGTTGGGAGGCAGAATATAGGAGATGGTATTTTGTAGGTTCATGAGCTAAAATCTATCCAAAATCCAGTGCAAATGATTTTGTGCAAACAAAGTTGTTCAAAAACCAAAATACAGGAAACAAGGAAGTAGAATGTAATGGTTTGGTTCAGGCAATGAGACTTAATGCCTAACAATATGTGTTATGCTGAGGTTTTACTTCTATAGGTAATATTCCCCAGTCTCAGAGGAAGCTAATAATAAGGTGATCAGCAGTAGCTGTAGGTCTGTAGGAGTTTTGTACAGCAGTACCAAATTTTAATTTAAAAATGACGAATGTAATATGAGACTTTGGAATTATAAGGTTCTATCAGACCTTCTATCCCATTTTTAACATCATTTACATGCCACTGTGTACGGTATATATGAGAATTTTTATACTAAAATGTACATATATGTATAAAAATGTATATATGAAGTTGAAAAGTTGTATATATTTTAGTCTTATCAAGGAGATTGATCTTTATGGCTTTTTAAATTCACAGAATTGTCAGATAGAACCTTATAAAGTGGTGACTAGTTGTGATATTAACTGGGAGGATTAAAATCTAAAAACTATCAATGGCTTGACAATGAAACTATTAAGCGTGAGCAATGCGTTATATCATGTAGCATAATAAGAATGATGTGGGGCAAACTACTACATACGCACTTAATTCCTTTCATATAAACAAAACCCCCCACTAAACCTATGGTTGTCATCCATTCTTTTGTATAATTTGTACTTCGAACAAATAATGTGTGTTTAGTCTATCTATTTTTAGTTTCTCCTCCAACAAAAATAATTTTATGGAAAAATATAATAGTTATAATTGTTCGCGTTCATTATACCTAGTATAGTATTTAATATCTTTCTATATTTGAAAGAAAGGATCTTAGCCCTGCTAGCTCAACTATACCAGCATCCTTCCTCAACATTTAATACTAGCATACTCTGCAGTTATTCCCAGGGCTTGGCTTTACTTTTAGATATACAGTATGTAGTATTATATGTAATATAAATTGCAGTGTAGTAGTCAAATTTGAGAAAGAGACTGAAAAATGT
The DNA here is from genome assembly GCA_022758105.1 of Pangasianodon gigas. NCBI lineage: Eukaryota > Metazoa > Chordata > Actinopteri > Siluriformes > Pangasiidae > Pangasianodon > Pangasianodon gigas. Next base: position 10,343,166 of record CM040482.1, on the reverse strand, counting down.
TGCTTTGCATTAAGAATAACATCAGAGATTTTACACCTTGTGCCTGATTAAGCAATAGAAGTTGCCACCTACTGGGGCCCCATGATTTTTGAGACACTGTTTTGAAGAAAAACAGTTGTGCTGCATGACAAAATGGTGGTTATGCAATATAACTAAACATAAAAATTGTTCAGAGTCAACTGAACTGTATTGAAATGACTACAGGTAGGTGCACTTTAGGTGAGAAGGATCTTAGAATCTGAGTAGTCAAGACACCACCGCTCTGGTATAGTCCCTGCTGCAAGAAACAGGCCTGAAACACCAGCAAATGCAAGTAGATACTGAAGGTTCGTGATGTGGCAGAAGGCACAAGTGCCACGATGAGTCATCCACTGCCACATGTCAGGTACGTCTCCATTCGCTAATGGGTACACAGGAAGTCAGTAACAACTACACATACACACTGGATGTCTGGCGGTATTATATCCACCCTCACTGAAAAAAAGCACCACCAGACATTACATACAAGTCCGGGGTACACCAACACACAGGTATTACATTCTTCACACCTAGTGAAGCGATGACTCATGGAGCAAGCCAATGACAGTGAGGGGAATTTTGCAGTACTCATGCTGATTCAGGTCCTACTGCAATCTAGTACCCAGAGAGACACAGCTGCATTACTCAGACAGTCATAAATAACAGTTGAGACATGTCTCCTATCCATGGAAAAACAGATCTTGAGACATTCTCTACCATCTGATACTAATAATAGTGCTCTCAAGCACGGCGTTCTGTGAATTTCAGGATGTTATTTTATTGTGCAAACACTCAATGCGAACTTGCGGCATTGTGGTCAAGTGTGTGTACACAGGAAGAAAACCACCGAGACATCAAAAACACATGAAATGCATTATAAGAGTGTTATTCTAGGTATGCGAACTCCTTTTTCTCTCACCGACACACACCGCACATACACATCCATGTTTGTCCAAACACCACAAGTGTATAGTATAGTGTAGTATATTTTATACACTGGCTCATAAGTTACATAGTCAGCACACGTACACATGTATGATGCTGATATGTGTGTACCATTTCTATGTGTCCAATCAGTTGGTCAGATACAGAAACAGATTAAGAAAAGGAAAAGGAGAAGGTCTTGCAGATGTTTGCTGCAACAGAACAGGATACATTATCATAGCGAAGCAGTAACCACAAAGGGTTGAAAATAGCAGAGACACACCACTGCATATAAATAAAGACAACTCCTGTACAAGTCACAAGCAATCACAAAAATGCCTTATATATGTTATATAAAATCAAGCTGTAATTGAACACTTGGAGATTCCGGATAGAAATCCATTGATTCATCTATGTGAAATATTATGTATTATGTTTAGGCACTCCTAACCAGAGTGAATGCAATTAAAGTCAATGAAGTGGTCTCTTAACCTCAAAACACATAAATGCTAACCTAATAATATCACAATCATACAGAGCATGGAAGTAGGAGGAGGAAATCTTTCTTGCTACATAAATGTACAAATCCGTTTTTGGTTTTTGGTATTTGGTATGTCACAGTATTTCTCACTGCTTCTCTTTAAATAGAGTTGACCTATGGTCACATAGAACACTGTTACAACATTGCAAGTATTGCATTATTTGGGTAGGAAAGCTGCTAGAATGTTATAAAAAGGTCACTCTTAACCTTCAGTACTTTACCAAAACATTGTCGAAATAGCTTTCTGAATTTCACCTTCAAATTCTTCAAATAGTAGGCTTTAAAAAACTTTTACCAAAGAATTGTGTTGTACTTGAAAATAATGAGTAATTTTAGATTCTCTTATCACAGTATTATGTCCTGATGGTATATCACATCTGTAATACAGAAACTATAACAGCAAGTGACTTCACACTCAAGGTAGACAGACATGAGTAATGTGTCTTTCAACCTGTAAAGTTGAGTAGCAACACACACACACACACACACACACACACACACACACACACATGGTGCTAGAAAACAGCCGTCTGATTCCCAGCAACATGTTAGGACACCTGGATATGATGTAAGCAACAGACCTACACAAACACATCCAAAGTAACACACACAGAAACATGTGCACACACACTGTGACTAACAACTGAGTGGGTACTGCCTCCACCCACAAACAACAGACTCCCAAATGCTCACACGAGAAAGGGAAATTCAACATGGTACTTTACTGCCCCCTGGTGGTAAATGTGACATCATCGGTCAACTTTATTGTCACCATATTAACATAAACGCTGACCGGCCTCTTTAATAGGAACACCTGTACCCTTGCTGACCATGCAGTTATAGATCATGAGCTTCAGTTAATGCTCACATTAAACAGCAGAATGGGGTGGGGTGGGGGGAGTGTTAGTGATCTCGGTGACTTTGCAGCATAGTTGTTAGAGACAGACTGGCTGGTTTGAGTATTTCAGAAACGATCTCAGAAAATGATTTCCTGTAATTTTCATGTACAACAGTTTCTAGACTTTTTTCAAAGAATGGCACAATGCCTTGTTGATGAGAGAGGTCAGAGGAGAATGGCCAGACTGGTTAGGAAGACTACAATAATTCAAATAACAACTCTTTACAACTGTGGTGTGCAGAAAAGCATCTCCGAACACACAACACATCAAAGCTTGAGGCAGATGGGCTACAAGACCACATCGGGTTCCATTACTATCAGCCAAGTACAGGGATTTAAGGCTATAGTGTGCGCAGGCTCAGCAAAACTGGACAGTTGAAGATTGGAAAAGCGTGTAAGTATACAAGTGCTCCTAATAAAGTTCTTAATAGAGTCTAGAGTAATTTATATATTAAGTAGGCTTAATTTATGTATTAAAAGCTGTATTTTTTAATACTACTACTACTATTACTACTACCAATAATAATAATAATATACGTATTTAAGTTACTCATCAGAAGTATTCCTTATGCTATAAGACATAGGCTATTATTCAAAAATGATACTGTTTGATTATAGTGATGATGATGATGACGATGATGATGACCATCATCATCATCATCATTTTTTCTTCTTCTTCTTCTTCTTCTTCTTATTAGTAGTAGTAGTAGTAGTCTGTTTAAACTATTGATGTTAACTGATGAACTGACATCTTTAAAAATAATCAGTATTCATAAAAGTAGGCCTACCTTTACTAACCATGAATAGGTTAAATTTTAGCTCTGGAAAATACAAGTCATTTCTAGAGTTGACCTGCAGATATGTAGTTTATTTTGCCACCTGAATGAAAATGGACTTATTACTGATATAGTCTCTCTAACAATAGAACATACAATCTCAGCTAGATTCTCATATGTGCACAGCTGCTGTGGTCAACTCACACCTGACAATATCATTCATTCTACAGCCAATCTGATCAAACAGCAACCAGGCATTTGCATGCAGGCCTACAGTTCCCTTCAGAAATCAACAAATCAAATAATACAATAGGCTACAATACCCGGCTTCAGCAGGATAATAGAGTTTTCACAGCCGTATCCTGTGATGAGAGTGACTTATGGCAGTTTGCCTCTGCTTGGATATTTTGATATTTTATATTAATCAGATTAGTTTGACTGTTGATTTGAAAAATCAAGTGCATAAAATAAAAGACAGTATATAAAATACAGGGCAGTACAGGTAAAACCCATATAAATCAGTTGGCTAGTTAACTAATGTAATGGCCTAATTAATGAGACGCAGCATAATTAAAACTCCAGTGCGTAGCATTTGTTTATTAGTCATAAGTCACCTGATCACCTGATCCAGCTTGGGTTAAACTTTTATGACCGGCTTTAGAACAAAATACACAGATTAAATAACAAAATAGTCAGACTGAGTATAAAAAAAACAAATATTGTAAATGGCCAGACATTATTGTTGTGTCCTCTACATTATATTTTAAGTAGCTAGCCAATGTTAGGTGAGTAGTTTGTTTTGGATTGGCTATGATAAATTGCCATAGGTGTGAATGAGTATGTGCACGGTTCTCTAAGATGGACTGGCGTCCCATTCAGGGTGTTCAAGGGATAGCTTCTGGATCCACTGCTACCCTGACCAGGATAGAGGCTGAAGATGAACGAATGAATCTTTCACTCACATCAGTGCAGGTTATTAAACCTCAAATCCAAAAAGTTCCATGGTGGGTAAATCTGAAATATGGATTGAATCAGAAGAATATATTTAATTGGCTTTTTAATGGGAAGACAGCAAGCCCTCGCATCCTCCCTCAATAGTCAATCTACTACATATTGAACTGATCCTACTTCTTAATGTTTCCTTAATAGGACAAAACTGTGACACATCTGTTCAGTTATTGAGTACTCCACAATAAAGTGACAGAGAAAGCTCAAATTTCATATACAGATAGATAAACTGATATGCAGCTTTTGTTGATATTGTTGCTATTTTCCTTATACTAAAGCTATTTTGCACAATAGTCAGATTGTAGACACCACTAGGGGGCCTGAACAGATAGGCTACGCTGGAAAATAAATTGGGGACTGAATATACAGACTGAAGAAGGACATTCTTTGCTGTCAAGTGTAACATAATGTAAAAAAAAAAAAAAAAATGCAAGAGACTATTTAATAATAAAAAATAAAAGGAAAGGCTAATATGATGATATATAAATTAGAAAATGGCGAGCGTTGAAATAAACATCCATTAGGAGTGCAGTACATTGCCAATATATTTCCTGAATTATCCTTGTTTATAAAATCACGCTTGATCGAGCACATCCATTATTTTGCATGATGAGTTTGAAATATAGCAGCAGAGATGTCATGCTTAGCCAGAGGTGAAACACATTATAGCTGCTGGTGAGATTTGTAGCATGTGCCTGGATGGGCCATGAAAAAGATTTATTTTATTTATATGTGGACTTGATCAAGGTCATGAAATTATAATGTGAGCACTGGATGTATGCAACTTTTGTTGCTTTTAAATTGCAATTTTGAATTGTCAAATTAATAAAATAATGAAGGTAATGTTTTTGTTAATTCTGTATGCTCTCCTGTAAAGAATATTTGCCAGATTTGCATATGGTGACCAACCACACATCCTCTACACTTACAGCTTTTTTTTTTTTTAGGACTTTACAGGGACAAATTTCCAAAACAGGTGGCAGATTGTGGATATAATAATCTGTCAGACAGTGGTGCTGGACTTCGAGCTCAAGCTGATATTTTGCAAAAAAAAAAAAAAAAAGAAAAAGTAGACTTAAGCTCAATATCAGAATCGTGCATAACTGACAAAACGTCTTTGTTTTCAACAAACTCGCACAACTGTCTGAATAGTCCATCTGAGGTCTGAATACTGTGTGCACAATTTTGGTATTGACTTGTCAGTACTGAATATGGCCCTTTGTCTCATTTATTTCTTTTATGAATGCTTGCAGATTAGCTAGGTACTGTATACTGCTCAACAGTTTTGTATGTTGCTCTGGAGAGTGTCTGGCAAATAACTGCTAATGGTAAATGTCTACAGAGGTTATGTTTTTGCCAACATAAGAAATAAAAGTGGACCATGATATCAGTAAATCGCTCAATGCTTTATCAAACAGCTGAATGACAAGCCAGTGTAATGTCTGATCACATGACAATGCAGATGCTGCAGGCTGACACATGTACTTCCTGTGCCTGCCCTTCTCTCTGCTGGCATTGAAGAAGTCCTGGACACGCGTTCAGCAAGGTTTGGGCACTGAAACTGGAGGAGGTAGATAGCATTGTGGAGCACTCTGGTGCCGTTTGGGTAGAGGAGGACACCAGCACTTCAGAAGACGCAAGACTGGTCAGAGGACACTGACATCTCCTGGCATCAGAGGGCATCGCTGCTGTCTGAGAGCAAAACTTGTTTAGTCGTTCACTAAGGATTACAGGTTGGGGATGTTGCGAGTCTGTGGTTAAACATCCATGTGCGTTCTGCAGGGAAGAAATTACCATTCTCTGGTGGTGAATCTCTTGAAGGAGGAGTCTCCGCTCAGCCAGCAGGGTCTCCACAAGCTGCTGGAGATGCATCACTTTCTTGCCCCATTTCTACAAAACAACAGGCGTTCTGTCATTCCATTAAAGATGATGTGACTGGACAAGAAAAAAATATACCATCTAACAAGCACTCATTAATAATTATCTCCATGTACTTTGAATACCTGCAGTTGAACATGACATGATTCATAGGTTTGTATACAGCATAGGATTAAAATTTATCTACAACTTCAATCATACGGAATTTGTGTAGGATTTCCTAGACGTGTAATACTCTAGTAATACTTCATAATACTCCATTCACTTACTGTAATTCCTAAATACA